>CM076574.1:315280275-315750841 GCA_034641835.2 Pinus albicaulis | reverse complement strand
GAAAACAGAGTGGAACCATAATCGTAATCATTCATTAAATAACAATCGAAGGAGATTACAACCAAAGTTCTAACATTGTGGTCTCCTTCGGATGGGTCTCCAGTCGTTCACGTCTCGCAAAGCTTGCCAGGGAAAGGGAAAACCTCTCTTGAGTCTCTCGACAATAGTCTCCTTACTTGAGTCGGCCTTAAGGGAAGAAAGAGGGCTCTTACAGCACAAAGGCTCTTGGGAATTTGGAGATTCAAAGCTTAGGCACTTCAAGACTCGCTTGCCATGGAATTGAGCAGGCTTTTATAGATGGGGAAGGAGGGAGTTGGGATGCCTATTATTGTGGGATTGGCCCTGTCAACAAGGAAGGTTCCATGGGAGGTGGCAAAAACACTTCTCTTCCATAGAACTCCTGCAGCCAGACCTCCCAACTCAAGATAGCCAATGGTTTCTGAGTTTGTTGAAACACAACTTCCGCCATCTTTATTTAAAAAACACTCCTTAAATTGGCTGGCGCGACTACTGCTCTGGGACAGAGCGCCAGTTGGCGCAGCCTCTTTGTAGGATTTTCCCCATTGGCGTGAGTGGTGAACTGTAAATTGTTGAGGAGGTAAATCCCCTCTGCGGACAGAGGCGATCCCTACTAGCCCAGTAGGGGTCTAGCAACAATCACGAAATTTTACGACGCAAGTTCCTAGTTACGAAATGAAAAGACCAAAGATGGAGGCCTACCTGGAATCCAATGCTATGATCCGAAGAAGAGAGCGTTCCCGTTCCTCAGCCTCGGCAGATCACGATCCTCTACGATCTTCGTGGATGGATACCTGCACATGCAAGAAACAAACAGATACAAGCATAAAATCCGGCATACGTAACTAAATATCAGTCGGAAAGGATACTACTCATATTAACATAATTGAAAACAGAGTGGAACCATAATCGTAATCATTTATTAAATAACAATCGAAAGAGATTACAACCAAAGTTCTGCATCGTGGTCTCCTTCAGATGGGTCTCCAGTCATTCACGTCTCGCAAAGCTCACCAGGGAAAGGGCAAACCTCTCCTGAGTCTCTCGACAATAGTCTCCTTACTTGAGTCGACCTTAAGGGAAGAAAGAGGGCTCTTACGACATAAAGGCTCTTGGGAATTTAGAGATTCAAAGCTTAGGCACTTCAAGACTAGCTTGCAATAGCAATAGGAAAGCTTTTATATATGGAGAAGGAGGGAGTTGGGATCCCTATTATTGTGGGATTGGCCCTATCATCAAGGAAGGTTCCATGAAAGGTGGCAAACCACTTCCCTTCGATGGAACTCCCGTAGCCAAACCTCCCAACTCAAGATAGGAAATGGTTTCTGAGTTTGTTGAAACTCAACTTCCACCATCTTTATTTAAAAAACACTCCTTAAATTGGCTGGCGCGACTACTGCTCTGGGACAGAGCACCAGTTGGCGCGGCCTCTTTGCAGGATTTTCCCCATTGGCAGTGGTGAGATGTAAATTGTTGAGGAGGTAAATCCCCTCTGCGGATAGAGGAAATCCCTACTAGCCCAGCAGGGGTCTAGCAACAATCACGAAATGTTACGACACAAGTTCCTAGTTACGAAATGAAAAGACCAAAGATGGAGGCCTACTTGGAATCCAATGCTACGATCTAAAGAAGAGAGTGTTCCCGTTCCTCAGCCTCGGCAGATCACGATCCTCTACGATCTCCGTGGATGGATACCTGTATGTGCAAGAAACAAACAGATACAAGCATAAAATCCGGCATACGTAACTAAATATCAGTCAGAAAGGCTACTACTCATATTAACATAAGTGAAAACAGAGTGGAACCATAACCGTAATCATTCATTAAATAACAATCGAAAGAGAGTACAACCAATGTTCTGACGCCGCAGTTTCCTTCGGATGGGTCTCCAGTCGTTCACGTCTCGCGAAGCTCACTAGACAAAGGGAAAACCTCTCTAGAGTCTCTTGATGATAGTCTCCTTACTTGAGTCGGCCTTAAGGGAAGAAAAAGGGCTTTTACAACATAAAGGCTCTTGGGAATTTGGAGATTCAAAGCTTAGGCACTTCAAGACTAGCTTGCAATGGAAATAGGCAAGCTTTTATAGATGGGGAAGGAGGGAGTTGGGATACCTTGGTAGAAAGCAACGGTGGTCCATTTGGAGCAGAAACTTCTGACGGTGATTGCGACAAATCCAGTTGACCATTCAGTTTCTCGTCTGCTACAGGTAAGAGGCGCTCCCTTGCTCTTCATTTTCATCCATTTTTGATAATTTTCCCTTGAAAATCAGTTCTATGTGGCCACTTTTAAAATTTTAGGGCTGCGCTCATTAGCGCGGGTATCGGGCACGGACCCACGCTAATGGGCTCTTTTACACAAAGGGCTCGCGCCACGTGGCGCGACTGTTCACAAGATGGCTGCGCCAGCGGCTGAACCTAAAAATCCGCCTAAAATTTCGACATTTAAACCAAATTTCATGGAATTTGAGGCCTGTCAGAGATCTAACCAAGGGCTTATGACCATATGAATGCAGGTAATCAAGCAAAATGGCGATTGAATGGAAAGAACGAGAGCATGGAGAAGAGGATGAGAAAGCCATCCAAAGTCAAGCTTGCATGAACACCCTTAGAAACTGTGGGCTGAAAAAGTTCTTCCTCACACCCTGTCTACGAGCTTAGCCCGAGCTCCTCCAGTATTTAATCAGTATCTGGGATGAACATGAACAGGTGTTCAGGTTACGAGACCAGGTATTAGAGCTGGAGGTTTCTGATGTTTATTTTATCACTGGATTGTCCTCCAGAGGTCCGATCCCTGTCTTGACTGGAAGCAGACCATCTAAGGAGAAGATGGAAGAAGTGATGGCACGAGTGTGCCGAGGAGCACAAATGGGATCAAGAAGCAAGAAGTTGGATATCCACACTATCCCTGATCTAGCATTGAGAGTGGTCCTACATACCATCACGCGGGCTGCAGGGTCGCAGGCACCGCACGAGGCCACAAAGGCCCAACTCTTGCTGGCCTCAGAATGCATGAGTCCCCTACTGTTTGACTGGGCAACAGCAGTAACAATCAATATGAAAAGGCAGCTCACGAAATGCAAACAGGGTAAACTAAAACAGTTTGGTTATGGTTCCATCCTGGTATCGTTCATTCTGGAACGCTTACCAATCTTCCAGGGCCAAGGGGCCGCAGTAGCAGATCCGATACCACGAGAGCCACGGATGGCTCGCTGGGCAGCATTGATGCCCAGAGCTGGAGGCGGCCAATAGATGTCCTGGAGGCCGGAATTCTTTAGGTGGTTACGGTGCCAGTTGATCGTCATGGAAGACTGGCCCTATTCAGGAACTGACTTCACCGGAGACCCAGATCTCCCACTGCCAGAAGGAGATGACTGGGACGAGGAGTTGGGTAAGACCTCATATTTTTTATTTTTTATGTTTTATGTTTTTTTTGTTAATACACATTTGTCTTAACATATTTTATATATGTATGCAGATGTGGGACCTGAGAGACCAGCTGGGATGTCTCTAATCTCACGGAGGACACAACTCACCCCTGATCCTCAGGGAGAGGGCACCGGAGGAGAGGAGTTGATCCAGAATCTTGAGGGCATTTCCCGAGGGATTCCGGACTATGCTCGGCTGGCGGACGTACCGATGGCATACCAGCGCCACACGGTGGGAGTTCCAAGTCGGATCCACCGAATCCTGAGACGCTTAGTGCGTGCAGTCACATGCTATCATGAGCACCATGCGGATTAGCTCTTAGGATTTATACCACACCTATTTTTTGAGAGACATATCGTCTCCGGATGTACTTAAGATGATTATGTATATTTTGACTTTTATGTGACACACTCTATGTAAACATTTCGATATCTATATATATGTGCATATCTATTTCTGGATGGATCTTTCTTTACATGTGATGATGATTTACAAATTGCGCAAATGTCTGTCTAATACCAAATTTGCTACTACATCTGTTAATGTATTCAAATGTCTGGGTATATGATGATATGTAATGTAGTCAAAATTCCTTTCCAGTAATCGAATACGCAAATACAGACGTAAGATGGACGGGTTCCTTACCGAATAGTGTCCGTTCAGTTGTAACACTACAAGTTGCGAATCTAGATACACGAGAAATTCACGGATACCAAGGTTTACTGCCTCGGTTAATAATTCTAACACAGCACTATATTCCGCGATGTTGTTCGTGGTACGTCCTAGACACACTCCTTGTAGGTTGATCAACTCACCAGCAGGATCGTAGATTACCCAGGCTGCTGAAGACAGATTCCTGGTACTGCGGGAGGCACCATCCGCAAAACCAACAAATGGATGAATAGACATCTGCACAACCAGGAAGACCCGATCAGCAGAAAGATGTTTACAAAGCACACCACACAATACATGCACACAAATGAAAATCACACACCTATGTACACACAAGACGGGCATGCCCCCCAGCATGGTGTCTCAATTCGAGGTGCATGCCCCCCAAGCTTCAGTCTATAGAAAATGGAGTGAAGGTTGAAAAAAAGAGAGATTCGAACGAAATCTATCAAAACTCGAATTGGATATGCTCATTTTTCATTGTTTTAACGA
The DNA here is from genome assembly GCA_034641835.2 of Pinus albicaulis. Lineage (NCBI taxonomy): Eukaryota > Viridiplantae > Streptophyta > Pinopsida > Pinales > Pinaceae > Pinus > Pinus albicaulis. The sequence goes on along the minus strand of CM076574.1, from coordinate 315,746,234 downwards.
GGTTGACTCACTTAAAAGAACTATCCTCGTAGCATCTTGTTTCATTATACAAAGAGCTTGACACAAGAGAAAGAACTGTGCTCTAACGAGCTCCTAGGAGGAGGCTCAGGAGGTGGTGCGGGGAAAATACCCATGAGGACTGGGTCTTTGAAGAGACTAGGTCCTATACTGTCCAGGGGATTCGGAATTTGATCCACGTATGGCACGTTGTTCTCAGAGTTAGAGGTGAAAAATGACAATTGATCCACCGTGACAATCTTGCCCTCGTGAGGGAACTTAATGAATCGAAAGACGGTGGACGGCACGCAGAGCATGGCATGGGTCCAGCTGCGGCCAAGAAGTATATTGTAGTTGAGTTTAGCGTCAACCACTTCCACTTCTACGTTGACATTTTTCCCCTGTAATGTGATCGCGAGACTCTCGAGAATGCCCAGGGGTTTAGATTCCCGACCATCAAATGCCTCAAGGGCATTGGGGGATGACAACAAGGCTGGAGAGCCGATGGCCTTCCAGCAAGCGGAGGACATAACGCAGGTAGATGCACCCTCATCTACGACGGCCCTATGAATGTTCAGACCGTTAATCCCGACTTGAATGACCAAAGCGATTTGATGCGGAAGCCGGGGAGTAAAATTCTCCAGATCGAAGGTGAGAAGGCTCGAGTCGGCGGGATCAATGCCCCCGATCGCAGACAGTAAAGCCTTCCATTGTGAAGGACAACTTTGAAGAACCTCAAGTGCAGACATAGCACATGGCGCCTGTGCCAGATCCTCAACAATACTGTAATGTTGAGCGGCACGAGCGTTTGGATTATAAGAAGATCTTCGAAGAACACCCTTGGCAGGTGGCTTCACAACGGGTTCCAAAGAAGGCTTCTCGATTTCCAACGGACCAGAGACAGGTGGGGGAGGCGGCCCATCCGCAACTGCCTTCCCGGGTGCCTGCCGCGGTTCGTTGTAATCCTTCGACCGCGTAGCGACAGAGATAGGTGCAACACTCTTCACCATGAAAACCTGAGACCCAAACGGTGCAGATGGTGATGCCTGTTCAACCATCTGGGTCTGCTGAGATGGAAATGGCTCTTTCAAAATAGCCGGAGTCCCTTTAGGGCCTTTAAGAAGTTGACTAACCTCGGATCGTCGTGGAAAATCCTTAGTATAATGGTCCCCTTCACAGATGAGGCAAGGGTACTTCGGTTTTCACTGGGAGCCATCCTCAGTACGAGATTTAGATTCTGGTTTCGGGGCATCAGATTTGGATTTGCCTTTGCCCTTCTTCTTCCCCTTGGAGGATTTGTCTGCAGGATTGGCCTGAATGGCATTGACCTCCGCAGTTTTACCAGAATCGGATGAGGCGGGATAAGCAGAGGTATTGTTGGAAGAATTAGCCTTCTACTTCCCATTCGAAGATTTCTTCGAATTCTGAGAGACAGAACCAATGACACCATCCATCGCAGGGGTGGGCGGAGCCTTAGTGGTTCTGGGCCGTGGAGCATCAGTCAAGATGTCATAAAGCGTGCCGGACTGAGAATAGACAAGGTCCAGGTATTGGGCACTCGCGATGGCTTGTTCCTCTGTCACGCACGCTCCCATCGCAATATCCTGAGCGATTTTATTCACAAAGGAGGTGGTGAACCAGTGAGTCAGTATCTGATCATGTATGTGAAACTTGATTAGTCTACGACGGCGCCGCCACTCATGAATGTGATCTGAGATGTGAGTGGCTTTATCCTGCTTCAGGGAAGTCAGGAGGTGCATCCCGGCTTCATACCGAACCGGTAACTGGAAATGCGTGAGGAAAGCCATGGCTAAAGAGTTGAAATCTTGAAAAATGCCACGGGATAACTCTATGTACCACTTAGCAGCAGCTCCAGTTAAAGTACGCTGGAAGAGGCACAGGCGAATCGAATCGTCGACCCAAGAGTTAGACGAACACCAAAGATGATACGTCATCACATGCGCCTGGGGGTCCTCTCCAGCTTTTCCCTCAAACTTAGGGCAATCACCTGGTATCTTGGTGGGAACCGGAGGCCAATACGGATTATGTAAAATCGGATCATTGGTCAACTTTGAAACATCCGGCAGTTCCAAGGTAGCCAGGAACGGCAATGGAGGATTAACTGCCATGCCAGGCTCGGGATGAGGTCCGGCACCCATACTCCACGATGGTTGTGAATATCCTTGCCCCCACGGGTTCTGTCCCGCAGGATTCTGACCGTAGGGGGTGTAGGTCGTATAACCAGACTGATTTGGATGCTGGTAACCATAGTGCGGGGCTTGATAACCAGGGTACGGACCCTGATTAGGTGTCGGCCCCGTATAAGCAGCGTTTGGATTTGGCTGCTGAGCGTAGGTAGAACCGGGTGGAGGAGGATAATACTGAGAGCCTCTGGGGTGGTTATAGTTCGGTTGAGACTGACCATGAGGATAATAACCACCCTGAGGATGAGTAGGCTGTTGAAAAGTGGAACCCTGCGGAGCCTGATACGTAGGGCGCAGCTGTTGATTTGGCTGCGGCATTGAATGAACCGGCTGCTGTGCAGGGTTAATGGAATGAGCGGGCTGCCCTGAATGAACAGGTTGACCCGACTGAGAGGGCTGACCTGAGTGAACAGGTTGGCCCGGATGTAAGGGCTGACCTGAATGACCAGGTTGACCCGTATAGACAGGCGACGCCAGTTTCGCAGGTTGAACTGGTTGTAAGTGAGCCCCAAGTTGTCCCGGATGGGCTGGTTGGCTTGGAGGAGGGACACCGGGTTGTACCGGATGGACCGGTTGGCTCGGTGGTGGAACAGGACCAGGTGCTTGCTGGAAACCTGTTTGACTTGAAACAGGACCATAAGATGGTCCTGGCCGATATGCATTATTAGAAACAATAGGATACTGCGGTTGCATCGGTAAAGAAGGCTGGATTTGCCTCCTAGGACCATAGACCGGTCCCGGTTGGTACCCCGGCTGAGAATGGATAGGTTGACCGGAAGGGCTGTAATACTGTCCTTGCGGACTGTACGATGGCCCTTGCTGGCCCGCAGGGTAGCCCTCGATGGGCTGCCCCTGTGGATCATAAAGATAGCCAGGTTGGCCCGCAGGTTGGCCTTGGAAAGCCTATCCCTGCGGGTTATAATCCTGGTTGTACGGTAAAACTTGAGCATAAATATAGGCCTCAGGAGCGGGTAGACACAAAATCTCCCCGTGCTCGTCATACTGACCTGGGAAAGCATACACAGGAGTACCATCCTATGCATAGTGTGAAAAGTAAGATCGGTAGGGATCTTGGGAGGACGGTCCAACCTCAGCGTTCGGCTGTTGCAAGGACAACCGATACTCCTCCGGAGAGATGTTCTCCGGTATAGCAGTAGCTAGATAAACATCTTCAGGTGTTGGCCCAGCCCTAGTAGCAGATGCTGAGACAACAGGAGAAGAGGCGGCCACACAGACAGTGGGCCGGACGGGAACAGAAGTGACGGGCGTCTGAGGAGACACCCCGGGTGTAGTAGCAGCTGGCCTCGAAGCAGGAGATGATATTCCCATAGAGGCTGCAGCTGAAATGATCTGACCCAGAGATCTGTATCCCTATGGTAAAGAAGGACTGGCTGTCGACATGGTAGCCAGCTCAGAGTTGTCTCCCTCAAACAATCTACGCGGGAAGAGCTGATAGTCTTCACCAGACGTCGGAATTTCCTCACCAGAATCACTCATGGTTGATCCTGCCGTTAAATCACGCAGAAGACGGCGAGGACTAGGAGGAAAAACAGCAGCAACAAACGGTGAACCCGATGTAAGAGAAAGGAAATCGGCTCCTAATCTCAATTCAGACACAGGGTCCGAAAAGGGCCAGTTGAACTCAACTGGTTCTCCAAAGGGTTGCTCGGCGAGGACCGGTCCCCCGTCAGGGAACTCGGAGACAACAGGCTGCTGTGGTTCAACAGAAGGCTCAGAAGCCTCTGAAGAATCGTCCGTGTAAGGACTACTAGTAGACGAAACCGAGGGTTCCGCCACCGTGACAAAAGACTAGAAGAAGAGAGCACACACAGACACGGGCTGAAAACGAGTTAAGACACACGATCAAACAGTCACAAGCAATATCTAAATGGGTGTGTTTATCGTGGGAGATTGATTTTACCACATTGGAAAATAAACAAATTCTACCGTTTCATGTTTTAAGAGTCGAGAAACGATAAAAATATGACTCTATCTCTTTCAGAGTTGATACAAGCGTGAAAGGACAAGCGCTTGACGGTATTTTCAAGTTTAGGGAGTCAGAAAAGACCAAATGACTGCTCAGGAAAAACTAGGCACAAAGGGTGTACCAAATATCCGTGAACTGCAATATACACCTTGGTTTCAATAATGAAACATAAATCGACCAAGGACTTTCCATACGTGCAGGCAATCTCCCCGAATGCTGTGTTCGGTGTATCACAGGTATAGGGCGGAAGACTGGGCTTCCTGTGGATAAAGGATTGAAAACCTAGAGGGGTCTCCCTTTATATACGCGACGGTACAGGGAGCACAAGTCCGTACTAGCGCTATCTAAAGCCAAAAGGCGAACGACAGCTGCTAGGTTTAAAGACGCCGGAACACGTCTCTAGCCTAGACCTCTAAATAAGTTTCATTAGATTTCAATGCTGCCTTAGGTTAATTGGATAGATTTTAAAGTTGATCTTCGATTAAGTTTCAATTTTCAGGCACTATCGTATGTAGTGTCTTAAAAGACTCCTAAATGCAAAGCTACATGCCACAGTCCAACATTTCGTTCAATGAAAACTAGTTACAGAAGAGTTGAGAGCTTTTACAAAAACGAAATGATCGAAAGACAAACAATGAGATCTCTAATGCAACTAATGAAATTGAAAACTTTTCATTTAGATCACTAATCACTAGCAAAATCGAAAAGATTACAATTTTCACTAATTCAACCAAAAGCACAAGAGATTTTTTTTTATAATTTTCAACGTTTGATAGCTAATATGCACTAAACAAACTGAAAACAAATGGAACAACTTGAGAAACGATATTTGAAAGAGCAAAACAAACAAATTTCACTCAACAACGCAAACAATCAGATCCCAAATCGACCAAAGTCTCTCAAAACCAAGAAAAGACTCAAGGGCTCCAATGGGCCGTGTGATCTAGGCCCAACGCAAGACCAAACGAAATTTGAATGAAGGAATGAACAATCGCCTAAAAATCAAAACAAAACAATGAACAACTACTAAAAGGATGTGGAGATTCAATCAAAAAGTTGACCGGACAAACGAAACACCGAAACTCCCAAGGAGGGCTCGATACACTAAGCCACTAGATGCCCTAGGGCTCAAAACGTGAAATCGATAGATAAAAGCAAACAACCAATGGATAGAGGTGAATTCCCAGTCAAACAGGACTCCAACACACTCAGGTAGTCGGAAAATCAAGAAGAAAAACACTGACCAAACCCAGAGAGCTCAAAAATGAGGAAACTCAAAAACCTTACAGGAGTGGCGCGACTGTAAGGCTGAAACTGGCGCCAGAAAGCAATTGGCGCGAGCTAAACAAAAGAAACATGCGCCAATTGGCGCGACTGTCGAGCTAAAAAGTGTGCCAGTCGAGTTTCTCAGCCAAAAACAAAAAAGAACTACTCCAGAAGCAGATCAATGCATACTAAGCAAACCAAGAAGTAAAAAACAGCAAAAGAACCCAACCCAGAAGGCTCATCAAGCAAGGAAAAACATAAAATAATCAAAACGAGACAATACAAATGAGACAGTGAAATCCAGACGTTCCCCAGTGGAGTCGCCAAATTGTTGAGGAGGTAAATCCCCTCTACGGACAAAGGCGATCCCTACTAGCCCAGCAGGGGTCTAGCAACAATAAAAAATGTTACGACGCAAATTCCTAGTTACGAATGAAAATACTAAAGATAGAAGCCTACCTGGAATCCAATGCTATGATCTAAAGAAGAGAGCGTTCCCGTTCCTCAGCCTCGGCAGATCACGATCCTCCACGATCTCCGCGGATGGACACCTGCACATGCAAGAAACAAACAGATACAAGCATAAAATCCAGCATACGCAACTAAATATCAGTCAGAAAGGATACTACTCATATTAACATAATCGAAAACAGAGTGGAACCATAATCGTAATCATTCATTAAATAACAATCAAAAGAGATTACAACCAAAGTTCTGACGTTGTGGTCTCCTTCGGATGGGTCTCCAGTCGTTCACATCTCGTAAATCTTGCCAGGGAAAGGGCAAACCTCTCCTGAGTCTCTCGACAATAGTCTCCTTACTTGAGTCTGCCTTAAGGGAAGAAAGAGGGCTCTTACGGCATAAAGGCTCTTGAGAATTTAGAGATTCAAAGCTTAGGCACTTCAAGACTAGCTTGCCATGGAATTGAGCAGGCTTTTATAGATGGGGAAGGAGGGAGTTGGGATCCCTATTACCGTGGGATTGGCCCTATCAACAAGGAAGTTTCCATGGGAGGTGGAAAAACCACTTCCCTTCCATAGAACTCTCGCAGCCAAACCTCCCAACTCAAGATAGGCAATGGTTTCTGAGTTTGTTGAAACTCAACTTCCGCCATCTTTATTTAAAAAACACTCCTTAAATTGGCTGGCGCGACTACTGCTCTGGGACAGAGCGCCAGTTGGCGCGGCCTCTTTGTAGGATTTTCCCCATTGGCGCGAGTGGTGAACTGTCTGCCCGCGCCAATGCAAAAGGAGATGTTTTTATGATTTTTTTCAAGGAGATGTCTTTAGGGAAATTGAAGCTCATGCTTAGAGGAATGCATTGATGATGTTTTCAAGGCATGACAATGTTCACAGGTCACAAAATGGGTCCTCCATTGTGCGGGACGGGGAATGGTAGAGACGGTGACAAATTACTGTGTAACAGATGCCCCCTAAAGTATGAGGCCCGAGAGAGAGAGGGGTGAAATGCTTTACGAGAACATGTTCAACTGAAGGCCCGCCGTCGGAAAACCTGCGTAGAAAAATACAACTGATATCTCAAGTACATGATGTATATGTGGTATGGGCGCAGCCATCCGAAACAGAGTACACTATAATCCGGATCCGGGGTATGGGCGCAGCCATCCAGCGAGGATCAAATAAATAGACTCAGGTATGGTCGCAGCCATCCAATCAGTGAGTCATGTACATAATGATAATAATCCACAATCGCAGCCTGGATTACAACAGACATAATCCAGGGTCTTGCGCTCCATCTCGACCCAAACAAAGTACAAGCTCGAGCATGTGAATATGTGAGCTGAAGTCGAACATGCAAGAACATCGTCTGATTACCAGCCAATGATGAAAGCTGTTAACAGACGCGAGAGGAACCACCAATAATGACAATGGCCCTCAAGGTACTACAGGTACAATCTACGGTGTGTGAATCAATGAGTTGGCGTCGAACACCCGCAGAATCACTCGATCGGAGGCCAATGATGAAAACCCCACGTCGAATGCGACGAACCTGCCATTGAGGCATGCAGGCTCCAAGGTACCATAAAGGAGTCTCTAGATCGACTTCCTGGATAATGAGCTGAAGTCGACAGGAAGTGACCTTGAACGAAGGTGGGCCATAATGTTTCCCACATCATCGACACGAGATAGAGGAACATGATGTTTTTGTTGTGAATCAGGATCGTATGAGAATCAGAGGAAGGTTGATATTTGCAGAGGCCAACTTCTCTTGAACATATAAACGGCACGACAGTGGACTTGGCAGTATTTGACATCAACAGATCAGAGGTCATGGTGACAAGGCAATGAGCAGAAGAGAGGTCAAAGGGATTATCCAAACCCACGGAGGCAAAGTGAAGAAACGAGATGAGATGTCCCCAACCCGACACGAATGCAGACAAGTGCCATGTTCAAGAGCGACATACTGCCGACGACAATGACGATGGTTCCATTTTTCCCCCACCATTTCTGGCGAGTACCCCAATTATTTTTGATAACAAGCTTAAAGGGGATAACATATGCTTGTAATATAAGTCTGCCCTTCGGGCGAATCCATCCTAGTGCATTTAACGAGTCCTAGGAAGGAGAAAGGAGGAGAACGTCATTTCGACTGGATCCGATGTCATCAGGGTTTAAAGAGTCTGACAAAGGAAGAACTTGGCGTCTTTTCATGTTTAGAGAGTTTGAAAAGACAGCGCAAAAGTAAACTCCATAGGTCCCTTTTCGTAAATAGTTCCTCAGATCCGAAAAGGTAGAAAACAATACCCGAGAAAACCTCCTAGTCGCGATAGGCTAGGGTATTCCTTTTTCGTAATCAATCCATCCCAGCCCGAAAAAGGGTTAAACGTATACTGGGTAGATGTCGATTCGTGTCCAATTTAACGAGATCAAAATGACAAGGGCCTCGGCAATCTTTTCATGTTTAGAGAGTCAGAAAAGAGCTGAAAGGTGACTCCAAAGTGACTTTTTCGTGTATTTACCGAGTCCGAAAAAGTATAAAATACAACTCGTTTCCATCGTTAAAGTCGCAAAAACCTGTTGTTGCAATACCAAGCAATCGTAAAATTCATTTTCGACATAACATATAAAAATATTTGATAAAAATGACTTTTTACAACTCATTTTATGTCAAAAAGTTATAAATATGTCAAATTGGTAAAAATAAAATTACATTTACTATTTACCTTGGTAAAAAGCAACAGTGGTCCATTTGGAGCAGAAACTTCTGACGGTGATTGCGACAAATCCAGTTGACCATTCAGCTTCTCGTCTGCTACAGGTAAGAGGCGCTCCCTTGCTCTTCATTTTTATCCATTTTTTGAATGAAAAGAACGAGAGCATGGAGAAGAGGATGAAAAATCCATCCAAAGTCAAGCTTGCATGAACGCCCTTAGAAACTGTGGGCTGAAAAAGTTCTTCCTCACACCCTGTCTACGAGCTTAGCCCGAGCTCCTCCAGTATTTAATCAGTATCTGGGATGAACATGAACAGGTGTTCAGGTTACGAGACCAGGTATTAGAGCTAGAGGTTTCTGATGTTTATTTTATCACTGGATTGTCCTGCAGAGGTCCGATCCCTGTCTTGACTGGAAGCAGACCATCTGGGGAGAAGATGGAAGAAGTGATGGCACGAGTGTGCCGAGGAGCACAAATGGGATCAGGAAGCAAGAAGGTGGATATCCACACTATCCCTGATCTGGCATTGAGAGTGGTCCTACATACCATCACGCGGGCTGCAGGGTCGCAGGCACCGCACGAGGCCACAAAGGCCCAACTCCTGTTGGCCTCAGAATGCATGAGTCCCCTACTGTTCGACTGGGCAACAACAGTAACGATCAATATGAAAAGGCAGCTCACGAAATGCAAACAGGGTAAACTGAAACAATTCGGTTATGGTTCCATTCTGGTATCGTTCATTCTGGAACGCTTACCAATCTTCCAGGGCCAAGGGGCCGCAGTAGCAGATCCGATACCACGAGAGCCAAGAATGGCTCGCTGGGCGGCATTGATGCCCAGAGCTGGAGGTGGCCAACAGATGTCCTGGAGGCCGGAGTTCTTTAGGTGGTTACGGCGCCAGCTGATCGTCGTGGAAGACTGGCCCTATGCAGGAACTGACTTCACCGGAGACCCAGATCTCCCACTGCCAGAAGGAGATGACTGGGACGAGGAGTTGGGTAAGACCTCATATTTTTTATTTTTTATGTTTTATGTTTTTTTTGTTAATACACATTCGTCTTAACACATTTTATATATGTATGCAGATGTGGGACCTGAGAGACCAGCTGGGATGTCTCCAATCTCACGGAGGACACAACTCGCCCCTGATCCTCAGGGAGAGGGCATCGGAGGAGAGGAGTTGATCCAGAATCTTGAGGGCATCGCCTGAGGGATTCCGGACTATGCTCGGCTGGCGGACGTACCGATGGCATACCAGCGCCACACGATGGGAGTTCCGAGTCGGATCCACCGGATCCTGAGACGTTTAGTGCGTGCAGTCACATGCTATCATGAGCACCATGCGGATTAGCTCTTAGGATTTATACCACACCTATTTTTTGAGAGACATATCGTCTCCGGATGTACTTAAGACGATTATGTATATTTTGACTTTTATGTGACACACTCTATGTAAACATTTCGATATCTATATATATGTGCATATCTATTTCTGGATGGATCTTTCTTTACATGTGGTGATGATTTACAAATTGTGCAAATGTCTGTCTAATACCAAATTTGCTACTGCATCTGTTAATGTATTCAAATGTCTGGGTATATGATGATATGTAATGTAGTCAAAATTCCTTTCCAGTAATCGAATACGCAGATACAGACGTAAGATGGATGGGTTTCTTACCGAATAGTTTCCGTTTAGTTGTAGCACTAAAAGTTGCGAATCTAGATACACGAGCAATTCACGGATACTAAGGTTTACTGCCTCGGTCAATAATTCTAAGACATCACTATATTCCGCGATGTTGTTCGTGGTACATCCTAGACACACTCCTTGCAGGTCAATCAACTCACCAGCAGGATCATAGATTACCCAGGCTGCTGAAGACAGATTCCTGGTACTGCGAGAGGCACCATCCGCGAGACCAACAAATGGATGAATAGACATCTGCACAACCAGGAAGACCCGATCAGCAGAAAGATTTTTACAAATCACACCAGACAATACATGCACACAAATGAAAAACACACACTTATGTACACACACCACGGGCATGCCCCCCAGCATGGTGTCTCAATTCGAGGTGCATGCCCCCCAAGCTTCAGTCTATAGAAAATGGAGTGAAGGTTGAAAACAAAAGAGATTTGAACTAAATCTATCAAAACTCGAATTGAATATGCTCATGTTTCATTGTTTTAGCGAGGTTGACACATTTAAAAGAACTATCCTCGTAGCATCTTGTTTCATTATTCGAAGAGCTTGACACAAGAGAAAGAACTATGCTCTAACGAGCTCCCAGGAGGAGGCTCAGGAGGGGGGTGCGGGGAAAATACCCATGAGGACTAGGTCTTTGAAGAGACCAGGTCCTACACTGTCCGAGGGATTCATAATTTGATCCACGCATGGCACGTTGTTCTCAGAGTTAGAGGTGAAAAATGACAACTGATCGACTGTGACAATCTTTCCCTCGTGAGGGAACTTAATGAATCGAAAGATGGTGGACGGCACACAGAGCATGGCATGGGTCCAGCTGCGGCCAAGAAGTATATTGTAGTTGAGTTTAGCATCAACCACTTCCACTTCTACGTTGACAGTTTTTCCCTGTAATGAGATCGCTAGACTCTCGAGAACGCCCAGGGGTTTATATTCCCGACCATCAAATGCCTCAAGGGCATTGGGAGACGACGACAAGGCTGGAGAGCCGATGGCCTTCCAGCAAGAGGAGGACATAACGCAGGTAGATGCACCCTCATCTACGACGGCCCTATGAATGTTCAGACCGTTAATTCCGACTTGAATGACCAAAGTGATTTGATGTGGAAGCCGGGGAGTAAAATTCTCCAGATCGAAGGTGAGAAGAATCAAGTCAGCGGGATCAATGCCCCCAATCGCAGACAGTAAAGCCTTCCATTTTGAAGGACAACTTTGAAGAACCTCAAGTGCAGACATATCACATGGCACCTGTGCCAGATCCTCAACAATATTGTAATGTTGAGCGGCACGAGCGTTTGGATTATAAGAAGATATTCGAAGAACACCCTTGGCAGGTGGCTTCACAACGGGTTCGAGGGTCAGCTTCTCGATTTCCAACAGACCGGAGATAGGTGGGGGAGGCGGCCCATCCGCAACTTCCTTCCCGGGTGCCTGCCGCGGTTCATTGTAATCCTTCGACTGCGTAGCGACAGAGATAGGTGAAACACTCTTCACCATGAAAACCTGAGACCCAAACGGTGCAGATGGTGACGGTTGTTTGACCATCTAGGTCTGCTGAGATGGAAATGGCTCTTTCAAAATAGCCGGAGTCCCTTTAGGGCCTTTAAGAAGTTTACTAACCTCAGATCGTCGTGGACAATCCTTAGTATAGTGGTCCCCTTCACAGATGAGGCAAGGGTACTTTGGTTTACTCTGGGAGCCATCTTCAGTACGAGACTTAGATTCTAGTTTCAGGGCATCAGATTTTGATTTGCCTTTGCCCTTCTTCTTCCCCTTGGAGGATTTGTCTGCAGGATTGGCCTGAACGGCATTCACCTCTATGGTTTTACCAAAATTGGATGAGGCGGGATTGGTAAAGGTATTGTTGGAAGAATTAGCCTTCTGCTTCCCATTTGAAGATTTCTTCGAATTCTGAGAGACATAACCATTGACACCATCCACCGCAGGAGTGGGCGGAGCCTTAGTGGTTCCGGGACATGGAGCATCAGTCAAGATGTCATAAAGCATGTCGGATTGTGAATAGACAAGATCCAGGTACTGGGCACGCGTAATGGCTTGTTCCTCTGTCATGCACGCTCCCATCGCGATATCCTGAGCGATTTTATTCACAAAGGAGGTGGTGAACCAGTGAGTCAATATCTAATCAGGTATGTGAAACTTAATCAGTCTACGACGACACCGCCACTCATGAATGTGATCTGAGATGTGAGTGGCTTTATCCTAGTTCAGAGAAGTCAGGAGGTGCGTCCCGGCTTCATACCGAACTGGTAACTGGAAATGCGTGAGGAAAGCCATGGCTAAAGAGTTGAAATCTTGAAAAATGCCACGGGATAACTCTATGTACCACTTAGCAGCAGCTCCAGTTAAAGTACGCTGGAAGAGGTGCAGGCGAATCGAATTGTCGACCCAAGAGTTAGATGAACACCAAAGGTGATACGTCATCACATGTGCCTGGGGGTCCTCTCCAGCTTTTCCCTCAAAATTAGGGCAATCACCTGGTATCTTGGTGGGAACCGGAGGCCAATACGGATTATGTAAAATCGGATCATTGGTCAACTTTGAAACATCCGGCAGTTCCAAGGTAGCCAGGAATGGTAATGGAGGATTAACTACCATGCCAGGCCCGGGATGAGGTCCGGCACCCATACTCCACGATGGTTGTGAATATCCTTGCCCCCACGGGTTCTGTCCCGCAGGATTCTGACCGTAGGGGGCGTAGGTCATATAACCAGACTGATTTGGATGCTGGTAACCATAGTGCAAGGCTTGATAACTAGGGTACGGACCCTGATTAGGTGTCGGCCCTGTATAAGCAGCGTTTGGATTTGGCTGCTGAGTGTAGGTAAAACTGGGTGGAGGAGGATAATACTGAGAGCCTCTGGGGTGGTTATAGTTCGGTTGAGACTGACCATGAGAATAATAACCACACTAAGGATGAGTAGGCTGCTGAAAAGTGGAACCCTGCAGAGCTTGATATGTAGGGCGCAGCTGTTGATTTGGCTGCGGCGTTGAATGAACCGGCTGCTGTGCAGGGTTAATGGAATGAGCGGGCTGTCCTGAATGAATAGGTTGACCCGACTGAGAGGGCTGACCTGAGTGAACAGGTTGACCCGGATGTAAGGGCTGACCTGAATGACCAGGTTGACTCGGATAGACAGGCGGCGCCAGTTGCGCAGGTTGACCTGGTTGTAAGTGAGCCCCAGGTTGTCCCGGATGGGCCGGTTGGCCTGGAGGCGGGACACCGGGTTGTACCGGATGGACCGGTTGGCCCGGTGGTGGAACAGGACCAGGTGCTTGCTAGAAACTGGTTTGACCTGAAGCAGAACCATAAGATGGTCCTGGCTGATATGCAATGTTAGAAACAACAGGATACTGCAGTTGCATCGATAAAGAAGGCTGGATTTCCCCCCAGGACCATAGACCGGTCCCGGATGGTACGCGGGCTGAGGCTGGATAGGTTGACTGGAATGACTGTAATACTGTCCTTGCGGATTGTACGATGGCCCTTGCTGGCCCGCAGGGTAGCTCTCGATGGGCTACCCCTGTGGATCATAAAGATAGCCAGGTTGGCCCGCAGGTTGGCCTTGGAAAGGCTGTCCCTACGGGTTATAAGCCTGGTTGTACGGTAAACCTTGAGCATAAAGATAGGCCTCAGGAGCGAGTAGACGCAAAATCTCCCCGTGCTCGTCATACTGACCTGGGAAAGCATACACGGGAGTACCATCCTGTGCATAGTGCAAAAAGTAAGATCGGTAGGCATCTTGGGAGGACGGTCCAACCTCGGTGTTCGACTGTTTCAAGGACAATCGATACTCCTCCGGAGAGATGTTCTCCGGTATAGCAGTAGCTAGATAAACATCTTCAGGAGTTGGCCCAGCCCTGGTAGCAGATGCTGAGACAACAGGAGAAGAGGCGCGTCATTGCATGGGGCACGAATTCAGGAACGTACGTGACAAAGGCTCCCTCGAGGAGACACCCCGGGTGTAGTAGCAGCTGGCCTCGAAGCAGGAGATGATATTCCCATAGAGGCAGCAGCCGAAATAATCTGACCCAGAGATCCGTATCCCTGTGTGTATTAATCGTCGTTACATGGTAGCGCCCCGCAGTTGTCTCTAAACAATCTTCATGAAGAACCGATAGTCTTCACCGTACGTTGGGATTTCACCAATCACTCATGGTTGATCCTGCCATTAAATCACGCAAAAGACGGTGAGGACTAGGAGGAAATATAACAGCAACAAAAGGCGAACCCGAGGTAAGAGAAAGGAAACCAGCTCCTAATCTCAATTCAGACACAGGGTCCAAAAAGGGCCAATTGAACTCAACTGGCCCTCCAAAGGGTTGCTCAACGAGAACCGGTCCCCCGTCAGGAAACTCGGAAACAACAGGCTGCTGTGGTTCGACAGAGGATTGGGAAGCCTCTGAAGAATCGTCCGTGTAAGGACTACCAGTAGACAAAACTAAAGGTTCCGCCACTATGGCAAAAGACCAGAGAAAAAGAAGCAAACACACACACAGGCTGAAAACGAGTTAAGGGCACATGATCAAACGGTCAACGAGGAATATCTAAGTGGGTGTGTAATCGTGGGTGATTAATTTTTACCACATTGAAAAGTAAGAAACTCTATCGTTTCATATTTTAAGAGTCGAGAAACAATAGAAAGATGACTCTATCTCTTTCAGATTTGATACAAGCATGAAAGGACAAGCGCTCGACGGTCTTTTCAAGTTTAGGGAGTCAGAAAAGACCAAATGACTGCTCAGGAAAAACTAGGCACAAAGGGTGTACCAAATATCCGTGAACTGCAATATACACCTTGGTTTCAATAATGAAACAGAAATCGACCAAAGACTTTCTGTACGTGCAGGTAGTCTCCCCGAATGCTGTGTTCGGTGTATCACGGGTATAGGGCGGCAGAGTCGGCTTCCTGTGGATAAAGGATTGAAAACCTAGAGGGTTCTCCCTTTATATACGCGACGGTACGGGGAGCACAAGTCCGTACTAGCGCTGTCTAAAGCCAAAAGGCGAACGACAGCTGCTAGGTTTAAAGACGCCGGAACACGTCTCTAGCCTAGACCTCTAAATATGTTTTGTTAGATTTCAATGCTGCCTTAGGTTAATTGGATAGATTTTAAAGTTGATCTTCGATTAAGTTTCAATTTTCAGGCCCTATCGTATGTAGTGTCTTAAAAGACTCCTAAATGCAAAGCTACATGCCACAGTCCAACATTTCGTTTGATGAAAACTAGTTACAGAAGAGTTGAGAGCTTTTACACAAACGAAATGATCGGAAGACAAACAATGAGATCTCTAATGCAACTAATTAAATTGAAAACTTTTCATTCAGATCACTAATCACTAGCAAAATCGAAAAGATTACAATTTGCACTAATTCAACCAAAAGCACAAGATATTTTTTTTTATAATTTTCAACGTTTGATAGCTAATATGCACTAAACAAACTGAAAACAAATGGAACAACTTGAGAAACGATATTCGAGAGAGAAAAACAAACAAATTTCACTCAACAACGCAAGCAATCAGATCCCAAATCGACCAAAGTCTCTCAAAACCAAGAAAAGACTCAAGGGCTCTAATGGGCCATGTGATCTAGGCCCAACGCAAGACCAAACGAAATTTGAATGAAGGAATGAGAAATCACCCAAAAATCGCAACAAAAAAATGAACAACTACTAAGAGGATGTGGAGATTCAATCAGAAAGTTGACCGGACAAACGAAACACCAAAACTCCCAAGGAGGGCTCGATACACTAAGCCACTAGATGCCCTAGGGCTCAAAACGTGAAATAGATAGATAAAAGCAAACAACCAAAGGACAAAGGTGAATTCCCAGTCAAACAGGACTCCAACACACTCAGGTAGTCGGAAAATCAAGAAGAAAAACACTAACCAAACCCAGAGAGCTAAAAAATGAGGAAACTCAAAAACCTTACAGGAGTGGCATGACTGGAAGGCTGAAACTGGCGCCAGAAAGAAATTGTGCGGGCTAAACAAAAGCAACATGCGCCAATTGGCGCGACTGTCGAGCTAAAAAGCGCGCCAGTCGAGTTTCTCAGCCAAAAACAAAAAATAACTACTCCAGAAGCAGATCAATGCATACTAAGCAAACCAAGAAGTAAAAAATAGCAAAAGAACCCAACCCAGAAGGCTCATCAAGCAAGGAAAAACATAAAATAATCAAAACGAGACAGTGAAATCCAGACGATCCCCATTGGAGTCGCCAAATTGTTGAGGAGGTAAATCCCCTCTGCGGACAGAGGCGATCCCTACTAGCCCAGCAGGGGTCTAGCAACAATCACGAAATGTTACGACGCAAGTTCCTAGTTACGAAATGAAAAGACCAAAGATGGAGGCCTACCTGGAATCCAATGCATTCCCGTTCCTCAGCCTCGGCATATCACGATCCTCTACGATCTCCGTGGATGGATACATGCACGTTCAAGAAACAAACAGATACAAGCATAAAATCTGACATACGTAACTAAATATCAGTAAAAAAGGATACTACTCATATTAACATAATAAAAAACAGAGTGGAACCATAATCGTAATCATTCATTAAATAACAATCGAAAGAGATTACAGCCAAAGTTCTGACGTCGTGGTCTCCTTCAGATGGGTCTCCAGTCGTTCACGTCTCGCAAAGCTCGCCAGGGAAAGGGAAAACCTCTCCTGAGTCTCTCGACAATAGTCTCCTTACTTGAGTCGGCCTTAAGGGAAGAAAGAGGGCTCTTATGACATAAAGGCTCTTGGGAATTTAGAGATTCAAAGCTTAGGCACTTCAAGACTAGCTTGCCATGGAATTGAGCAGGCTTTTATAGATGGGGAAGGAGGGAGTTGGGATCCCTATTATTGTGGGATTGGCCCTATCAACAAGGAAGGTTCCACGGGAGGTGGCAAAACCACTTCCCTTCCATAGAACTCCCGCAGCCAAACCTCCCAACTCAAGATAGGCAATGGTTTCTGAGTTTGTTGAAACTCAACTTCTACCATCTTTATTTAAAAAACACTCCTTAAATTGGGTGGCGCGACTACTGCTCTGGGACAGAGTGCCAGTTGGCGTGGCCTCTTTGTAGGATTTTCCCCATTGGCGCGAGTGGTGAACTGTCTTCCTGCGCCAATGCAAAAAGAGATGTTTTTATGATTTTTTTCAAGGAGATGTCTTTAGAGAAATTGAAGCTCATTCTTAGAGGAATGCATTGATGATGTTTTCAAGGCATGACAATGTTCACAGGTCACAAAATGGGTCCTCCATTGTGCGGGACGGGGAATGGTAGGGACGGTGACAAATTACTGTGTAACAGATGCCCCCTAAAGTATGAGGCCCGAGAGAGAGAGGGGTGAAATGATTTATGAGAACATGTTCAACTGAAGGCCCACCATCGGAAAACCTGCGTAGAAAAATACAACTGACATCTCAATTACATGATGTATGTGTGGTATGGGCGCAGCCATCCGAAACAGAGTACACTATAATCCGGATCCAGGGTATGGGCGCAGCCATCCAACGAGGATCAAATAAATAGACTCAGGTATGGTCGTAGCCATCCAATCAATGAGTCATATACATAATGATAATAATCCACAATCGCAGCCTGGATTACAACAAACACAATCCAGGGTCTTGCGCTCCATCTCGACCCAAACAAAGTACAAGTTCGAGCATGCGAATATGTGAGCTGAAGTCGAACATGCAGGAACATCGTCTGATTACCAGCCAATGATGAAAGCTGTTAACAGACGCAAGAGGAACCATCAATAATGACAATGGACCTCAAGGTACTGCAGGTACAATCTACGGCGTGTGAATCAATGAGTTGGCGTCGAACACCCGCAGAATCACTCGATCGGAGGCCAATGATGAAAACCTCACGTCAAATGCGACGAACCTGCCATTGAGGCATGCAGGCTCCAAGGTACCATAAAGGAGTCTCTAGATCAACTTCCTGGATAATGAGCTGAAGTCGACAGGAAGTGATCTTGATCGAAGGTGGGCCATAATGTTTCCCACATCATCGACACGAGACAGAGGAACATGATGTTTTGTTGTGAATCAGAATCGTATGAGAATCAGAGGAAGGTTGATATTTGCAGAGGCCAACTTCTCTTGAACATATAAACGACATGACAGTGGACTTGGCAGTATTTGACATCAACAGATCAAAGGTCACGGTGACGAGGCAATGAGCAGAGGAGAGGTCAAAAGGGATTATCCAAACCCACGGAGGCAAAGTGAAGAAACGAGATGAGATGTCCCCAACCCGACACGAATGCAGACAAGTGCCATGTTTAAGAGCGACATACTGCCGACGACAACGACGATGGTTCCATTTTTCCCCCACCATTTCTGGCGAGTACCCCAATTATTTTTTATAACAAGTTTGAAGGGGATAACATATGCTTGTAATATAAGTCCGCCCTTCGGGCGAATCCATCCTAGTGCATTTAACGAGTCCTAGGAAGGAGGAACTCGGAGAACGTCATTTCGACTGGATCTGATGTCATCAAGGTTTAACGAGTCTGACAAAGGAAGAACTCGGCGTCTTTTCATGTTTAGAGAGTTTGAAAAGACAGCGGAAAATTAAACTCCACAGGTCCCTTTTCGTAAATAGTTCCTCAGATCCGAAAAGGTAGAAAACAATACCCGAGAAAACCTCCTAGTTGCGATAGGCTAGGGTATTCCTTTTTCGTAATCAATCCATCCCAGCCTGAAAAAGGGTTAAACGTATACTGGGTAGATGTCGATTCGTGTCCAATTTAACGAGATCGAAATGACAAGGGCCTCAGCAATATTTTCATGTTTAGAGAGTCAGAAAAGAGCTGAAAGGTGACTCCAAAGTGACTTTTTCGTGTATTTACCGAGTCCTAAAAAGTATAAAATACAACTCGTTTCCATCGTTAAAGTCACAAAAACCTGCTGCTGCACATACCAAGCAAGCGTAAAATCCATTTTCGACATAACATATAAAAATATTTGATAAAAATGACTTTTTACAACTAATTTTATGTCAAAAAGTTATAAATATGTCAAATTGGTAAAAATAAAATTACATTTACTATTTACCTTGGTAAAAAGCAACAGTGGTCCATTTGGAGCAGAAAATTTTGATGGTGATTGTGACAAATCCAGTTGACCATTCAGCTTCTCGTCTGCGACAGGTAAGAGGCGCTCCCTTGCTCTTCATTTTTATCCATTTTTTGATAATTTTCCCTTGAAAATAAGTTCTATGTGGCCACTTTTAAAATTGTAGGGCTGCGCTCATTGGCGCGGGTATCGGGCATGGACCCGCGCCAATGGGCTATTTTATATAAAGGGCTCGTGCCACGTGGCGCGACTGTTCACAAAACAACCGCGCCAGCGGCCGAACCTAAAAATCCGCCTAAAATTTTGACATTTAAACCAAATTTCATGGAATTTGAGGCCTATCAGAGATCTAACCAAGGGCTTATGACCATATGAATGCAGGTAATCAAGAAAAATGGCGATTGAATGGAAAGAACGAGAGCATGGAGAAGAGGATGAACAAGCCATCCAAATTCAAGCTTGCATGAACGCCCTTAGAAACTGTGGGATGAAAAAGTTCTTCCTCACACCCTGTCTACGAGCTCAGCCCGAGCTCCTCCAGTATTTAATCAGTATCTGGGATGAACATGAACAGGTGTTCAGGTTACAAGACCAGGTATTAGAGCTAGAGGTTTCTGATGTTTATTTTATCACTGGATTGTCCCGTAGAGGTCCGATCCCTATCTTGACTGGAAGCAGACCATCTGGGGAGAAGATGGAAGAAGTGATGGCACGAGTGTGCTGAGGAGCACAAATGGGATCAGGAAGAAAGAAGGTGGATATCCACACTATCCCTGATCTGGCATTGAGAGTGGTCCTACATACCATCACGCGGGCTGCAGGGTCGCAGGCACCGCACGAGGCCATAAAGGCCCAACTCCTACTAGCCTCAGAATTCATGAGTCCCCTACTGTTCGACTGGGCAACAACAGTAACAATCAATATGAAAAGGCAGCTCACGAAATGCAAACACGGTAAACTAAAATAGTTTGGTTATGGTTCCATCCCGGTATCGCTCATTCTGGAACGCTTACCAATCTTCCAGGGCCAAGGTGCCGCAGTAGCAGATCCGATACCACGAGAGCCAAGAATGGCTCGCTGGGCAGCATTGATGCCCAGAGCTGGAGGCGGCCAACAGATGTCTTGGAGGCCGGAATTCTTTAGGTGGTTACGGCGCCAGCTGATTGTCGTGGAAGACTGGCCCTATGCAGGAACTGACTTCACCGGAGACCCAGATCTCCCACTGCCAGAAGGAGATGACTGGGACAAGGAGTTGGGTAAGACCTCATATTTTTGATTTTTTATGTTTTATGTTTTTTTTGTTAATACACATTCATCTTAACACATTCTATATATGTATGCAGACGTGGGACCTGAGAGACCAGCTGGGATGTCTCCAATCTCACGGAGGATATAACTCACCCCTAATCCTCAGGGAGAGGGCACCGGAGGAGAGGAGTTGATCCAGAATCTTGAGGGCATTGCCCGAGGGATTCCGGACTATGCTCAGCTAGCAGACGTACCGATGGCATACCAGCGCCACACGGTGGGAGTTCCGGGTTGGATCCACCGAATCCTGAGACGCTTAGTGCGTGCAGTCACGTGCTATCATGAGCACCATGCGGATTAGCTCTTAGGATTTATACCACACCTATTTTTTGGGAGACATATCGTCTCCGGATGTAATTAAGAGAATTATGTATATTTTGACTTTTATGTGACACACTCTATGTAAAAATTTCGATATCTATATATATGTGCATATCTATTTCTGGACGGATCTTTCTTTACATGTGATGATGATTTACAAATTGCGCAAATGTCTGTCTAATACCAAATTTGCTACTGCATCTGTTAATGTATTCAAATGTCTGGGTATATGATGATATGTAATGTAGTCAAAATTCCTTTCCAGTAATCGAATACGCAGATACAGACGTAAGATGGACGGGTTTATTACCGAATAGTGTCTGTTCAGATGTAGCACTACAAGTTGCGAATCTAGATACACGAGCAATTCACGGATACCAAGGTTTACTGCCTCGGTCAATAATTCTAACACAGCACTATATTCTGCGATGTTGTTCGTGGTACTTCCTAGACACACTCCTTGCAGGTCAATCAACTCACCAGCAGGATCATAGATTACCCAGGCTGCTGAAGATAGATTCCTGGTACTGTGGGAGGCACCATCCGCGAGACCAAAAAATGGATGAATATACATCTACACAACCAGGAAGACCCGATCAGCAGAAAGATGTTTATAAAGCACACCACACAATACATGCACACAAATGAAAAACACACACTTATGTACACACACCACGGGCATGCCCCCCAGCATGGTGTCTCAATTCGAGGTGCATGCCCCCCAAGCTTCAGTCTATAGAAAATGGAGTGAAGGTTGAAAAAAAAAGAGATTTGAACTAAATCTATCAAAACTCGAATTGAATATGCTCATGTTTCATTGTTTTAACGAGGTTGACACATTTAAAAGAACTATCCTCGTAGCATCTTGTTTCATTATTCGAAGAGCTTGACACAAGAGAAAGAACTATGCTCTAATGAGCTCCCAGGAGGAGGTTCAGGGGGGGGTGCGGGGAAAATACCCATGAGGACTGGGTCTTTAAAGAGACCAGGTCCTACACTGTCCGAAGGATTCAGAATTTGATCCACGTATGGCACGTTGTTCTCAGAATTAGAGGTGAAAAATGACAACTGATCCACTGTGACAATCTTGCCCTCGTGAGGGAACTTAATGTATCGAAAGACGATGGACGGCACGCAGAGCATGGCATGGGTCCAGCTGCGGCCAAGAAGTATATTGTAGTTGAGTTTAGCCTCAACCACTTCCACTTCTACGTTGACAGTTTTTCCCTGTAATATGATCGCTAGACTCTCGAGAACGCCCAGGGGTTTAGATTCCCGACCATCAAATGCCTCAAGGGCATTGGGAGACGACGACAAGGCTGGAGAGCCGATGGCCTTCCAGCAAGCGGAGGACATAACGCAGGTAGATGCACCCTCATCTACAACGGCCCTATGAATGTTCAGACTGTTAATCCCGACTTGAATGACCAAAGCGATTTGATGTGGAAGCCGGGGAGTAAAATTGTTCAGATCGAAGGTGAGAAGACTCGAGTCGGCGGGATCAATGCCCCCGATCGCAGACAGTAAAGCCTTCCGTTGTGAAGGACAACTTTGAAGAACCTCAAGTGCAGACATAGCACATGGCACCTGTGCCAGATCCTCAACAATATTGTAATGTTGAGCGGCATGAGCGTTTGGATTATAAGAAGATCTTCGAAGAACACCCTTAGCAGGTGGCTTCACAACGGGTTCGAGAGTCGGCTTCTCGATTTCCAACAGACCGGAGACAGGTGGGGGAGGCGGCCCATCCGCAACTGCCTTCCCGGGTGCCTACCGCAGTTCATTGTAATCCTTTGACCACGTAGCGACAGAGATAGGTGCAACACTCTTCACCATGAAAACCTGAGACCCAAACGGTGCAGATGGTGACAACTGTTCGACCATCTAGGTCTGCTAAGATGGAAATGGCTCTTTCAAAATAGCCGGAGTCCCTTTAGGGCCTTTAAGAATTTGACTAACCTCAGATCGCCATGGACAATCATTAGTATAATGGTCCCCTTCACAGATGAGGCAAGGGTACTTCGGTTTACGCTGGGAGCTATCTTCAGTACGAGACTTAGATTCTGGTTTCGGGGCATCAGATTTTGATTTGCCTTTGCCCTTCTTCTTCCCCTTGGAGGATTTTTCCACAGGATTGGCCTGAATGGCATTCACCTCCGCGGTTTTACCAGAATTGGATGAGGCGGGATTGGCAGAGGTATTGTTGGAAGAATTAGCCTTCTGCTTCCCATTTGAAAAAAATTTCGAATTCTGAGAGACAGAACCAATGACACCATCCACCGCAGGAGTGGGCGGAGCCTTAGTGGTTCTCGGCCGTGGAGCATCAGTCAAGATGTCATAAAGCATTTCAGATTGTGAATAGACAAGATCCAGGTACTGGGCACGCGCAATGGCTTGTTCCTCCGTCACGCACACTCCCATCGTGATATCCTGAGCGATTTTATTCACAAAGGAGGTGGTGAACCAGTGATTCAATATCTGATCAGGTATGTGAAACTTAATCAGTCTACGACAGCGCCACCACTCATGAATGTGATCTGAGATGTGAGTGACTTTATCCTGCTTCAGAGAAGTCAAGAGGTGCGTCCCGGCTTCATACCGAATCGGTAACTGGAAATGCGTGAGGAAAGCCATGGATAAAGAGTTGAAATCTTGAAAAATGCCACGGGATAACTCTATGTACCACTTAGCAGCAGCTCCAGTTAAACTACGCTGGAAGAGGCGCAGGCGAATCGAATTGTCGACCCAAGAGTTAGATGAACACCAAAGGTGATACGTCATCACATGCGCCTGGGGGTCCTCTCCAGATTTTCCCTCAAACTTAGGGCAATCACCTGGTATCTTGGTGGGAACCGGAGGCCAATACGGATTATGTAAAATCGGATCATTGGTCAACTTTGAAACATTCGGCAGTTCCAAGGTAGCCAGGAACGTCAATGGAGGATTAACTGCCATGCCAGGCCCGGGATGAGGTCCGGCACCCATACTCCACGATGGTTGTGAATATCCTTGCCCCCACGGGTTCTGTCCCGCAAGATTCTGACCGTAGGGGGCGTAGGTCGTATAACCAGACTGATTTGGATGATGGTAACCATAGTGCGGGGCTTGATAACCAGGGTACGGACCCTGATTAGGTGTCGGCCCTGTATAAGCAGCGTTTGGATTTGGCTGCTGAGTGTAGGTAGAACCGGGTGGGGGAGGATAATACTGAGAGCCTCTGGGGTGGTTATAGTTTGGTTGAGACTGACCATGAGGATAATAACCACCCTGAGGATGAGTAGGCTGCTAAAAAGTGGAACCCTGCGGATCCTGATACGTAGGGCGCAGCTATTGATTTGGCTGCGGCATTGAATGAACCGGCTGCTGTGCAGGGTTAATGGAATGAGTGGGCTGCCCTGAATGAACAGGTTGACCCGACTGAGAGGGCTGACCTGAGTGAACAGGTTGGCCTGGATGTAAGGGCTGACCTGAATGACCAGGTTGACCCGGATAGACAGGCGGCGCCAGTTGCGCAGGTTGACCTGGTTGTAAGTGAGCCCTAGGTTGTCCCGGATGGGCCAGTTGGCCTGGAGGCGGGACACCGGGTTGTACCGGATGGACCAGTTGGCCCGGTGGTGGAACAGGACTAGGTGCTTGCTGGAAACCAGTTTTACCTGAAGAAGAACCATAAGATGGTCCTGGCTGATATGCAACGTTAGAAACAATAGGATACTGTGGTTGCATCGATAAAGAAGGCTGGATTTGCCCCCGAGGACCATAGACCGGTCCCGGTTGGTACCCCGGATGAGGCTGGATAGGTTGACCGAAAGGGCTGTAATACTGTCCTTGCGGACTGTATGATGGCCCTTTCTGGCCCATAGGGTAGCCCTCGATGGGCTGCCCCTGTGGATCATAAAGATAGCCAGGTTGGCCCGCAAGTTGGCCTTGGAAAGGCTGTCCCTGCGGGTTATAAGACTGGTTGTACGGTAAACCTTGAGCATAAATATAGGCCTCAGGAGTGGGTAGACGCAAAATCTCCCCGTGCTCATCATACTGACCTGGGAAAGCATACACGGGAGTACCATCCTGTGCATAGTGCGAAAAGTAAGATCGGTAGGGATCTTGGGAGGACGGTCCAACCTCAGCGTTCGGCTGTTGCAAGGACAACCGATACTCCTTCGGAGAGATGTTCTCTGGTATAGCAGTAGCTAGATAAACATCTTCAGGAGTTGGCCCAGCCCTGGTAGAAGATGCTGAGACAAGAGGAGAAGAGGCGGCCACACAGACAGTGGGCCAGACGGGAAGAGACGTGACAGGCATCTGAGGAGACACCCCGGTGTAGTAGCAGCTGGCCTCGAAGCAGGAGATGATATTCCCATAGAGGCTACAGCAAAAATAATCTGACCAAGAGATCTGTATCTCTGTGGTAAAGAAGGACTGGCTGTTGACATGGTAGCCAGCTCAGAGTTGTCTCCCTCAAACAATCTTCGCGGGAAGAACTGATAGTCTTCACCAGACGTTGGGATTTCCTCACCAGAATCACTCATGGTTGATCCTGCCGTTAAATCATGCAAAAGACGGCAAGGACTAGGAGGAAATACAGCAGCAACAAAAGGCGAACCCGAGGTAAGAGAAAGGAAATCAACTCCTAATCTCAATTCAAACACAGGGTCCGAAAAGGGCCAATTGAACTCAACTGGTCCTCCAAAGGGTTGCTCAGCGAGAACCGGTCCCCCGTCAGGAAACTCGGAAACAACAGGCTGCTGTGGTTCGACAGAGGATTGGGAAGCCTCTGAAGAATCGTTCGTGTAAGTACTATGAGTAGATGAAACCGAAGGTTCCGCCACTGTGGCAAAAGTCCAGAGAAAAAGAAGCAAACACACACATGGGCTGAAAACGAGTTAAGGGCACACGATCAAACGGTCAACAAGCAATATCTAAGTGGGCGTGTAATCATGGGTGATTAATTTTTACCACATTGAAAAGTAAGAAACTCTATCGTTTCATATTTTAAGAGTCGAGAAACAATAGAAAGATGACTCTATCTCTTTCAGATTTGATACAAGCGTGAAAGGACAAGCACTCGACGGTCTTTTCAAGTTTAGGGAGTCAGAAAAGACCAAATGACTACTCAGGAAAAACTAGGCACAAAGGGTGTACCAAATATCCGTGAACTGCAATATACATGTTGGTTTCAATAATGAAACAGAAATCGACCAAGGACTTTCCGTACGTGCAGGAAATCTCCCCGAATGTTGTGTTCGGTGTATCATGGGTATAGGGCGGCAGACTCGGCTTCCTGTGGATAAAGGATTAAAAACCTAGAGGGGTCTCCCTTTATATACGCGACGGTACCAGGAGCACAAGTCTGTACTAGCACTGTCTAAAGCCAAAAGGAGAATGACAACTACTAGGTTTAAAGACGCCGGAACACGTCTCTAGCCTAGACCTCTAAATAAGTTTCATTAGATTTCAATGCTGCATTAGGTTAATTGGATAGATTTTAAAGTTGATCTTCGATTAAGTTTCAATTTTCAGGCCCTATCGTATGTAGTGTCTTAAAAGACTCATAAATGCAAAGCTACATTCCACAGTCCAACATTTCGTTCGATGAAAACTAGTTATAGAAGAGTTGAGAGATTTTACACAAACGAAATGATCGGAAGACAAACAATGAGATCTCTAATGCAACTAATGAAATTGAAAACTTTTCATTCAGATCACTAATCACTAGCAAAATCGGAAAGATTACAATTTGCACTAATTCAACCAAAAGCACAAGAGATTTTTTTTTATAATTTTCAACGTTTGATAGCTAATATGCACTAAACAAACTGAAAACAAACGGAAAAACTTGAGAAACGATATTCGAGAGAGCAAAACAAACAAATTTCACTCAACAACGCAAGCAATCAGATCCCAAATCGACCAAAGTCTCTCAAAACCAAGAAAAGACTCAAGGGCTCCAATGGGCCGTGTGATCTAGGCCCAACGCAATACCAAACGAAATTTGAATGAAGGAATGAGCAATCACCCAAAAATCACAACAAAACAATGAAAAACTACTAAGAGGATGCGGAGATTCAATCAGAAAGTTGACCGGACAAACGAAACACCAAAACTCCCAAGGAGGGCTCGATACACTAAGCCACTAGATGCCCTAGGGCTCAAAATGTGAAATCAATAGATAAAAGCATACAAGCAAAGGACAAAGGTGAATTCCCAGTCAAACAGGACTCCAACACACTCAGGTAGTCAGAAAATCAAGAAGAAAAACACTGACCAAACCCAGAGAGCTCAAAAATGAGGAAACTCAAAAACCTTACAGGAGTGGCGCGACTGTAAGGCTGAAACTGGTGCCAGAAAGCAGTTGGCGCGGGCTAAACAAAAGCAACATGCACCAATTGGCACGACTGTCAAGCTAAAAAGTGCGCCAGTCGAGTTTCTTAGCCAAAAACAAAAAAGAGCTACTCCAAAAGCAGATCAATGCATACTAAGCAAACCAAGAAGTAAAAAAAAGCAAAAGAACCCAACCCAGAAGGCTCATCAAGCAAGGAAAACCATAAA
This sequence comes from Pinus albicaulis, assembly GCA_034641835.2. Classification (NCBI taxonomy): domain Eukaryota; kingdom Viridiplantae; phylum Streptophyta; class Pinopsida; order Pinales; family Pinaceae; genus Pinus; species Pinus albicaulis. The sequence continues at coordinate 315,718,612 of CM076574.1, read as the reverse complement.
ATAATCAAAACGAGACAATACAAACGAGATAGTGAAATCCAGACGATCCCCAGTGGAGTCGCCAAATTGTTGAGGAGGTAAATCCCCTCTGCAGACAAAGGTGATCCCTACTAGCCCAGCAGGGGTCTAGCAACAATCACGAAATGTTACGATGCAAGTTCCTAGTTACGAAATGAAAAGACCAAAGATGGAGGCCTACCTGGAATCCAATGCTATGATCCGAAGAAGAGAGCGTTCCCGTTCCTCAGCCTCGGCAGATCACAATCCTCTACGATCTCCGTGGATGGATACCTACATGTGCAAGAAACAAACAGATACAAGCATAAAATCTGGCATACGTAACTAAATATCAGTCAGAAAGGATACTACTCATATTAACATAATCGAAAATAGAGTGGAACCATAATCATAATCATTCATTAAATAACAATCGAAAGAGATTACAGCCAAAGTTCTGACGTCGTGGTCTCCTTCGGATGGGTCTCCAGTCGTTCACGTCTCGCAAAGCTTGCCAGGGAAAGGGAAAACCTCTCCTGAGTCTCTCGACAATAGTCTCCTTACTTGAGTCGGCCTTAAGGGAAGAAAGAGGGCTCTTACGTCATAAAGGCTCTTGGGAATTTAGAGATTCAAAGCTTAGGCCCTTCAAGACTAGCTTGCCATGGAATTGAGCAGGCTTTTATAGATGGGGAAGGAGGGAGTTGGGATCCCTATTATTGTGGGATTGGCCCTATCAACAGGAAGGTTCCATGGGAGGTGGCAAAACCACTTCCCTTCCATAGAACTCCCGCAGCCAAACCTCCCAACTCAAGATAGGCAATGGTTTCTGAGTTTGTTGAAACTCAACTTACGCCATATTTATTTAAAAACACTCCTTAAATTGGCTGGCGCGACTACTACTCTGGGACAGAGCACCAGTTGGCGCGGCCTATTTGTAGGATTTTCCCCATTGGCGCGAGTGGTGAACTGTCTGCCCGCGCCAATGCAAAAAGAGATGTTTTTATGATTTTTTGCAAGGAGATGTCTTTAGGGCAATTGAAGCTCATGCTTAGAGGAATGCATTGATGATGTTTTCAAGGCATGACAATGTTCACAGGTCACAAAATGGGTCCTCCATTGTGCGGGACGGGGAATGGTAGGGATGGTGACAAATTACTGTGTAACACTCCCGAACGAGTCACTAAAAGGAGTTGGGTGGTTTGGCTCTAGATCTCCATGTATGGGAAGTGGTTTTCCACCTATCATGGAAGCTTCCTTAGAGATAGGGCCAATCCCATGATTATAGGGATCCAAAATCCCCTTCCTCTATCTATAAAAGCTTGCCTTCACCCTTATCAAGCTAGCTGAACTTGTATCAAGGAGACTATAGTCAGACAACTTTTGAGAGCCAAGAGGAAGAGATAGAGCTTCGTCCCATTTCTGGCAAGCTTTGTTGAGACGTGCTCTGTTATCTTCCCCACCCAAGGAAGATCAAGCGTCAGAGCTTTGGGTTGTATCCTTCCTTTGTTATTTTAATGATAAGCTATTCATGTGTCTATTTCTTTTATGCAATGAATTACATCCTCTCTGACTGATGTATGGTTATAGGATTTAGATTTTACATTGTAAATAGTTTTATCCTTTGCATGTGTGCAGGTGTTCAGACGTGTCAAGCGGAAGAATCATGATCTTCCAAGTGAGGGATGGAAAGCGTCATCCTTTCTTCAATGACCACTGCATAGGATTTGAGGTAGGAAATTCGTTATGATTTTTGTCATTTTGTAACTAGGAACTTGCGTCACTACATGACCTGATTGTTGCTAGGCCTGATCTTGGCTAGTAGGGATTGCCTCTGTTTGCAGAGGGGATTTACCTCTCCAACACCTAATAAGAGCAAAGAAACAGGGCTATAAGAGGGTAATAGTAAAGAGGTCACTTCCCCCAAAGCAGTATCAAAGACACCTATGACCTACAAAAGAAGGCACCCCTCTAGGTTAGCGTCACTAAAAAGGAACAATCCCCACAGAACTCCAAGGAGAAGAAAATGAGGTGTTATAGGAAACACGGGGTATGCAAGAGGAAAAATAAATTTTGCAACAGGAAACCCATGATCTGCTATAGGAAACTCATAATTTTCTACAAGAAGAGTAGAAGGCCCAAAGGGAAGAGAAAACAACACCATTGGAAGGGAAGAGTGCCCAAGTTTATGAGGGAGAGACAAAAGTTGAAGGGAAGACTACCCAAGTTGGGAAACAAGAGACAAAAGAGGAGGAGCCAAAAGAAGAATCAACCTCTCCAAAAGTTTTCCCAAAAGACATTACAACAATCCAAGATCCTAACTCTTGGTGTTGTAATTTATAGGGAATGACTTTTTCTTGTTTGGTTCTACTGCATGCTTTCCTTCTTTGAAATAGAGCAAGTAATATTTTGAGATACTTTGAAACAGAATTGCCCTTTTTTATTTCTAGAATGGATTTCTAGTTTGAATGAAACTTACATTCCCTTGTCCCCTGGACAACCGAGATGACTTTCTGTAGGAGTCACTGGACTTAGAAGAGGAGCTCGAGGAGTAGGGTGACTATGTGTTTTCCTTACTTTGAAAAGTCTTATTTCCTGAGTGATACCTTTGAATTTTTTGTAAGAGCTTTACTTCTATTTCAAATATCCCTGAGGGTTTCTTCTAGCATTTATTGTGTTGCGCCTCTAATTTTACGCAACCCAGATTGACATATTAAATTTTGGTATATAAATCTTGCATTTATATCTCTCGACATTTTGATGCCGTTGTTAAGGAGGCACTTGAAGGAGAGGGCCTTGGTGATATGTTATGCTGCATATTTTTCCCTTTTCTTTGTAAATGAGTTTTTTTTATCCCTGGTTTGTTTTCCTTTAATGAAAATGAGCTTTTTGTGTGATTATTGGTTTGTTTCCTTTACTGCAAATGAGCTTCTTAGTGTGATTCTCTTTCTTGTTGAAGCATACTAGAAAATATTTCCAGAGAGCTCACAAGCCTAGTTTGTTTCCTTTAAACTGCAAATGAATTTTTTGAGTTAGTGTAATTTTCTAGTTTTCTAGTACTATAATAACACCCCGCTCTAATCCCTTTGGTTACAAGATCTACCAGCTAGCAGGAAAAAATCCAAGTATACTACTCCAAGAACTATTTAAAATCCTAGCAGCAGTTGGGGTCTCTACTTCTCAGGAAGAACATATTTTGGAAGAAATTAGAAATATATCTATTCCTTTCAAAGTAAAGGCTCATGAAGATCCAGAATTGGCCTGGGGAAAATAAATAACTATGGATAATGTTTGATGAAGATATACCATCAGAAGAAGATATTCAAGAGCATTCACCATATTTATCATTTGATCCAACCACACTTTAAAAGACAATCAGAGAAACTTGGAAGGTTTGCATGACATAATAAATGAAGATGCATCGACTGTTACCTATGAATAAAATGATCGAAAATATGTGGATCCCATTGAATCTTGGTTTAGATGATTTTTGGCACCCACTCCTCCTTTATTATTCGAGACTTCATGGCATCATATCAGTTAATACAATCAGTTCCTCGTGTTCTAGTATTTTCTCGAATATAATTTTCAAGTTTGAACATGAGTAGGATTGTCCTTTTGTTACACACATGGTTGCATTGGAAGTACTCCTATACTTAACATGAAATCTTCCACTTATTGAGATAGGGTAGGATTGAAGGAATAAAATAATAAATCAATGCATTCCTTATCATGAATAAAGATGTTAGAACAATGCTATTAGGGCTACAACTCCCAAAGAATTTCTACTGAAACTGCTTTTGATTCCCATTGGTTGTTAACACATGCATATGTGGTAAGTATTATTGAGTATGACTACTCTAAAAACTCATGATTTTGAAAATGTGACCATGATTAATTTTCTAGTTTAGTCACTCTAATGAGTTTTTATCTGTGAAATATTTTTTTAAAGTTTCTCTTAGAAGGTATTATTGAAAAACCTCCTATGGGAGACCACAATTTTAAAACCATAATGAGCTCTCATGAGAACCATAAAATCATTAAATCAAGGAATATTTTATTCATTACCTGAGATGTATTATTTAAAATGATTATTTAGGGTAGACGGACTAACCAGTATGGATTAGTCATTAAAAAATTTTCACACCATCATGTACTCTTAAGGAATAGATCTTCCTCCCCACTTATTAAGTAACCTTTAAAGATAATAATTATAATATTTTACATAGAAGTATTGATTTAAGGATAGTATTTCTCTTAGATATCATTTTTGGGATTCAACTATGTTAAGTAAGTCATTCATCTATGACCATTTCCATGAGAGGTAGTCGTAATTGACTAACTTCTCATGATTTTTGAATAGTACACTTAGCACTCATTGCATTGGGTGATGCTCATAGGGGTGAAGAAGTGGGATTGAAACTAGTGAAATTAATCATTGAGAGCTTACCTACCATGATCATAGGTTCTAAAATGAATGAAATTACCACTACTGGTCACCAAGCTAGGGTCATGGATTTCAGGTGAAAATTTGGAGGACAGGAGGTCTCATCCGAACCGACCTGTTCATTATTTTTATTTATTATGAATTTCACTACCATTAGTTTTTTACCAACACATGAAAGTGTCTTTCATTTAATTTATAAAACAAATAGATAACTTTTAATCTAAATCTAGTAGGTGTGACACATGAATTTTGTTGGGTTAAGAGACACCCCTTATGAGGCTATAGATGCCTACTGGAAACAATGGCCATGTCTGGCGTATTAAAATTAATTTCACATTATGATTTACTGAGTCATATTTGCCTTTCCCTAAAATTCATTATCTTATCTCTTAGAGAATGGCTTTAAGATATTTTGGGCATAATTCTTTGGAGTTATATTCTTCAAAAATAATAAAAATTTTAATGGATGTGGTACCCTTAATGAAAGAAATAATATGGGCCATAATAAGGAGAAATTTAGTCCTATACCTGGGTGACAACAAGATTTAGAGTGGCCAATAAATAATTTGTTGATCTATCCAGGAAGGTGTCATCTTGATCTATTTTATGTTCTCTTTTTCTAGCATCATAACTCACTTTTATCCATAACAAGGTAACTAGAGTGATGAATTACTTCTTGATTTTTACTCAGAATGTGTTTGATAGACAACAATGTGTTTTGATTGCAGTTGCCTCTAATAAGTACTACATGGTATGGGTGCAGGATTTATATAGTAGGTGAAGGAAAACTAAGAAAGTCTTCTTGAAATTCCACTCTTCTTACATATATCTCTTTTTAATCATTGATGTTATTAAGTCTATGATTTCAGGGAACACACAATGGAATTATGAAAAAAAATTATGACAACCCTGCCATCTCCCATGATTTTGCATTGATGCTCCTGTCATATGTCATGGAAAGGTACTCTATGCCTTATAATTTCAATGAAAATACAATGTTATATCAGATGTATGAGCATATATTTTGGTGAGTTTGAAATATTGATTCCAAGTGTTTGTGTTAGAGGTTCCCTTACCTTGTAATCATGATTTTTTCTACATCCTTAGAATGTATGTCAAATGCTCATGACACTACCCATGCACATCCAACACTTATTGACTAAGGTAATTATTTTATCAATGGAGGCTGAGGAGGCTTGTCTCCAATAGTTTTTATGATGAAACTTATTCTTTTAGCCACACCACTGTCATTCCCTATAATTATTACATTCTACCCTCAACTGACTTTAGGATCTTATCCAATGCTCTTCATAATTAGTTATCTCTCTTAAATAGAAAGATGGATAGACTTGCCTAGTTTTTTGATAGTTTGATTCCATATTTTATTTAAGTACATCAGTGGAGCATGTTGAGTGTGTTTTTGCATCCTTCCCACCCCTTAAATTTCATATCGTTTTGTAATTTTCAAATCCATGAAGAAAGTGAAGTATAATCGTCATGGGCCATCATCCATAGAGGAGCTCGAGTAAACTCCTGAATATAATGCATGCAAGCATAAATTAGTTAAGGAGGGGTGGCATGAATTCCTAGCTAAGTTTTAGAGGTCTAGAGATGAGGTTGCGTTGAGGTTTTCACGAGGGCTTGATGGAGAAATAACCTGAATTGGAGATTTGGTTATGATTGTGAATGAGAATATTATCACTCGAGTGACTGGCTTACGCTTGGAAGGGATTACATGGTTTAAGAATAAAATCATAGATAAACAACTGAGCATGCAGCCATATGGATATCACATGTAGGGACACCAAGAAGTTAATTGGAAGAAAGGCAGATCACGTGTTTGGATTAAATATGAATGGTGCAGTCGTATGTTCATCCTTCAGAAATATTTGACCTATGAAGGCATGTATGTAACACTTTTCTATATCATATTGGGTTGTTACTGTTAGCCACCTATAAAATTTTGGCCTAGCAAACAGGTGGCTAAATGGTTTCTAAGTCTTCAAGAGGAACCTTTTCCTTGAAAACCTACCACTCTTGAAGCCTTCATGTGTTTTGTCCTCTAAAGCAATCTTCAATGCTGTGTCCATCAAAAGCCTCACTATTTGTAAAAGAAAAAGTTTCAAAAAGGCCTCCATTTGCCCTATTGCATCTCCTCCAAGTTCTCCATTTCACATCCTCATTCCCTCATAAAATCCCTCGAAATTTTCCCATTTGACTTTATAACCCTCTCAAAATGCTGTTTAAACCTCATATTATGCATGGAATGATTTAAAAATGCCCTTTTCCCCCTACCGGAACCCTCATTTGACCTAAAAAAAACATTGATTTTGGCTTAAAATATCAGACTTAAGCCCTCGAGGGCTTATATTCTGCAGCCCTGGCCTCATACAATCTCAGCCCTGCAACCGAGCGCTAAAAGGCCGAAAATCATTTTAAAAGCCAAAAATCCTTTGAAAACTCTAAAAATCCCTTTAAAAAGGCATATGAAACATTTCTCTTCTCCATTGCGGGCTTATGGGACCAAAACATTGTAATCAAGCGCTAAAAACCTTTAAAACCCCCATCGGAACCCTTTTTCCTTCATTCCCTTTGTTATTTTATAAAACCCAACAGTTTGAGTTTTTGGCGGATCTCCACCGTTGATCGCTGCAGGTCAACGATTGTTATTAAGCCCGATCTCCGCCTGATTCCTTGCCTTGCATTTCCTTTTTCACCCCGAGTTCAAATTTGGACCACCCATACAACAGAGCGAATGGCCCACAATCAACCCGATGTTTTAAACCCCACCAGTGCATCTCTCCTCATCGGGTCTTCTCCGCACCGTCCGATCAAGATCACTATATCTGACAGCTGAGAATGAGTTTCGCACAAAATAAGTGTCCAAGGGTTAACGTTAAGAAATATCACAATATAAGAGGTTTTGGTCCACTGCATGGCACGTGATGTATGGAATCGCGTGAAATTGGTGAAAACCATTTCCCACCTCTGACGCCGCATGAATACCACCGACTGTTTTTCACTTACCACCTTTCCGTCCTCCACATCAAGACTTGAGGATTCATCTCTGCCTTCCATCAATCTGAATCAATGGCCCACGATATATCTCACCCTCCTCTTTTTTCCACTCATCTAAACCTTTAATGAAGTCCATCAGGCAATCGTGTCTATTGAATATTCTAATCGGATAGTCTGAAAAGCACCTCGCCCCCAACCTTCATTAGCTCTGTCTTTCACCATTCCGCCATGTTTTCCACCTCTTTTCACTGCAACCACCATTTTCCATCACTTCCTTCCATACTCCGCAAGCCCCTAGAGCATCCATCCTCCACTCCCATGGTTTCTCTTAACATGTTTTTTATGTTTTTGCAGGGTCGCAGGCAGTGAATTCGCTCTGTCTGCCTAGTCACTGACATGGTGATTTTGAAACATAGTGAGACCTCTTCAGAGCCAAAGATCATAGAGAAACATATCAGAAAGTGTTTTAAACATGATTTCCATTAAATATCAGGTTATTAACTTGGATTCAAACCCTCCAGCGCCATGAAACCTACATATTCACAGACAGAACAGAGGAAAAGCGACAAAGAGTATCAGTGAAGGAAATTAAAGGATTAAGAGCCTTTATTGAAGTTTAATTATTATAATCCAATGTTTAAAGCTCGAAGAGACAACATGAAGACCATAAAGAAGACCGAGGCCTAATTCATCTTAAAACACAGAATCAAAGTAAATTAAAGGTGTTTTAGGATGAAGACAAAGAAAGTTAGCAGTCCGAGAAGCCTCCACCGCCACAGCAGAGGCCAATTGAACCCTCTCCAGCACCAAAATCCAACCCTCTCTAGCTACCAAAGGACACCTGTAGCCTCATAGAAATCAAAGAAGGCCAAGTTATTACAAGAAATAGAGATATTTGCCTAAAGACAGCTGAAAAATTAATACAAATCAAAGGAACTTATTTCTAATTGTTAGAAAGTTATTTTAAAAGATAAAAAACAGCCCAGAAGCCAATCTTTTCTTCCATTAGGCCTCGAAAAGCAAAAAAAAAGTTATGAATAAGAGTTATATGTAGAATTCATTCCTGCCTTATGCCTTGCATGGTTTTCAAGGCCAAGAATTTCATTGATTATGGAATTAATGATACTTGACCCCTAGGAACTCTCCCACTTCCTGATTTTCTTATAAATTCTCCTTGAGGACCACATTGTAATGGTTGGTCTCTGGATATCTGATTGCATGTTAATAGTTTTCTGAAGCCTTGTTTGCAATTGAAGATACATAAGATGATATGAGAAGTTTGAAGTTGTAGAGACCCACCAGGCTTGAAGATTGTAACTGGTTTGAACATCAAATACAAGCTGATTTATGGGATCCTGGTCTATGTCAATGGTGACGTGTTTCTGATTGTTAATTGTTATTTTCCTTGGTATTTTCACTCTGTCCACTTTCTTTGATAAAGAAAAACAAATACAGAGCTAGGATTTACTCTTTACTGTAACCTAATCTCACTGATAAGCTTTATTTCTATGTTTTCCTCCTTTGAAAGTTTCCATTAAGAGTACACTGAAGCAGGTTAGTTTCAAAGCACTTACCTGATCTTAGATTAATCTTTATGTCTATCATCTATGTTTTCTCATAGAATATGTTGAAAGCGGTATAGGTTCAAAGTCCTTACTTGATCTTAAGCTATTCTAAGTGTTTTTAATGTTTTCTATTGAAAGTATATCAATGCAGGCTAGTTTCAAAGAACTTTCCTGATCTCAGATTACTCTCATGTTTTTTTTTTCTTAAGTGTATGCAAAAGCAAGATATTTTCAAAGTACTTACTTGATCTCAGGCTGCTCTTAGTTTTTAATTTGTTTCATTCTTGATTTATTGTTTGTTTCATTCCATAAAATCAACTTTAAGAGATCTTTTGACATAGATGACATGCCCTATGGATCACTCTTGAACCTTGCTATCCAATTAAATCCTCTAATGACTCCATAGCCCAATGGATTGAAGCTACTTTTTGCCTATCTTTTCAGCTGAATCATCCGTTCACTGGCATACACCCTTACCCTTCATTTAAACTTTCTTCACCTTCATCATGTCCTTCCCCAACCAAAAACAAAAAAAAACCCATGCTCTTCATAACTAGCCTAATATCACATTTCATGCTTTAAAGATCACATATTTAGACACACTTATAAGAGAGATCCCTCTCTGGATTTAGGAGGGCTAGATCCTTGAATCCTAAAGTGGTTCATATGTTGGCTTTGTAGTTTGTATTTGCCAAACGTGCAAATTACAGAGACCCTAACATTTTGGCGACTCCACTGGGGATTCTGAATGAAATTCATTCTAGATACCTTTAGGACCTCAGGAAAACCCCTTGATTGAAAGGAATTTGGTGTGTTAGTCAGTTGAGCCACCAGCCCTAACATTATGGCAACTCCACTGGGGAAACAAGACCACATTAGCCTAATTTTGGTAGTAAATCACCGTGGTGGACAGTAAATATCCTTTAAGACACTTTAAACCTTCCACCTGGCGACTCCACAGTTCTTGAATGACCAAAAGACTCCAATGGTGATCAGTAGGCTTGCTGATTGTCATTGTTTTCATAAGACTCCACTAGGAGACCAGTTTCATTACAACATCATCCATTTTAAAGGAAACACATAGGATTGAGCTTCCTTGTTTGAAGATAGTGTGCCTCTCAAAGACTGTCATATCTAGCCAACCTTATTCATTAAGATTTTTATACATACTGGATTCAAGAACAATCCATACCAGGGCTTATCCTAATCCAAACCCCCCTGAAACAGTGGAAAATCATGAGAGTATTATTAGGAAGCCTTCTTCATATAGGGACCCCACTATTTCCAGACACATTTATAGAGCTAACTCAGCACCTAAAAACCTTGCAGCTCTATCAGAGACTCAGTTCGATATAGGCTTACCAAGAAATTCACCAAGAACTAAGTCATTCAGTAGTTTAGATTAGACAAACTTTGAGCCTCCAAACTCAACTCCTCATAGTGATCAGCATATTGGTAACAGAGAAACCCCTCCATCAACACCTCTTGATATACATTTCATTCATAATTTGGGTCTTTCTCACCCTAGATCTACTCAACATTTTGTTGTTGGTCCTAGCATTTCTATCAGTCATATACCTGCTGCTGAAGCCCATCCTTTACCTCCACAAAACATCATCATGGCAGCATGGTATGCTCCTTTGGTGCTACCATAGCCTTTAGCTCCTTTACCCAATGAATATCAGTCTAAAATTCCTCATTTCACTGGGAAAAAATCTACTACAGCTCAACACCATGTGGATAGGATGGAAGATGCCTTTGACTACATGGAAATAGAGGATGAGATAATTAAGATGAGGATCTTCGCTCAGAGTTTAGGAGGAGAAGTGAAGAAGTGGTTTAAAGGCTTACCTCCTAATAGCATCAATGATCTACCCTCCTTGCTTCAAACCTTTATAAACAAATGGGAAGTCAGAAGCAATCCTCTCCAAGTCCTAGTATAATATAAGAATCTTAAAATAAATCCAGGAGAGAGTGTCCAGGACTGCTCTACTAGATTTAATAGTGTCTACAATGCTCTTCCACCACACATGAAACCTCCCCAAGGGATGGCCTTAGTGAAATACCCTAAAGGATTTGATGTTGATATGGCCTACCATCTTAGGGAAAGACATTATAACACATTGGAAGACATGCATAAAGGAGCAGTGAGTGTAGAGGCAAACATGATTGAAAAAAGAGCTAGGATGAGGGCTGAGAAAAAGGTAACCTATAGGGATGACAACATAGCTTCTTCATCTGATCCCAAATATGATAGTCTAGCCAAAAACATGGAGAGGATGGAAAGAATGATGGATATGTTGGTCATCCAAGAAACTAATCAGAACATAAACAAAAACCAAAGCCAGAACCAAAACTTTAGGAGAAACAATCCCCCAAATAGACAAGGAGACTCTTATCAACAAGTCATACCTCCATTCCAAGAGAATTTCCTTGATGAGGATGAAGGGATAATATAAGAATTAGAGGGGACTATTATAAACATGGTGGAAGTAGATGACCAAGATCACACTTTTTCCACAGAAGATAGCCAGACCTCATACTCACATTGGGATGAGGAAAGTTTGGAAATTGAGGACTATAGGTTAGGATTCAAAAATTCCATCATGCAGGTTAGAGAACAATATGATCTCAAAATAAAAAAGAACATAGATAATCCCAAGCCAAAGGCCTCTCAAATCACCATCAAGAAAAGACCTGAAAAGACTCCTAAAGTGACTGCTGAAAGTAGTAAATCAACAACTAAGAAATCTAGTAAAAACAAAGATAAGGACACCCAAACCAGTGAAAAATCAAGTCAAGAACCTAGTAGCACTAGCATTGCAGCTAATGCTCCTAATAGAATATCTTCAAACATTGTACATACTAGAAATCAGCAAGCTGATCTTGCTAATAAAACGGTGCCCAACAAGATAGAATTGAACCTCTGAAAGAGTCATTCTCCTTTCAGTTTGGAGAGTGAAACAACCAAAATTAAAATTTCTATCCCTCTCACTGATTTTTCCACCCAAGATGTATATAAGAGTCAAGTTTTGAGAGCTTTAAACTTAGGAGAAAACAATGACATTGTCAATTTAAATGATGATCAACCAGCTCTCTTGTTTGGCCCAAAAATTGAAGGGAAGTTTCAGGAAGCGGTAGTACCTCCTTTCTATGTCAGCCTCAATATCCATGACAAAATCCTACATAATACTATGCATGACTCTGGAGCTTCACAGAACCTTATGCCAAAAGTGATAATGGAAAAGCTACGCCTAGAGATAACCGGAACTTAGAAGGATTTATATTCTTTTGACTCTAGCAGAGTGAAGTTCCTTGGCCTAATCAAGGATATTTGTGTGAATTTGACTCAAATCCTAGCCAAGTACATGGTCATGGATGTTGTGGTAGCTGATGTACCTCCTAATTATGGCATGTTTCTGTCAAGATCATGGGGTGCCAAGCTGCAAGGTACAATGCAGATGGACATGACATATGCCACTATCCCTTTCTTTAGCTAGCTTAGAAGAATATATAGAGAGGCACACATTAAATTCATGGTTATTAGCCTAGAAAAGCCTAATAATTCCCCTCTTTACTCTATCCATACAGATCTGGACTCTTTTATCTTGTACAATGATGAATTCATAAATGAGCCAAAGTTAGAAGACAGAAATTCGAACAACCAATTAGAGGCCGCAAATCTAGAAATAATGGTAGTTCTAGATATAGAGGAAAACGAGAGAGGAACCTTTAAACAGTGTGCTGAAACAAAAAACCAGAGTGAACAAAGCCAAGACTGTAAACAACAGATTACCCATCACTCTGAACTACATGAAAATCCTGAAGAACAAGACACATCACAACATGGTGCAGACCTAAGAATACAACACAATGGTGAACATGGCATTAGGGATGAAGATGATGTTAATCCTACAAATAGTCCCTTATGGTGCATGAAATTTGATGGATCTTGCACTAAAAAGAATGCAGGAGTTGGGATATGGTTTTACAATGCTGAAAACAATCATACTGAGAGTCGTGCTTTCAAGCTAGACTTTAAGTGCACCAACAACATTGTAGAGTACGAGGCTCTCATCTTAGGATTGCATCTATTGAAAGAACTAGGAGCCAAGAGGATAGTTGTCCCTGGGGACTCAGAATTAGTCATCAAACAACTAAATGGATAGTATAATACAAATCATCCTAGATTAAGGGCATACAGAAATAATGCCATGGATTTTCTGAAAACATTTGTAGAGTATGAGATTGTGTTTGTTCCTAGGAGTGAAAACATAATTGCAAATGGACTGGTCTACACTGCTAGTTCATATCAGGAATCACCTAGTGACAAATAGATCATTACTCAAAAAAAATACAAACCTGCAATGCCAGATAATGAAAATTACTGGCAGGTCTTTGAGGGTGACAAACAGATAGAAGATTTCTTTCTCTACAGGAATGAATTTGAATTACCTGATTCAAACTCTAAATCCGATGAAAATTGTTTAGATGAAGAGCCTCCTGATGAAGAAAAACTATTCCCCAATGCAGAAATAAACATGTTAACCAAAGAATTTGAAAAATAAACTGAAGAATACATGAAAATAGATAAAGAGGATATTGAGGTGCTACAGTCCAAAGACAAGAACATACCTAGAGGATTAGCACCCTTAGAAGACCTTTTTTATTTTAATGATGTGGCAAAGAAACCCACTATAGAACACACTGAATCATATGTTGAAGAATGCAACATAGGTAGTAAAGATAAGCCTAAAATGATTAAATTATCCAAGTATTTGCCTGCCCATATCAAACAAAAATACATTGATCTTTTCAAAGAGTTTTTTGATGTGTTTTCCTGGAGCTATGAGGACTTAAAAGCCTATGACACAGAGATTATCCAACATAAGATCCCATTGAAAGAAGACCAAAAACCTTTTAGGCAAAAGCTGTGCAGAATCAACCCAGTACAACTGCCTCTAGTGGAAAAGGAAATTAAGAAAATGTATGAGGCAGGAATCATAGTGCTTGTGAGGTTTTCTGATTGGGTTTCTAACCTTGTAGCTGCGAGGAAAAATATAGGAGAAATCAGACTGTGCATTGATTTTAGAAACCTTAACAGAGCCTCCCTAAAGTACAATTACCCTTTATCCAAAATGGAACACATCCTACAAAGAGTAGTTGGTTCAAAGAGGATTTCTCTGTTAGATGGTTTTTCAGGGTTTAACCAAGTTTTAGTACTCCCAAAAGATCAACTCAAGACAAATTTCACCACTCCTTGGGGCACTTTCATGTATGTGAAAATTCCTTTTGGATTAATGAATGTTGGGGCCACTTTTCAAAGGGCCATGGACATTTCATTTTTAGAGGAAATAGGGCACTTCATTGTAATTTATCTTGATGAAATAAAAGTGTATTCCAAAATTGATTAAGAGCACCTTAAACATCTAAGAAAGGTCTTTAAAAAGTGTAGAAGGTTTGGGCTCTCTTTAAATCCCAAAAATACAGTGTTTGGCCTACAAGAAGGTAAACTTCTTGGCCATATTATATCAGAAAAGGGGATTAAAATAGATCCAAAAAGAGTTGAGGGAATACTACAGATTAGCCACCCAAGGAACATAAAATAATTACAGTCCTTCATTGGGAAGATTAAATTCCTAAGGAGGTTTATTCCCAACTTAGCAGAGCTCCTTAGAAACATGACTAATATGCTCAAGAAAGAAGTGGGAGTGAAGTGGACTGTAGAAGCCAAAATATCCTTTGAATTGGTAAAACATGCACTCACTCGGGGACCATTGTTAATCAACCTAGATTTCACAAAAGATTTCCTCATTTTCTCCTTTGCATCAGAGCATACTGTGGCTGTCGTCCTATTGCAGAAAAATCTAGAGGGACGAGAGCAACCAATAGAATTTTTTATCAAGGCACCAAGAGATGCACCCTTGAAATACAATATCATGGAAAAACAGGCCTATGCCTTGGTAAAGGCCTTAAAGGACTCCAGGGTGTATATTCTGCATTCTCACATCATTTATTATGTGCCTAACATAGTGGTAAACGATATCTTGTCACATGACCCAGATGGACAAAGACGTAAATGGATTGCAGTAATACTAGAGTATGATTTTGAAATCAAACCCACAAAACTCATTAAAGGTTAGGGCTTAGCTCAATTAATGGCTGAATATAACCTACAAGTCCTTGACATTAACATGATAGATGCCTTGGATGGACATGAAGAGTTGCCTGCTCCTACTGTTGAAGAGCAGTTCCAAAACTCATCTTGGTATGTTAACATCTTGTATGTGCCTACAAATCTTAATGCTCCTCCTGATTTATCAAAGACTAAGGCCAGGTTTTTAAAGTCGAAAGCTAGGAATTATTGCATTTTAAATGAATGTTTATATTGGAAAAATGCTAATGGTTTATTACTTGAATGTTTGCCTGAAGTTGATGCAGAGAGGATCAAGCATGAATTCCATGAAGGAGAGTGTGGAGTTCATCTCTACTGGAAAACCACAGCCAATAAGATCCTTAGAGCTGGCTATTATTGGTCCAACCTATTCCAATATGTCCATAAAATGTTAGTTTCTTGTCACAAGTGCCAAATTTTTTAGGGCAAAAGAAAACTCCTTTCTTTACCTTTACAACCAATCACAGTTGAAGCTCCTTTTCAATAATGGGACCTAGATTTCATAGGAGAAATCCATCCTGCCTCATCTGCCCAACAAAAATGGATTCTCATAGCCACTGACTACTTCACAAAATGGATAGAGGCCATCCCTTCTAAGAATGCCATAGATTATATTATCATAAAATTCCTTGAAGACCATATCCTATCTAGATTTGGCTGCCCTAGGAAGATTATTATTGATAATGCTGTTGCTTTTGGTTCCAAAAAGATGATTGATTTTTGTCACAAGTATCAGATTGTTCTTGGTCATTCTACTACTTATTACCCCCAGGGTAATGGGCTAGCAGAATCATCAAATAAAATTTTAGTGACTATCATCAAGAAGCTGCTTGAAGAGAATAAAAAATCATGGCATAACAAGTTGGTGCATGCTTTGTGGGCAGACACATTGACCACAAAGAAATCCATTGGAATGTCCCCTTACCATCTTGTTTATGGAGCAGATGCAGTGTTTCCTACCAGCCAAGGTGTATCAGTGATAAAATTAGTCCAAGAAATACAGTCAAAAGAGGACAGCATGGTAAGGAGGATCAATCAAACAATACATCTCCAGCAGACAAGGAAAGAGGTCTACAGCAGAGCTCAAAAAGTGCAAGAGAACATAAAAAGGTTGTTTGACAAAAGAACAAAAGCTTGTGACTTCAAAATTGGAGACAAGGTACTCAAGTGGGACTCTAGAAGAGAAGATAAGGGAAAGCATGGAAAATTTGACAGTTTGTGGCAAGGTCCTTACATTATTCAGTCCACCATTGGTCCAAATTCATTCTTCCTGCAAGAGTTAGATGGTACAAATATGTTTGGAGGTCCTGTCAATGGCAGGATGCTCAAACATTATTACTGCTAAAATTCAGAGTTTAAAGTTTTCACTTCCATTGTAAATACCATTGCTTTGTTCAGTTTCACAAAAAAAGAAAAATAAAAAAGGAAGAAGATGAAAGGCTGGTTCTAATATGCCAAAAACTTGAACTAGCAAAGGAAGAAGATGGATCAGCTCTAACAAACCCAAAACTAGAGCTGAAACAAAGAAGAAAAAGTGGCTCAAATCAGCTCAAAACCTGACCCAAAGAAAGTGAAAAGTTGGTTCTAATATGCTCAAAACCTGAACCAGCAAAGAAATAAGAAGAATCAGCTCTAATAAACTCAAAAGCAGAGCTGAAACAAAGAAGAAAAGTGACTCTAACAAGCTCAAAATCTGAGTCACAAGAGAAAGAAGGATGTTCTAAAAGTTTCACAATCTCTAGCCTTCACAATTTTGGTTTCAATTCTCTATAAAGTTCAATTCATGTGCAGCTGCCTTTATGCCATGGACCCATAGCAAACCAGACAGTGTAATCTTGGTTTGAATGTTTTTAAATTTCTATTTTAGAATATAGAGAAAGAAATCTGCTAGACAATTTAATCCTAGCAGATATTAGTGTAGGTAGAGAAGCTATGAGGCCAACTGTTTAATCTGGTCTCATGGAGGAATAAGGGTAGAATTAGATTATTTTTTTATGCTTTCAATAAATAAAAAAATGATGAAGAAGGTTTGCAAGTCTAAATGCACCTTGAAGAAAAAATGTTAGGATAGTAGGATGGGTAGGAAGATTGTTTGGGAGAATATTGTTGCTGATATGATATTTTCATGATTTGTAACAGCTGATCAAAGAAGAAAGGGATGGTCAAGAATTAGGCATCTGGCCTACTTCCAAAGAATTTAATCTGCAAGTTCTTGACACCTTCAAGAAGATGTCATCCCCATGTGGAGCAACTATTAGCCACCTACAAAATTTTGGCCTAGCAAACAGGTGGCTAAATGGTTTCTAAGTCTTCAAGAGGAACCTTTTCCTTGAAAACCTACCACTCTTGAAGCCTTCATGTGTTTTTTTTCTCTGAAGCAATCTTCAATGTTGTGTCCATCAAAAGCCTCACTGTTTTTAAAAGAAAAAGTTTCAAAAAGGCCTCCATTTGCCCTATTGCATCTCCTCCAAGTTCTCCATTTCACATCCTCTTTCCCTCATAAAATCCCTCCAAACGTCCCCATTTGACTTTCTAACCCTCTCAAAACCCTGTTTAAACCTCATATTATTCATGGAATGATTTAAAAATGCCTTTTTCCCCCTATCGAAACCCCTCATTTGGCCTAAAAAAAGCACTGATTTTTGCTTAAAATACTCTTGTTTATATTATATCAGGCTTAAGCCCCTGAGGGCTTATATTCTGCAGCCCCGGCCTCATACAACCTCAGCCCCGCAACCGGGCGCTAAAAGGCTGAAAATCCTTTGAAAAGCCAAAAATCCTTTGAAAACTCTGAAAATCCCTTTAAAAAGGCATACGAAACATTTCTCCGCTCCATTGAAGGATAAGCCCCTGAGGGCTTATTTCTCCCTAGCCTCTCATTCATGGGACCAAAAAACTGTAATCGAGCACTAAAAACCTTTAAAACCCCCGTCAGAAGCCTTTTTCCTTCATTCCCTTTGTTATTTTATAAAACCTGAAGGTTTGAGTTTTCGAGGGATCTCCACCATTGATCTCTGCAGATCAACGGTTGTTATCAAGCCCGATCTCTGTCAGATTCCCTACCTTGCATTTCCTTTGTCACCCCGAGTTCAAATCTGGACCGTCCATACACTAGATCGAACAGCCCACAATCAACTCAATGTTTTAAACCCCACTAGTGCATCTCTCCTCATCGGGTCTTCTCTGCACCGTCCAATCAAGATCACCAAATCTGACGGCTGAGAATGAGTTTCGCGCAAAATAAGTGTCTGAGGGTTAACGTTCATAAATCATGTGATATAAGCGGTTTTGGTCCTCCACATGGTGCACGATGTATGGAATTGCGTGAAATTGGTGAAAACCATTTCCCACCTCCGACGCCGCGCGTGAATACCACTGGTTGTTTTTCACTTACCGCCTTTCTGTCCTTTGAGTCAATACTTTAGGATTCATCTCCACCGTCCATCAATCTGAATCAATGGCCCACAATATATCTCACCCTCCTCTTTTGTCCTCTCATCTAAACCTTCAATGAATTCCATCGGGAAATCGTGTTTGTTGAATATTCTAATCGGACGGTCTGAAAAGCACCTCGCCCCCAACCTTCATCACCTCTATATTTCACCACTCTGCCAAGTTTTTCACTGCTTTTCACTGCAACCATTGTTTTCCATCGCTTCGTTCCATAATATGCAAGCCCCCAGAGCATCCATCCTCCACTCCCATGGTTTCTCTTAACATGTTTTTTATGTTTTTGCAGGGTCACAGGCAGTAAATTCGCTCTGTCTGCCTAGTCACTGACATGGTTATTGTGAAGCACAGAGAGATCTCTTCAGAGCCAAATATCGTAGAGAAACACATCATAAAGGGTTTTAAACATGATTTCCATTAAATATTGGGTTATTAACCTAGATTCAAACCCTCCAGCGCCATGAAACCTGCATATTCACAGACAAAACAGAGGAAAAGCAGCAAAGAGTATCAGTGAAGGAAATTAAAAGATTAAGAGCCTTTATTGAAGATTAATGATTATAATCCAATGTTTAAAGCTCGAAGAGACAGCATGAAGACCATAAAGAAGACCAAGGCCTAATTCAACCTAAAACACAGAATCAAAGTAAATTAAAGGTGTTTTAGGATGAAGACAAATAACTTTAGCAATTCGAGAAGCCTCCACCGCCGGAACAGAGGCCAATTGAACCCTCTCCAGCACCAAAAGCCAACCCTCTCCAGCTACCAAAAGACACCTGCAGCCTCACATAAATCAAAGAAGGTCTAGTTATTACAAGAACAAGAGATATTTGCCTAAAGACAACTGAACAGTTAATACAAATCAAAGGAGCTTATTTCTAATTGTCAGCAAAGTCATTTTAAAAGATAAAAAACAACCCATAAGGCAATCTTTTCGTCCATTAGGCCTCGAAAAGCATAAAAAGAGTTATGAAGTAGAGTTATAGTTAGAATGCATTCATGCCTTATGCCTTGCATGGTTTTCAAGGCCAGGAATTTCATTGATTATGGAATTAATGATACTTGACCCCTAGGAACTCTCCCACTTCCTGATTTTCTTATAAATTCTCCTTGAGGACCACATTGTAATGGTTGGTCTCTAGATATATGATTGCATGTTAATAGTTTGTTGAAGCCCTTTTTGCAATTGAAGATACATAAGCTGATATGAGAAGTTTGAAGTTGTAGAGACCCACCAGGCTTGAAGATTGTAACTGGTTTGAACATCAAATACAAGCTGATTTATGGGATCCTGGTCTATGTCAATGGTGATGTGTTTCCAATTGTTAATTTTTATTTTCCTTAGTGTTTTCACTCTATCCACTTTCTCTGATAAAGAACAGCAAATATAGAGCTAGGATTTACTCTTAACTGTGCCCTACTCTCACTGATAAGCTTTATTTCTATGTTTTCCTCCTTTGAAAGTTTCCATTAAGAATATATTGAAGCAGGTTAGTTTCAAATCACTTACCTGATCTTAGATTACTCTTTATGTTTATCATCTATGTTTTCTCATAGAATATGTTGAAATAAGGATAGGTTCAAAGTCCTTACTTGATCTTAAGCTATTATAAGTGTTTTTAATGTTTTCTATTGAAAGTATATCAATGCAGGCTAGTTTCAAAGCACTTACTTGATCTCAGATTATTCTCATGTTTTTTTTTTCTTAAGTGTATGCCAAATCAAGATAGTTTGAAAGTACTTACTTGATCTCATGCTGCTTTTAGTTTTTCATTTTTTTCGTTCTTGATTTCATGTTTGCTTCATTCCATAAAATCAACTTTAAGAGATATTTTGACATAGATGACTTGCCCTATGGATCACTCTTGAACCTTGCTATCCAATTAACTCCTCTTATGACTCCATAGCCCAATGGATTGAAGCTGATTTTTGCCTATATTTTCAGCTAAATCATCCCTTCACTGGCATACACCCTTACCCTTCATTTAAACTGCCTTCACCTTCATCATGTCCTTGCCCAACCAAAAACAAAACAAAACCCATGATCTTCATAACTAGCCTAATATCACATTTCATGCTTTAAAGATCACATCTTTAGACACACTTATAAGAGAGATCCCTCTCTAGATTTAGGAGGGCTAAATCCTTGAATCCTAAAGTGGTTCATATGTTGGCTTTGTATTTTTTATTTTCCAAACGTGCAAATTATAGAGACCCTAATAGTTACTACATTTTACTGGAGAATAGAAGATCAATGTACCCTATTTTTTATTAAACAGTCGACAAAAGATGTCAAAATGGGTCTGTAAAGATGTTAAAAAGCCTAGGGACAACCTTTACCATTACGGGCTTATTAGAATACTAATTTTTGATGAAATAGGCATAAGAAATCATATTTGGGATGGTTTTCTTCAGTGGAATGGGTTTATAACAGTCATAAAACAATCAAACACCCAACTTCATGCTAAAATGTGTGTGGCGGATCATACTCCAAAGGGAAATAAGTGGACATCATCTTCTCCTCACACCCTAAAAAGTTGAGGAAGAGGAAAATGGAAACCCCTGCAACCCCATCATTTGAACCTCAAACCCCTGCCATTAGATGAAGGATTACATGAAGTATGTTGATAACCAATTGACCTCCTTCGAAAAACATAGATCCTAAAACAATCAATTTGGATCTGAAACAAGAGGGAGAAGAGGTTGTGATTGATAATGCAAATTCCACTGATAAATGGGGAGATAAAATTCGGTGGTTTGAAGAATTTACTTTTCCATTTGATACTCACGTAGCATAAACTATTGATATTTATTCCACCAATCAACAGAAACAAGATATTCCATTGATGGACATATCTTAAGGAAGAAATACATGACAATCAAAATATTGAAAAGGGAGATACATGAGCTCACTGTTCTTGAAGAAGAGAATAAATATTTGAGGGTGTTCAGTATTAAAATGTAGCTTAAAAACATAAAGCTAAGTGTTAAGAAATAGAAATTTCAGAAGATGGCTAAGACTTGGATTAAATGAGACAAACTATATACCACTCAAAACGAGATTCTAAAAAGGGAGATTAAAATGGTCATGAACAAGGGATGAAGGAACTTGAATATTTCAGTCAATACAGGAGGGATCTAGGCCACAAAATTGTATTTTTGAAAATTTTAGTCTCTATATTATGGTTTGGATTACATGAGGACATGTAAGGATATCATTGTGGGAGAGTGTTGAGCCTCAATTTTTTCTAGATTTTTGCATCTTTTGCCAAGGATCTCTTATGCCTTCACATGATTTTTGTAGTTATTACCATACTTTTCTATACATTATTGAACCATTATAAAGGCATTAAAAGGTAACATGTTATCATTCTATAAATTTACTTTGTTATAACGATTTGAAGATATTTTTGTGAGAATGTCACTAATAACAGGTTATCCTTGTGGCAGGTGTACATCTCTTATTCCAACAACATATTTCTTGCTCTAACAATATAGTTCTTGTTCATGCAATATAGTTCATGTTCCCATCTACATGGTTTTCATATATCCAACTTCCATGACAAGAAACGAACATATGGGTTTTGTGAAGAAGAGGCTCAAGATGGTGTTGTGTTTCCTTAATTGCACCCAAGTTTTCATGACAAAACATAGAGAGAGGGTCAATAATTCGATCAAATTGTTTTCTATAAGTCACAAGGTTGATCAAAAATGCATTATTCCCATGGATACTATGACGAGAATTTCATGATTTGGTACCGATCACTATGTTTATATGGAACCTTTGGATTGATGGAAATCTAGTCAAACAAGTAAACTCCTTATTTTGGTTCAGAAATTAGTTTAAAACTCTAAAATTGTATACGTTGTTTAACCTTCGATCCAAATAATTAGGAGAGACTATTTTTATAAATAGAAAGACCTTGTAATGTAGAGGGGATGAAGGATTGATAGATATTTTGATAGACAAGAAAGGGAGTTAAGTTAAGATTGTGTTTCCAGTAGGATGATCCCTAAAGGGGACCACTCAAAACAAGCTCGACATTATCTTACGCTGATGTAACAAGACTTAAAATTAATACAACCTAGCATATGATTCACATTTATTATTTTTAAGTCTTTTGGGATTCTTATTTAATTATTACCAGGGTAACCAGGTGGGTGGTTTGGGCCCACCATCCAGTTCGTTGCCCCATACCTCTTAGGATTTTTTGTATTTTGTTTGACAAATGCTTAGTGTGGAAGTATGATTTGGTAGAGATTTCCAATTTCATTCCATAGCTCTTCTTCATGCTTTGATGTCGAATCACTTGAGTTTGATTGACAAGTAATATGGTATGGTTGTTTACTTAGAATTCATCATCATGTTCAATACACTAAGACCCTACATGAAGATTGAGATCGAGAAGACATAGTACCTAAATTGGGTGTTTTCTTATTACATATCTCATTTATATTAAATATCAATTTGTTATTTACCCTGATCTTATTTTTTGCATAACGATATTTACTTTCAGGATTCAATGGTGAAGACAACATTTTCTTATTAAGGAAGTATATGTATGATTATTAAGAGTTATGTTTGATTTAGTTTATCACGCATTATTTCATCATTCATGAACCCCTTAAAACATTATCACAGATACAAAACTGATCCTTGGGTTTTGAGAAAATAATATCTATTCATGTAATCTTAATATTCAATTCAAATGCCACGATCAACATACGGCAAGATTGTAATTTTGTTTTATTAGAAAAGTGAAGTGTCCACAAAAATATTTGAGAATTCCTTTGGTCAAAGGTTATGATTGATATTTTTTTCATCACAATTGAATACTTCCTTAGACATACACATATAATATAGAATACCTCTATTTTGAAAATAGATCGTTTAATGATTTTATAGGATCAGGGTAAGATTTGAATTGGCAGGGAATGAATTTGTCTTGTTTGGTTATATTGCATGCTTTCCTTCTTTGAAACATAGCAGTTAATCCTTTGAGAGACTTTGAAACCAAAATTCCTTTTTTATTTCCAAAATGGATTGTTAGTTTTAATGAAACCTACATTCCCTTGTCCCCTAGACAACTGAGGTAGACTTTCTGTAGGAGTCACTCAACCTAGAAGAGGAGACATGAGTAGGTTGATTGTGTGCTTTCCTTACTTTGAAAAGTATTGTTTCCTTAGTGATACCTTTGAATTGTTTGCAAGAGCTTGATTTCTATTTCACAGATCTGTGAGGTCTTCTTCTGGCATTTACTGTGTTGCCCCTCTAAGTTTATGCAACCAGGATTGTCATATTAAATTTTTGTATATAAATATTAAATTTATACCAATCGACAAGTATAATTTCATAAATAAGGCCCATGAATATGTTAATCTTAGCACTTGTTAAGAATGCTAATGCCTTCACAACTTGCATTGGGTTGAAGGACCAAGAAGGGCTCCAAAATGGCTAAGTGTGAGACCAACAGAGTAAAGGAGATAAATTCATCCGAACATGACTCAAACATGGATTACACACATAAAACGATCGTTTCAATCCATAAGGATACACAATTCTCATCGATAAAAATAACACCTCGAAATAACAACAAAGTGACACTTATTTATAACTGTGATAGTTGAAACGACACATTATGAAACTTAGAGAAGAAGTTACGACAAAAGTGACGAATATGACCAAAAGGTATGCTAAGTTTTAGGAATGTGTCTAGCGCATATTCTAATGATTTGTAATACCATCTCATGCAGAAGAGTGCACCAGAAATATATTTGGTTATACACAAAGGTGTGACATATGCAGGAGTGAAAACAAGAAAAGAGACACCTGCGATAGGAATAAAACCTGAAGACGACACTTGAAAAATGTGAACAACCTTGAAAGTGACATATTCCAAAGAAAATATAACATAAACAACATTTATTAAAGTTAAAGTGACAAAAAGTGACAATCACAAACATAAAAGTGAGACTTGTGAAAGCGATGGTGAGCAAAAGAAACAATTTTGAAAACTCACCGGAATAGGAGTAAAATTGAAACGAAAGTGAGGAGGACTTTTAATGAAAGGTGTGCATTTACTGTTGACATGAGTTGAAATTTTCACAACCATTATCTTGATGGGTGGTTCTTTTCTCTTTCGAGCTTGCATAAAAGAAGGTGCACTCATGAGTTTAATCAGGACTATGCATGTGTGAGCAAGTGAATTTATAGTTCACAACTGGAAGAAGAATTTAAACCTTTATAAAACATCAATCGACCATGGAGTAACCATAGGGTGACATACCATAATATCCTTAATAGGCCCCAAAATTCAAGTGTGAGAAAATTTTTGGATGCTGTTGATCGCATCATCAACACCTGGATATGGACTTGGAAATGGAATCAAATGAAAAGAATTAGCTGCCACAGTTGGATATTATGATGTGGTTCCTATGCCCTTGGTAGATCCAATTTTTCTATTCCTATGGTGGATATAATGCTGGGCTAGAATGCCTGCATTTTTTGTTGACTTGACTAGCCTGGGGGAGTCATTAAACAACTAGATTTGTGCTCTTGAAGATTGCATCAGATCAATTGTTGTTAGAGTGCATAGAATTATTATTACCTAAATATTAATCATTGGCATCATTAGCTCCTTAAATTGTTAACGCATTAGGAGTTATCTCAAATTTCTAAGTTTTTTCCTTTTATTAAATCCTTAATCGCCTAGAGAAACCCCACCTTTCTTCTATGGCTATAAGACTTGAGTAAGTTGTGATAACTTCTAGATTTAAGAATTGGGAGGGAACTAAAGGGAGGAATCTCATGACTAGATAACCCTCCTTTCTAACACCCATCTTAGGCTTGATCAAATTTTACTCCCAATATAACGACATAAACTCTATCCTTACCATGTTGGTTGTGAAATAAAGAAAACCAACAAAACCTATATCTTGTAAGGAAAATAGCATTAACCTTTGTGTTATGTGACTAGAAAATATTATAGCCATAATACAATACATACAAATTGAAACCACCTTCATTGAGTCATTATAATTTAAGATATGAATGGAATTCAAGAATTAGGGGTGGCGTCCATGTTTAATTCCCATCCCCTCCCCCAAAATAAAATTGTGATGTTTGAACCAAATCTAATTTCTAATCATGAAAAACATGCTACACAAGTATCTATTGAAATATTATTGAAATTATTTATATTTTATAGTTTATTAAAAAAGTGAGTGCAAGCTTTTGAATATGAAGTTTTCTTAGTATATGGACCATAACTAAATATGAAATATAGAGTTTATATTTCTTGTTGTATAAACATTTCCAAAGATAATGAAATAAACACAAAATTTTATCATGTCCATAAAAAAATCTAGTTTACTTAGAAAGTGAGTGTAATATTTTGAATATGAAGTTTTCTTAATATATGGACTATATCTAAATATGAAATATGGAATGTATGTCTCCTGTTGTATAAACACTTCCCAAGAGAATGAAATAAACACAAAATTCCATATAATTCCATGCTTGACTATGCATTGGTTGTAAATCCTCCACAACTAAAAGATAAAAAAGATAAATAAGCAACATCCTTGTGCAAATGCTTCTTAGAATTTATTTTAGGAAATTCAAAGATATCCAAGTATCCCTTGGTCCCAAGTTCTAGTTTCCTCACTGAGGAAGTAAATTTGTAAATAATAAATGGAATATCTAATATCACCTCCACTACAATAAGATACATAACTGTTTGATCACATTTTTGTGAATCCATTCATGATTTTTTTTTATTGAAGGTTGAAAATTGTAGTCTTAAATCTCATATTGATTAAACTCAAGTACCACATACTAGAGGAATATGCTAAAAACACTATGTAGGAAGTACTTATTTCCTTTGTGACATCATACCTCCCAGCTTAAGATCTAACTCAAGGTCCCTATCTATTTTCAGCTTTAGTAAATTTAGTATTTGTTGGAAAATGACACAATGCAAGAGTTGGAATTCCATCACAATGAAACATTATGGTTTTCTTCAATTGTGCTACCTAAAGTAGATAAATTCTTCTTTAATTTTCATCTTTTCAAATCCAAGGGTGTGATTTAGACTCAAATTGAAATTTATAAAACATAATTTCTTTCAAATACAGTCAAACTTATTTAAATTAGAAAAATGTTTTTCTTTCACCCATTATGACCATATTAATTCTATTATTTTCACTATCACATGTTATACTCTTGCATATTGTTGGCTCTTTGCGACGTTGTAGAATCTTGTTTCTAGCAATACAAACTAATGGTAAAGCTTGAGATCTCGAAAGAAGTGTATTCTTGCAAATTATTGGCTCCTTGCAAGACTATAGATTCCCAGATCGTGAAAATAGAAAATGGAAAATCTTGGCTCCATGTAGCTTGATGGGTGGATAATCATCCTCGAAATTGTGCCATGCCTCCTCTTCCTGAAAAATGCATGCAATTCTAGGTAAAGGAAATAGTTGATCTAGATTTGCAGGTCAGATGATGTCAAAAGATACACATTACAAAAGATGTTCAATTACACATTGTAGAGTAGAGCAGTGGGTAGTGGGAAGAGCATTGATTGCAATTATCTTTGAGAACTATTTAGAACTTTCATGGAACATTTTCGTGTCAATGCCTTTTTGTGTCTACTAAAAGGACGAGTAATTTAATTTGTAAAAAAATATACTTTGAAACTAATTTGCAATGTTGATAAATAGGAAAAAATGAAATTAAATATATCAATGGATTTATGTCATCTCAAAGGAATTTAACCAATAGAAAATTCGAATATGATAGATGGAAAAATTAAATATAAATAAACAAATAAAATACAAATAAAAGTTATGTGCATAATAATAACAACAAAACTAATTAAGGAAATTTTGGATATCTTGAAAAAAAAATGGTGATTTAATATGATGTCCTTGGTAGAGGCAAGAACTAAAAAAGAGACTTGATGATCCATCTATTTATTTTAAATTGTTTAGTAAATATTATGAAATGTCTATTTACTAATGCTCTTTGGTATTTATTTTTAGTAATGTCTTACATACTATTTTCTTTATATATAAAGTCACTTCTAGATATGTCCTCTTCTTAGTGTTATGGGATGCTCTCCTTGGTGATATTTCCCATAATAATATCTCTATATTATAAATTATCTATATAATTTACTACTTTATCTATCATTTCACATAGTTATTGTCACTAGTGTTGAGTATTATTTTGTCTTAATATTTATAATATTTGTTGAATATTATCTTATAGGAATATTTATAATAGTTGACGTGCTTAGTTAGTTAGTTACTATTACACATTCTTCCAAACCCAATTCTTCTAAAAATTCTAGTATCCCTTCTAATATTACACATTTTCTTAATAATAGTATTAAAAGTCCTTACAACATTCAAAATTTCATCATTATAATGTTTTTTTTTTATGATTATTCTTATGATATCAATCAAGATATGATTCTAAGAGATATAATTATCTCATCAAATATAAGTTATTTCATCATTATAATGTTTTTTTTATAATTATTTTTATGATCTCAGTCAAAATAAGATTCTAATAAATATAATAATCTCAAATTACAATTATAAATATTTATAAATATGTAAATTTTTAATTATAACTCTTCTTCCTATATGTAATTTACAAATTTAGTCAAATTCATAAAATAATCTACAATATACCAATAACAACCTATAGCATTGTCTAAAATTAAAAATTCGAAAAAATATTATTCCTTAAATAATCAACTATACCCACATTTATGTGCAACCTTTCCAATATTAATTTATAAGGTCATTGTGACTATATATATATATATATATAAGCAATGTTTAATCTAATCAACTATACTAGCTGTATCTGTGTCCTATCCTTCCTTCCAATATTTTCCAAAACATGATGAAGACAAGATATTTGTCTACGCTCTTCATCCATATCTTCTCTAGACTCTGTAATTTGAAAAGGAGCAGGTTTTATCTTCCAGGGTCCCATTATTATAATATACTTTTATTTTGGTTTTTCCTATAGTATCCATCTCCTTTATTTTCCCCTTCATTTAACTTTTGTCAGAGTTTATTTCGTATTTATTGAGTCTTACTCATCGCGTTCATCATTATTTTTCTTGTAGCATGTAAGCCTATTAGTTTAACATTTTTCTCATTTCTATTGAATTTGCATTTCTTTTAGTGTAACATTTTTCTCACCTAAGGACTAGTTCTTAAGAAACAACTCCCCTTGTATTAGTAAAGGACTAGTTCAATATAATGTAATCTTTCCTAGCATGATTTAGTGTCATTAAGGCAAGACACAATCAATTCAAAAAATATAAACTTTACAATAAACATTTTTCCTAATTTGTAACAATTTCCTTAGTCATACTATGATTAATTCTCATAATATAGTTTTTAATGCAGTAACACTATAACCATATTTCACAATAAACTAACCATATCCATGTAGTTTTATGAAAATTTGTATTGTGAGATCAAAGATTTGAATGTTATTTCATAAACTCCAAAATTATGAAACCAAACCTTTCTGTGTTTTTTTTCTCTCTAGAAATTAAGCATTCTTATAATCCAATCTTATTTATATCACCATAATAAATCTAGCATATTAATGTGAACTTCTCGCAAGGTGCTAAGAGTAGTGGAACATTAGAAGTGTTTCTAATGTCACCAAGCAACAACTCCCCTTGTATTAGTAAAGGACTTGTCCAACATAATGTAAGCTTTCCTAGTAGGATTTAGTGCCCTTAAGGCAAGGCACAATAAATTCTAAACTCTGATAAGTAGCTACTCAAATCACCACCAATGGAATGTATCAAGCACGTTAAAGATTAGGTGGTCAAGCAAGGTGAATTCTAAATTTGGTTTAAAGTGTTCTAAGGTTTCTTTTTTTTTAATAGATAAATATCCATATATTCCATAAGAGGAATATACATATTTAATCCATGACATTAAAGTGTTTCATATCACTTGCGGGGGTTGAACCTAGGTGGGTAGGATCCCAATCATTCTTTCCAATCACTGGGGATAAACTTAGTTGACATTAAAGTGTTCTAAGGTTAATATAGGGGATTTATCAAGTAATAATATCATGAAAAACAATCCCCAAAATATTCAAAATTTAAAATTACCAATGGTGGTTGAAAAACTTGCATATAGATAGAAAATTACATAGTAAACAAGTCATAAAAGAAATACAATTTAGCCCTCAAAACAAGTTATAAACTAGTAGAAAATAGGACCAATGTAATGAATAAATCTAGGATTTGATTAACTTTTAAGATCTGAATACTGCAAGGAATATAACAGTCAACTAAAATGGGTCATCTAGCTCTAATTATGCAACAATATAAATTAGTAAACAATTTTTTATGTAAAAATGATTTAAGGTCAAACATCATGCAAGAAAACCCTAGGATTTTAGGTCAAGGACATGCAAGACAAACATATAATTTTAAGTCAAAATATTATTGAAAGTTAGACATATCGAGGTTTTTTAATGGCTAAAATTAAATTTAAGATAAACAAAAACCTTAGTTTACTCTAAGGCATCAAATAAATTTGAATCTATAAAATATGATTAAATATGTTGGGAGAAGACTATTGCCTACATTTCAGGAGCACGTATGGGGTCAACTAGGGACTACCTTGAGAGGATATAAGTAGATCTAGAGTGATATCTAGGGTTTTCTACTACAATCCTTAGAATATCTACCTATTATCTTATAAAATTTAAGATAATTCAAGGGATGATACTCAAATAATAATCTTCCAAGGGTTTAAAATAAGGGATTTTTGTAAGATACGTATGAAGAAAATGCACCACCACCACTAGAGAAGAACAATTACACTTCAAATTACCTATTTAAAAACAAATAAATAAATAATTCAACAAGATTAAGTGAGACCACTTATTAAAAAAATTATTTTCATCCTTTAACCTTAGCCATTAACATCCATAAAGTTGGAAATCCATACACAACAATCTCCTCAAGAAGTCACTCTAGTTATCCATCTAGAACAAATATAGAAGAAAAGAAGTAAAAATGGGTAAATAATTGTTCTTCACATATTCTAGAAATGAATTACAGCTAAAGTGATTCTGTTACTTATATGAGAGATTTAGCATCTTCTCATTAAAATAAAAATATTTTACTAGCATAAGCCCTGAAAAATAAAGTATGCCTTTATCTATTCATGAATCATAGAAATGAGGCCAAAATACATCAAATATCCATGATCAGAGTGGAAAATTCAAGAATACCACCTGTGATGCTCCCAAAGTGAGTAAAGATGCTATAATTTCCATTTTTCCAATGTAAATGCATAATAAAAGCCACATGAATTGCATGGAATATCTCCAAGAGTGAATTTCTCACTCAAAAATGGTGTGTAAGGGCTCTAAAGTGAAAAAATCCCTCTAAAGGGTGCAAATTTTCATGCTCCAAGTGACATATCATATGAAAAATGTGTAATGCCCCATCAAAAACTGCCATGTCATCTCTAAGGAGGTGTTAGGATGTCTCAACAAGCGTGTAATGTCATCAAAATTCCTAATGTTCTCCAAAGGAAGTAGAACAACCTCTTGTTATAAAATTACATTTTATAGAGCAACGCAACATATTTTAAACAGAAAAAAGAAATAAAATATAAAAGAAGAGAGCCATAGAAATATGTGGTTCACCCAAATTGGGCTATTTCCATGGAAACAACCAGTCCTTCCTTTCTATTATCCAACAAAATGAAGAGACACAACCTACAGCAGATCCGCTTTAATATCATCTACTCTCTCACAAATTTCCCCTTTCTATTTCTCGCTCAAAATATGCACACTATACACAACCACAATACAATTCCCTCATACAATATGGGGGTTACCTTCTAAGGCAAAACACCCTAAATTAAACATAACTTCTACCGTCAGATCATCCACCTACTGAACGACCTAGATTGACTACGAAATTACAATATTTTACAAGGAAATTTTACATTTGTTTGATCGTCGTCGCCCCCCCTGGACCCCCCTGACGGCGATCAAATGATGGGCAGAATTGATGCCCCATTAAGAATATGGGTCCAACACAATGATACATCTAAATAAAGAAGATAATAAGGCTTCACACCTACTATCACTATGCCAGATTCCCAAGGCTGAAGAAGGAAACCCAAAAATGGTAACCACAAAACAAGATTTTAACTTGATAGATAGCCCTATCAAGCAGGAGAGGGCTCTCTCCAAAAGGGTCACATCTAGGAGGGCTGGAGAAACTAGGGTTTTTAGGCTAGATATAGAGTGGAGGGGGTTGTTTTGAATTGATTTTGATTGGGTTGTTGGATCAAGGAAAGAGCTACCACAACTAGTTTTAAGATAACAGAGGCTTACAACACAACCAAAAATAGGATCAAGGTAGGTATGCATAAGAGGTATTTTAGAGTTTTAGTCATTTGATGGTATAGGATGAAATTGTAGGAAATCAAAATGAGCACAAGAGGTGAATTCATTTTGATAGAATGATTTGACAAATACATTGAAAATATCCTTTAAAAAATAGCATGTATTTCATGAATTATGTTTACAATCTGGAGAGATTATCACTAGAAAGAAAGTATAATGATAAAATGTATAAATATTAACACAAAGAAATAACATTACCAAATTTACACACCATAGGTATTCCTAGAATATGGCTGCAAATTGTTCCTCTGTTTTAAATTAATGAAAACACTATTTACAATGCTTCAAACTCTGAATCAACAATCCAACTCTCGGACATACAAAAATAATCCCATATATACAATATTACAAACCCCTTTGATTCCTCAAACATAGGAATCAAAAAATAAAAATTAAGAAAATATAAAAAATTCCTATCCCAACAATATTGCAAATTAATTTGCAACTAAAACTCCAAACTATCTCGAGAACCATGAGAAATAGTTGTTGAAAGCACAAATTTAGTGAATGTTGGCCAAGTGGATTAATATCCTTGTATTTTCTCCTTTAAGTGTGAAACCATATTCCATAAAATCTGCATTTCAACTACCTCCTTGCACCTGCCTGCACCAATCTTGGAGTTAGTTGGTCAATTTGGTGATCTTTTGCCTCGGGATCTGTACTCTGCTAGAATCAAATTATATTGAGAATTTCAACACTTTGATATCCAACTAAACCTCCCAATACTACTAAAACATATTTGATATCCAAAGAGTCAAAAATTTCCTAAGCCTAGGCCTATCTCTCAGGAGATGACAAAGCTGTACCAATAGTTGACATATGTGTATTGGTCCATGTATTGTTTTCAACTATCATAGTTTCGATTAGTCATTGCAGTTTTTTGGTAGCCATAGTCCCACCAAGATGAACCCGTATCATTTACATTAGCACTGTGATTCCAGATCCGTTCGGCCCCCCTTGTTTTGTTTCTCTCTCTTCATACTCAGTAGATTCCTACCACTGATCTCCTTTGATGGCCATGAATCTGGTAATGACTGAATACCAGTTTGGAAACTTAAAGCAGGTTAATAATATCTACCAGGGGAGCTATGCTCAAGTGTTCCGTTACTTCTCAGATCTAGTACCGAATATGAATACAAAAATGATTCTGAGATGCCAATTTCATGATGTATAAAATTGCGCAGCCTTGAAGTTACCTGAACCAGAGCTGCCCACACTTCCCTTGTCACCTATAATCTAATACATTTCATCTAAATCTAAAGCGCATGGGGGAAAGCCTTCTTTGGGTATAATTTGAATATTTGCACGGGTTTGTTTTCTCATTGTAGATATGATAGCACCTCCTTTCCCAAAAAGGAAACCAGTTTGATTGAATGGAATAAGAAGCTTTGTCGTAATAACCCCATCCTTGTCTAGCCCAAGATCCTTAATCTAACTTTGAATATGAAGTAGAGCTTCTTGGGAAGGAGATAGATTATCCTCTAGCACCTCATTTTCTAATATGATGATGATCCGTTCATCTGACCTTGGAACTGGATCAATTATTTTTATTTTGGCCCCAATATCATCTTGTAGACTTTTGATAACACTACTATCCCTTCTAATGACACTACCAATTTTCTTTTTTGGGCAAAGAATTCGGAAAACAAGGTCCTCTCTAGAAAAATAAGGCTCATAATCATGTGAATGATATTCGACAACCTCAGAAATCATATGTCCATAACTCGAAGACACTAGGGTGTGAGCCAAATTTCTATTGCTACTGGACCCCATTGATGACCTTATACCTAGTAGAGAACCATCTTCATGTTCATGGCTTAGCCATGCATATGCTTCTATAAAATCATCAAAACCATGATCTCCATAAGTTGTAAGGAATGATAGCACAATTTATACTTTGTTTCAATGACTTTCAACCCACATTTTAACACTCACTGCATCATCTACAAATTGATCCATTTTTCTAAAAATGTCAACTGAGGCAACAAGAAAGTAATGCTTCCACAAATATTATTCCCCCCATAAACTTGAAACCCAAGTGATCTAAATGTGTCTGATATAATTTTTGTGTTCTCTTTGTAGAATTAAACAACTCCATGCATGTCCTTCAAATGCAAACAATATGTTGGTAGTCCTAGTGAAAAACTGCTCCATGGATAAAGGGGCAGAATGTTTAACATTTGCTATCTAGCTGTGAAGAAGGCCCACATCAACCATGTACCAGGATGTGTATGTTGTAGTTAACACGCTAATGATAGACCATATTCGGAAATTATGGAAGGATGGAAGGAGAACGGTTAACATAGATATGGCACCAAATGTTGGGTCATAAAGGTGACTGTTACAGGCAACTTCAATACTTCTCATTCAATTATCAACCCAAGGAAATTTTTGTTATTTCAAGAGTGTGAGAACAGTATATGCAAGTGATATCAAAGGAAAAATACTCTAAATTATCATAAGGAGGACTATCTAATTCTCGAAGCTCAATCAAATCGAAGTGAAAGGGGATTATATAATTATTTTGACTATTCCATCAAAGTAAGTGCATAAAAGAGCAACGTATGATTGAACATCATACTGTGATAAATTGAACAAAAATCCTAATAAATTGAACAACAACTTGAAGAAATTGAACAACAATTGTTTATCTAAATTTTACAATGGAATTCTCTTTTAAATTAAGAAATGACGTCTCTCTAAATCAAACAAAAACTAGACACCTTGCAATAATAATGAAAGATCCAATATTTAACTATATACATAATTGAATAGAATTCATGCTAAAACTAATGAAATGAGTATAAATCATTGGGAGATGATGAAAGCATCTAAACAATTATGAAAATTTTGACTATAAGCAAGAAAGCATGAATGATGAACTATTCTAATGAAAGAGAAAGTTGGAGCATCTTATGTTCACAATTCAACCAATTAAATGATATCTCACAAAATGCATTAGATGACTGAAACGTAAGTTCTGTAATTGAACTTATATCACAGAGGTTAGGGAAGAAACTCCTAGGGCTGGGCGCAAAACCACCAAAAGTCCACCTCTAAGGAAAACTCAGAGATTGACTATTCAAAAACGCCAAAATATTTATTAAGCTGAAGATTAATACATTAATACAACTGGACAATTATGTCCCAATACGTCTATTACAGAAGAAAATATCTATTTAGGTCTATCTATCTTGTTCGTCTTCGGCCTTTTAAAGGTGATTTCAACAGTGGTAATGGTCTTTTCCATACGAGATCCTGCTGCTTGTGGCTATCGTTTGAGTTCTTCATACGTGGATGTGCCTTTCAGTATTCCGCAGGCCCATGGGAGCCATCATGATCCCGTTTGTTTCTCTTTGTCAGCTGTCTTCTGGTTATCATCAGTTCAACTGCTTTTTTTCCCTATAAATAAAGATACAACAAATCAATTTCTCGTTTTTAAACATCCCTTTTACTGCCAGTTCATTTTGTTTTGAATTTACATTAATTTCCTTTCCTTTACTGTTAATATGAGGAAAAATTCATAAAAGCGCATGACAATTTGTGGTAAAGATAGGATGAAAATTTACCTTATTATCAGCCCAACATACTCCCCTACTTACATATTTGCAGGTCCTCATGCAAACAAATGATTGAGGTGTAACTGAGTCAAAGAATATGCAGGGTAGAATTCTTCTTTATAGAATCTGAAGCCATGTTTTTGTTTGATCATTATAAAGGCAGAGTTTGTGTGCCCCTCTGGCAGCTCATAATCGTGATCATAACCTTGATGGGGGT
The DNA here is from genome assembly GCA_034641835.2 of Pinus albicaulis. NCBI lineage: Eukaryota > Viridiplantae > Streptophyta > Pinopsida > Pinales > Pinaceae > Pinus > Pinus albicaulis. The sequence goes on along the minus strand of CM076574.1, from coordinate 315,682,703 downwards.
ACCATATGAGAGGGAATATGTACTTGCATCCTATCCATGTAGGGCCCATGTTGAAGATTAGATTGATGTATAAAAGGAATCTGGAGGTAGCTGGTTTGAAGTTTCTGTAGCCAAATGGATCTCTATTTTTCACATTGTCCGTGGAGGCCATCCAACTCTGTTTGGCTGATACCAAAGATGCTTCCCGAATGTATTTGAAATAATCCCACCCATGTTGTATAATATCCTTATGGATAGGTCCCATTTTAGTCCTTACTCCCTTCCTCTACATGAAATTCTTACGTTGGGTGAACAGGTACAGGGGTCTAGTAGGCTCCCCTCTAACCCATAGGTCTAGGCCATGCTCCCTATTCTAGAAAATTTTGTAGGTTTTAGCCCACCGAGTATGGTTATTGGCCAAAGAGAGGAAAGCCTGGAATTAAATGTCCCCTATAAAGGGGCTGGGATTACTATCCCTATCCTCCTCTAGGAAGAAGTTGTGCATGTATAATTCACACAAAAGGTATTGGACCTGCTCATTTTGCTCATTGCAGCAATGGACGAATTCCTCAATGGTTTTAAAATTTGTGGGATTCCCTACCCTAACATCCTTGATTTTTAGTAATAGATACCGTTATACTAGTAATAGGGCATAGTTGGTGGCTGGTTCCCTACACCTTAGTACATCAGAGTACAGAGAACAAACCATACTAGTTTGCTTCTTGGCTTGTTCCACCTGATCCTGTGCTTTCTTTACCTTCGCCTTTTCTTCTCTGAGTTGAGAAAATGTCTTATCCTCTGTTGCAGAAAATTATTTGAATTTATTCAATAGTGCCTGATGTTCTTGTGCAGGTACCACCTCCTTTCTGCATTGTGCCAATTCATGTTGGGTTTGAATTAATTCATTATGCAATTTTTGATTGGCAGCCTTTTCTACTAGGGGAGTGTAGGCAGGTGCCTCCTCTGTTTGGGTTTCCTTTTCTTCTGTGCGTTTTGGCCTAGTATGCACAAAAGCTTCAACAGTGTCTACTAGGTCAGTCTGTACCTCAACCTCAGCGGTGTCTACTAGGTTATTCTGTACCTAAACCTCAGCAGTATCTATCAATTGGGTGACAAATTTTGTTTGGGTTTCTGTGGCGAGCAATTATTTCTTAGGTCTCCGAGCCTTTCTTACTTCCTTAAAATGTTTCTTCAAGTGGTTTATCATTTTTCTTAACCTCTTGCAAGTTCTTCTCATTTTCTTTAACTTATTTTCGACTGATTTCTCTTCTAGCACAGTTTTGGCAGGGGATGGAGGAGCAGGAACCTCATTTTCAAGAACGGTGGTGCTAGTTCCAAGGTTATTAGTGATGATATTTCCTTCATGCACTCCAGAGTTTATTTTTGCATTAATGTCCCAGCTGGGTGAGATATTATTCCCTTCAGGATTTAGGGGGAATGTCTCCATGCTTGCATTTTTTTCTACGAAGATTGTGTCTCCTGACTAGTTTTTAGATTCGGCTACCCCTTCTACCTGATCTTCCCTATTCACCCAATCACTCTCGGGAGGAGATAAGGCCCTAAAATCTTGTGATTCATCTTAGTGGGGTAATATTGCAGTGTGACCAGATCTGCTGGCAGTGTTAGATTGACTCAACGGTTCCTCTTACTCCTCAGCTTGTTTAGATGGGACTCTAATTTCAGGGGATGCCCGCATTTGCTCCAGGACTCTAGCCATCTCTTCTTCATAGTCTTGTAAAAGTATGTTTTGAGGGCTTGAAGGTGGTGTATGGGATGGCCCTACCTCATCCAAAAATTCCAAGGTGTCTTGCCATAATTTCAGTCTTTCAGACTGTATTCGCTTCCCTGGTTCTAAAGTCGAAGAATGGATCCTTTTACCTCTTGCTCTCCTAGGTATGTTTATTCTAGGAAGCTCAATTTTTGTTCCGACAAGATTTTCCTCAGGGGCATGCATGGTAGGGTTAACAAAGTTTTCCCAGGATGTATGTTGTTTTCCTAGCTCATGAATGATAATTAACTTGATTAAGCCATGGTGGCTGACGACTTCTTGGGGGTTTTTAGCCTTTCTCATTCGAACAATAGTTTCGTGTAGTACAAAATTCCAGAAAGAAGTCAGATTAACTGAAATTTTTTGTTTAAGAACATCTAACAATTTGAGTTGGTGGGGTTTTACTACGTATTGAAATCCATTGCATGTGATGAATCTCTGGATGAATGCTGCCAATTCCTATCAAGGTTGTTGTAGGGACGCAATGTTGATCCCCTTTCCCTTCCATTCCAATGGTTCTCCTGGATCCTAGTATGTTGTGATTGCCTCTCGTAGAAGAAGGTGTTTTCGATCCATCTTTCTCCCTCTGTTGGTATTTTGGAGACTTCAGCGATGATATCCTCTATGACTGGTATAATACTTCCTTTGATTCTAGTATGTCCCTCTTGTAGGTTTTGCAGGAATTCAACTACTATTTCTGTGTCAAACCCTTGCAATTTGTGTAAGTATGGCAACCATCCAACTTGCTGAAGAATGGTGTGAGTTTCATCTGAGATTGGGAAGGTCGTAGGTTCATTTCGAAGAGGGTTTCCTCCCATGGATGATGTGTTATCTGAGCTAATTTCTCCCTTTGTCTGTGTTTCTTTTCGGCCCTGTTAGTTAGAATAAACACTACATGAGAGAGAAAAAGAAATTGCAGCCTTCTGCCGTAAATGTATGTAACTTCATATCGTAATTACAATGATATTTTGGTCTTATCAGCGTATCCAAAGGAATTTGTGCCAGAAATCCACATGCTTAATATTTATGGATATTTACACCCCCTCTCTCGAAATAAGGGCGTCCACATCCTTAAGTACTAGAGAGATTGGATCAATCATGATGGGGGAAAATGTCAGAAATCAGTAATCATAGTGTGTATAAGAGAACGATGTCCATGGCCTTGGAGCTCAAGAAAAGAGAAGTGATTGGAACAATTATGAATGTGTGTGGTGCAAGGGTCAGAATTGGAATTTATCATGTGTATCTCATGTGGAAATGACCAAAGAAGGGGAGAAATCAATACATCAATTATTCTGATAGGATGTCCTCATTTAATGGTATGGTATGATAGAAGAATGAAAGTGATGAATAATGATTGGTGATGTCATCCTGTAATTCAAACATGAAAGCATAGTTCATTCATAGTTACTTACGTGGGTAAATAGTATTATCACTTATTCGAGTAGTGCTTTTATCTTGGAAATGGATGAAAATAGGAGATACTGTGTATATATAAGAGTGATTGTCTATCATTAGAAGAATACTCTCATACCACAAGTAGAGCCACTGCTACCATCAGGCGTTCATAGCCTTGACAGGATTGCTATTTTAACCCGAAAAATGAGCCAGAATCCTCTATGTAAAAGTAGATATTTTGCCGATTTTATGGAGAGATCACCATGCTGGTGTGGTGGCCAGATAGTCACGGTGACAATCACTAGAGTTATAATAAAGTGATCAGACCAGCTCATGATGATACCTCTTGTCCTTCAAGTAGTTGGAGCTATCGAGAAGGTCATTACCCTGGTGTGTTGGCTATTGTGGGCATGTCACCTGCTAAACCCTTATGATCATGGTAGGTTGGCTCGCGATGAGACCCCATATTCTCTCTAAAAAATTTTCATATATCCATAATACTTATTTTTGAAAAGTATGCATTTTTCTTTGTTTTATGAAGAGACCACTGTGCTGGTGTGGTGGCCATATAGTCAAAGTGTCATTCACTGGGATTGTAATAGAGTGATCAGGTCGGATCGTGATGAGACCTCCTATCCTTCAAGCAGTTAGAGCTGTCAAGAAGGTCATTACCCTGGTGTGTTGGCCATTGTAGGCATGTCACCTATTAAATCCGTATGATCATGGTAGGCTGGCTCATGATAAGACCCCTTGTTACCTCTTTTAAAAAAAAAAAAAAATTCATGTAAACATAATATTTATTCTTTTCACATGAAGGGAGGCTCATTAACTCCTTAAGAGTTAGGGTTGGTGTGAGTAGTAAAAATAATGCTAATATAATTAATATTCCTTATTCCTAAATCTTTATGTCAAAAGGGAAGTACTACTCGAGAGTGTAGAAAGCTATACCATTATAAGACTATGAATTGTGTGATAACATGTTTGAGCGAGATATGTCTAGCCCTTCATTACATAGATGTACCATGTCAGCTTCTGGAGTAGATATTTCCATTAAAGTTCCAAAGGATCATCATATTAGTAATATTAATGCTTTTTGCCTTTTCAGGTGCCAATTCCTGCTCAGAAATGTCTTTTATAGTTAGGGTGTGGGATGAGGATTGGGTTTTATGAGAAGAGATCATAAAAAAGGAAGAAGGATCATGCTTAGGAAAAAGGAAAAAAATCATTTGTTCAATCCGATTGAACAGTAAAAAAACAACACACGGTTGTTCAATTTGATTTAAGAACAACCGTTCAAAGATTTGAACAACAATAAATAAACATGCAAAAGGACACGACTGTTTAATCCGATTGAACAACAACTATTCCATTGGATTGAACAACAACCATTTAAATATTTGAATGGAAAAAAATAAAACACAAAAGACATGACTGTTCAATATGATTGAACAACAACTATTCTATTGGATTGAACAACAACGGTTCAAATATTTTAACAACAAAAATAAAAATGCCAAAGACGTGGTTGTTCAATCTGATTGAACAACAGCTGTTCAATTGGATTGAACAGCAGTCGTTCAAATATTTGAACAAAAAAAATAAAAACGCCAAATACACGGTTGTTCAATCCGATTGAACAACAATTGTTCAATTAGATTGAACAACAGTCGTTCAAAGATTTGAACAACAAAAATAAAAATTCCAAAGACACGGTTATTCAATCCGATTGAACAACAACTGTTCAATTGTATTGAACAATATCCATTTAAATATTTGAATAGAAAAAATAAAAACGTGAAAGGCAAGACTGTTCAATCCGATTGAATAGTAACTGTTCAATTGGATTGAACAGCATCCGTTCAAAGATTTGAAAAGAAAAAGTAAAAAAAAAAAAAAAGGATGAGGAAGGAAAATGATACTACTATGAGTATGAAGAATGTACAATATGAAAACTAAAAATTGCAGGGAAATTATATAAAATATTTACAAAAGGAAGTAGCAAGATCTCATGTGCTTAAATTTGTGGGGTTATCACCCCTTTCTGCTAAAATTTGGATAGTGGGATCGTTGCGTACCTGCTAGCAAAAAGACTCCCTTGTAAGAGTTTTTGATGGAGACACACTCTATGCCCATTGACTCAGAATGTAAAACTAGACCCATCTATCGTGGTCAAGGTAAGGCTACCATTGTTGTGTACTTCCTGAATTTCGTATGGACTGAGCCATCTTGTTTTTAACTTGCCCAGAAAATCTTGGAATCTGGAGTCATAAAGAAGCACCCAATCTCCTCTCTAGAATGTCTTATTTTTTATGAGGTTGTCATGCCACTTAGCTCGTTATCACTGGATGATTGGAGTGCACTGTAGAGCCAATATCCGTATTTCATCTAATTCATTTATTTGCTGGAGTCTTCTAATTTGGGCCTCCGTCAAGTCCAACCCTACCTCCTGGGTTGTCCTTAGAGTCTTTATCTCGAATTCGATAGGAAAAATAGGCTCTCTTCCAAATACCAGATGATACAGGGAATATCCAATGGCATTTCGCCATGTTGTGCGGTAAGCCCACAAGGCCTCTGGTAGTCTAGTAGCCCAGTCCCAAAGATGTGTTGATACTTTTTTAGTGAGAATTGCCTCAAGGACTTTTTTGGTACTTTCAACCTGCCCATTTTCTTGCAGGTGGTAGGGAGAACTCTATGGATGATATGGTGATTTTTCAGGGTGGCTATAATTTTATTACCCACAAACTGTGCCCCTCCATCAATTATCACTTCCCGTGGTAAGCCATATCACACAAATATCTAAAAAGAAAATTAATCGCAGATCCTTACATAGCTCTTGATAAGGCCACTATTTCTACCCACTTTGTTACGTAATTTGTGGCAACCAATATGTAGATTTTCTGATTTGATGGCGGGTTGAATGGCCCAATAAAATCCAGTGGCCAGCGTTCGAACGGTTCTACTACCAATTGTGGTTGTAATGGCATTTCATTAGCTTGGCCCCGGTGACCCATTCTTTGGAAACTATCGCAGGATTGGACATATTTTTTTCATCTTTAAAAATCGTAGGCCAATAATAACCCAATTGCAATACCTTGTGCCCCATTCTACAATCTGAAAAATGGCCACCACAAGGTTCATCATGACAGGGCCATAGAATGTCATAAATCGTGTCTTCCCAGATGCATCTACATGTATGCATATCAGCTCCTGTGTGAAAGAGGTATCCACTGATCTAGGAGAATCTAACACTGCACTGAACAATTAACTTATGTTCCCTTGATGTTAAATTTCTGGGAAGCTTTCCTACTGCTAGGTAGTTTTCTACATCTGCGTACCATGGAATTTTTACTGCTACAACGAACAGATGTTCGTCAAGAAAATGATCATCCACCACTAGTGTATCATTTGTTTTGGGAACTCTGGATAGGAAGTCTACAACCACATTCTCCTTTCCTGGACAGTCTTTGATAGTTATATCGAATTCCTGCAAAAGTAGCAACCAACGAGTTATTCTCCCATTTGTAATTGGTTTATTGGCTAGATATCTAAAGGCAGAGTGATCAGTATGTAGGAGTAATTGATATTAAATTATATAATGTCTAAATTTATTTATAGCATAAATGATAGCCAAGAAATATTTTTCAGTCACCGTTAAGTTTAATTCAGTAGGAGTGAGATTTTTGCTAATATAATAAATATCATAGGGCTTTTTTTCTTCTTCTTGACCAAGAACTACCCCTATCGCTGTGTTGGATGCATCCGAAGAAATGTGAAATGGTAGCTTCCAGTTAGGAACACGTAATATCGGTCCTGTCAAGACCAGTTTCTTTAAATCTCTGTCTGCATACAAGGTGTGGCTAATAAAAGGATTACTTCTATTTTTGTCGGATTGCTGGATCTACCTGTATTCCAGCTGTATATTGTAGTGTCCTAGGATTAATCCTTTAGTAATCATCATGTCTTGATCTCAACCTTAGTTCAATACATTGCTTCTATTCAGTTTTAGGGTTTGGGTTTTCTACAATCTGAATTAGTTGAACTGGCCTGTTGTTAGAATTAGGATTGGGTTGAGCTGCAAATTGATGTCGTATGATAAGCTGAGGGTTGTGCTGCACTGGGTATGGATTTGGTAATGTAGGTTGATTTTTAACTCCTATTCCCATCAGTAGGTTGGTCATTCCAAGAGGTCGCTGCTAGTTCTGAGTCCAATTTGTGGTTTGTGAAGGGGAGGTCGGCCACTGGGATTGATAGGGAGTGTTTTTCCAATAAGGGGGAGAACAAAGAAAAATTGGCCAATTATTTCCTAAAGAGGGTTGTGTTGGCCAAGGAAACATAGGAAATGATTGAGATGGCCAAGTAGAGAAATGTGATTTCTTCTGCCAAGCTATTGCAGGGTTTTGTTGGTTTAACCGTGGAGAAGAAAAGAACTGAGGCAGGTCTTGTGGCATACTTGGTCATGCTTGCCATTGTCGAAGCTAGTTCATTAGATAGACTGGTTCTGTCTCTTCTTTTGCTTCTTTAAAAACCACTTTCAGCCCCGGAAGTGAAGGGAAATGGTCTGTGGCATGGTCCTTGGTGAGAATAGCGCATGTTTGGACCATTTCTAATGGACATTCCCTTTGGTTGTGCTTTTTCCAACAACGTGGGCAAAGCTGTCGGAAAAAGACGACCAAGTTTTGTTCTGCTATAGCTTGCTTCTGCTTGGCTTACAAGACATCTAGCTGTGTTGTCAGGGTGCCCAAGATGTCAGTTTTGAAATCTTCTAAAATGTTACCAAATTTTGCTCTGGTTACATTGCCATCAGACTGCTTAGGATCCCTTGTAGTTGAGTCTCTCCTGATTGGCCTACTTCACGTACTAGCTCGAGAGCACATGATACATAGTGAAATAATATCATCATATTCTTCTTGGTATATGTCCCATTTTCCCGTTATCTTAAGTGTTTCAACCCATTCTTCTTTCATTCCCTTAATCATTGATGATTTTAAGATGTCTTTGGATAGTGCAGTATATGGAGACCTTTGTAAGTTATATTGAAATATTTCGATGTATTCTTCTAATGTCTCATTGTCTTTTGCAGACATATTGAATATTTCATCTTTTAATTCTTGATTCTGGCAATAATATTGATATTTATTAAGAAAAGTGTTCTTCATATGGTCCTAGTTATTGATGGTTCCTCCACCGAGTCCCATGAGCCAACGTAATGTGGTCCCCTTCAAGGTAGCGGGAAATAATTTTAGTTTCTGAGGGTCAGTGGTGTAGTCATATCCCTTACATAAGACATCGAATTCAAATAAAAATGCATCAGGATCTTCCGAGGTCAGCCCATGGGAGGTGGGGATGTTTTGTAAGGGAATGACTTTCATATGGGCATTTTCAGCATGATCAATAATGGGATACTCCAATTTTGATGTCTGCCTCTGGTTCTATTTTTTATTGTTTTCCATTTGATCAAAGATATGCAGATAAAATTTGGGGATTTCTTGTTCTCGAGGAATAATCTTAGTGGAATTAAGGAGTGGATTCAGAGGAAGCCTTACAACACTTCCCCAATCTGGGATATTGAGTGTCTCTGTTTTGACTACTTTCTTAGGGGATCCAGGCTCTCGAATTTTTACATGTACTGCACTGCTGGTTTCTCCTTCCCCTTCCTGTAAATTACAAGAACCTCCCTCTCTTGAAGGATCAATGCTTACATGATGAGCAGTCTGAAGGCTTTGTTCAAACCCTTCTATTTCATCATGAATCTTGGTGTCGACTTTAGATGGTGAGGTTGCTTCTTGAAGGAGTGTAGTAAGACTTTGAGTAGGAATGGTTCTGGGTCCTACGAATACCTAGGATTCAGCCTTATTAATGATTTCATCTATATTTTTGTTCTTCCAAGGATCACCGGTCCTTTTGGTTTCATGGATTTAAGTGGGTGATTTTGGTTTGTTTCTATCTTTTTCTTCCTAGTCATAAAACAAGAGCACCTATCCTACTAGCCTCTGCATGATTGCTGAGAAGCGAGCTAGAGAGCAAGTGATTTTCTTGCTAGTACATAGGTTCTTACCTCTTGTTTTAAATACCCAATTCTTTTCAACAAAAGAAAAAAATAAATAAAGGACATCACTCCTAAACACTCTCCTCGGCAACGACGCAAAAAATGTTGGGCCTTAAAGGTGACTGTTACAGGCAACTTCAATGCTTCTCATTCAATTATCAACCCAGGGAAAGTCTTGTTATTTCAACAGTGTGAGCACAATATATGCAAGTGATATCAAAAGACAATTACTCTAAATTATCATAAGGAAGACTATCTCATTCTCGAAGTTCAATCAAATCGAAGTGAAAGGGGATTATAGAATGCGTTTGACTATTCCATCTAAGTAAGTGCAGAAAAGAGCAACGTACGATTGAACAACATACTGTGATGAATTGAACAACAATCCTAATAAATTAAACAACAACTTGAAGAAATTGAAAAACAATTGTTTATCTAAATTTTGCAATGGAATTCTCTTTTAAATTAAGAAATGACATCTCTCTGAATCAAACAACAACTAGACAACTTGTAATAATAATAAAAAATATCCAATCTTTAACTATATATAGAATTGAATAACAGTCATGCTAAAACTAATGAAATGAGTATAAAGCATTGGGAGATGATGAAAGAATCTAAATAATTATGAAAATATTGACTGTAAGCAAGAAAGCATGAATGATGAACTATTCTAATGAAAGAGAAATCTGGAGCATCTTATGTTCACAATTCAACCAATGAAATGATATATCACAAAATGCATTAGATGATTGAAACGTAAGTTATGTAATTGAACATATAACACAAAGGTTAGCGAAGAAACTCCCAGGGCTAGGCCCAAATGATCCAGGTGGATTAAACAGGTACAAGTACAAGTGGCTAAGCACAGAGCACTCAAGAAATCAAAGTGTTTGAAAATATCTCAAACCAGGTTCATGTTGTAGATCTCATCTTTCTGATTCCAACAGCACAAAAGACACTCAATTCCAAGTCTGTATGAAGGATTTAGGAGCGGCCAAAGTTTTGGGTTGACTTGGTGACTAGATAGCCTTAAGGAAGGTGCAAATTCGACTTTTTTCGACCACTGGATTCCGAAAAGCTTAGGCCATATTCTGGGTGAATTTGTGGCCTCCTTAAAATGACTCCAACAGTCAAAAATTGGATTTTTCAAAAATGCATAGTTAGTTTTATAAAAAAAAAATTATTTAAAAAAAGGGGGTGGCAGGCCACCACCCCCGCCACACCACCAAAAGCATGTCATATTAAAAAAATATATATTTAAATGGGTCGGTGGGCCAAGAATCCCATCGGACCCCACGCCATACCCTCCACGTTACATATAACAAACATGTTTTCATATATATGTTTTGTTATGGAAACATATCATACCACCATATCTGGTAACGTATCCAACCAAAGGCGAAAGGTGTGATGGGTGGACTGCCCGATGCGGGCCCGACCTGCCATGGTTTAAAAATTTAAATTATTTCAGTTGGTTTTTAAAAACAAAACAGGCCAAGTATGGAGGGGCGTGATTCAATTCCCCGACCCCTCCTCAACATATTTCCCTTTTTTCCAACACGCCAACGATTCAACTTTGGAAACTCAACCCACAATTTTAAATTTAAACCCAGTTCATTTGCAAGTGTGCCCAAGGCCATGGAGGAGCAGGAGTGCACACACACAGATCGAGGTTAATATTTTTTTATTGTAGGTGCAGTGGAACCATGAGCCAAAAAATGGGCAGGTGGAGCCTTAATTAAGGCCAAATTTCAGAAGGGTGAAATTTTGACTTTTTCCAAATGGGACAAATTTTATGTCATTTCTGCACTACTCGATGCCATGAGTCTGATGGCATGCTGAGTTTCTTCATCTTAGTTTTTGATTTTTCAGCAAATTTTGGAAGTGGGTTATGCAGGTGTCAGATTTCCACAAGTGAGTAGTCGTTTTAACCATTTTCGACGCCACAAGATTGATGGTTTTTTCATATTCAGCTGCAAAGCAGCTCAGCCTTCAGAAAATGGCAGCATGAGGTATATGATGTGGATTCCATGTACTTCTTAATTTATTTCTCTTTGAGATGCATTATGTCTTGCAGATCCTGGTTGATACATGAGTCGTGGGATCTGGCCTTGTGTTGTTATTGATGTATTTTTAGCTATGGATTTGTGTCATATATGAGATCCCCTTTATGCCACATTGGCGGGATGCTCATTTTCATATGTGTATTTTTGAGATCCCTTGTTTTCCAGGATTGGTAAGATACCCTTATTTATTACACTTCATCTATGGTCATACTGATAGGAGTCTTTATTTATGTATGAGAGTTCTGTAGTGGAACATCTCTTAAATAAGTCAAGCCACTCCTAAGTGAGGGAAATTTTTCCTTGTATGTCATAAGGAAACACATCCATGTACATATTCTTCTTACAAAACATAATGCAACGACCTACACCATCTTGACACCGAGGCTTGGAGATGTAGTCCCTCCTGGATGAACTCCGTCATCAAACGACGTGTTCTTATCTTTTTTGATCTTGTTCATTTATGTTCCTCTTATTTACAACTAAAATTGTTCATTTTAGTTCATTAACATCTTAATTAAATGCAATCCTAATTATCAGCCGAAGTAAAAGGTCTTGGTTAAGGGTATCAAGAATTTACCCTGGATCAAGTGGCATGAGAGTAGATATTCTTGCTAATTGGATTGCAGGCGTGAACATTGAACATTTGATAGTTTGAGCCATGGATAATGTCAAGGAAATGTAAAAAACCATGCTCAGGGTGTCCGAGAAAGCGGACATGTTGTGCGAGTCTTATGAAAAACAAGAAGCAGAGAACGAAGAATTGAAGACCCTCCTACACGAAGAGAAGGGGAAAAAACATCAGTTGCAGCTTCAGTTGCAAGCCACAATAGAAGCATGGGAAAATTGGAAGTGAAAAAATGAAATTCTTCAAGCAGACCATGATACGTTGAAGACCCTCCTATAGGAAGAGAAGGAGGAGAAGCAACAGTTGAAACTTCAGTTGCAAGCCACGACAGAGGCATGGGAAGGGTTGAAGCACAACAACGAAATTCTGCAAGCAGAACACAATGCCTTAAAAGCATTCCTACGGGAAGAGAAGGGGGAGATGCAACAATTGCAACTTCAGCTACAAGTCGTGTCAGAGGCATTGACAGAAGTGAAGCGCAACAAAGGTTTACATAAGCCTTCTTCATCTATTTCACAATTGACAGCTAAGGTAAACAATGTTGATTTATCTTCAGTTTCTTCACATGATTTTATTTCGGTTGGAAGTGTGTAGATACCCATCATAGGTACCGAGATGAGACTCCTCACCAAAATGGGGTACAAAGGAGGAGGACTTGGCATTCATGGCCAAGGCATAACCGAACCATTGGAGGTTGTGCAACGACCTCATTATGCAAGTTTGGGGTACACTAACGAAGGTTGTTCAAAGGACATCAAAGGCAAACAGATAATGATGAACTCTCCAAGGAAGAGGAATGATGGGGATAATTTTCCATCGTTCCATGGCAGTGCACGTTGTATTGAAGGAACTGAGCGAGCTCCCATCATCATGATCACACCAAAGACCACCCCAGAAGGTATACTAAGTCTCATTATTCCAGAGTGCATTTTAATGATAAGAATTTTGATAACCATGGTCATAAAATATGGCATTGTAAAACTTTCTTATTTTTTGGTTTAAATAACCATGTGATTTCTGAGTGTTGGAAGAGGATGGTAGCACAAAGGAGGAAGAGGCATGAAAAGCCTTGTCCCCAACAGGAAAAGAAATCGGTTAAGTAGGTTTGGAGGAAAAAGAACTTTTGCACCCATTGCGACCGAAGTGGCCACCAAAGAGCCATAGGCTGGAAACATCATCCAGAGCAGCACCTTAAAGACAAAGTGCCCGTGCATACACAAGTCTAGAGAGTTGATCGACAAGCAATTTCACCACTGGGAAATGATCCACTCGCTTTAATAAGTGAGAAGTGGTTCTTATAGATTGTTTGTCGCATTTTTATTATGAAATTGATGATGTGTTTCCATCACTCGTTTAAGCGACCATGATATTTTTTGGCCTTTTTTTATAAGTTTTGTGTTGTATCTATTTCATGTAAAAGTGATGATGTGTTGCCATCACTTCGAGATGCGACGATTATGTTTTGGTCTTGTTCGATGAGTCATTTGATGCATTTCTTTCATGTAAAAGTGATGAGGAGTTTTTCCATCACCTCGAAATGTGACGATGAGGTCTGGTCTTGTAATTTTTTTGAGGTATGATTTCCATTATGCTGTAAGCTTGACCACCGAGTACATGTTATAAACTCATGGCAAGTATGGAAATATTTGGGTCATTGTTGGTCACATTAAGAATGTAATTTTCATTGCAGCTTTAGGCAGGTGTTGGCATCCTGATTCCGAAGTATGTGAGTTGAAGGAGTCTTTAATGGATGTGTCTTTTCAGACATTGCATTGCAGCAGTTGTAGATGATGGCTTTGCATATTGATTCCAAAGTATGAGAGGTGAAGGAGTCTTCAAGGGATGTGCCTTTTCAGACATCGCATTGCAGAAGTTGTAGATGATGGCTTTACATCTTGATTCTGAAGTACGAGAGGTGAAGGAGTCTTTAAGGGATGTGCCTTTTCAGACATCGCATTGCAATAGTTGTACATGATGGCTTTGCATCTTGATTCCAAAGTACTCCAAGTGAAGGAGTCATGTGGGGATGTTCCTTTCAACAACATTTGCAGATAGTTGATGATAGGTAAATCTTTATGCTTTTGGAGGACCAAAAGCTCCTCAGTGGGGAGGAATGATCCAGGTGGATTAAACAGGTACAAGTACAAGTGGCTTAGTACAAAGGGCTCAAAAATTAGAGTGTTTGAAAATATCTTGAACTAGGTTCATGTTGAAGATCTCGTCTTTCTAATTCCAATGGCGTAGACGAAACTCAATTCCGAGTCTGTATGAAGGAGTTAGGAGCGGTCAAAGTTTTGGGTTGACTTGCTGACTGGACAACCTTAAGGAAGGCACAAATTTGACTTTTTCCGGCCACTGGATTCCGTCAATATTAGGCCAGATTCCAGGCGAATTTGTGGCCTCCTTATAATGACTCCTACGGTCAAAAATCAGATTTTTCAAAAATGCATAGTTTTTTTTATAGAAACAAAAAATATTTAAAAAAGGGGGTGGCGAGCCACCACCCCCGCCACACCACCAACCGCATGCCATATTAAAAAAAAAAATATTTAAATGGGTCAGGGAGCCAAGAATCTCACCGAACACCATGCAATACCCTCCACGTTACATATAACAAACATGTTTTCATATATATGTTTTGTTATGAAAACATATCATACCACCATATGTGGTAACGTATCCAACCAAAGGCAGAAGGTGTGGTGGGCGAGCCGCTCGATGCGGGCCCAACCTGCCATGGTTTAAAATTTAAATTATTTCGGTTGGTTTTTAAAAATAAAATAGGCCAAGTATGGACGGGCAGGATTTGAATCCTCAACCCCTCCTCAACCAATTTACCTTTTTTCCAACACGCCAATGATTCAACTTTGGAAACTCAACCCAAAATTTTCAATTTAAACCCAGTTCATTTGCAGGTGTGCCTAAGGCCATGGAGGAGGAGGAGTGCACACACGCAGATCGAGGTTAATATTTTTTATTTCAGGTGCAATGGAACCATGAGCCAGAAAAGAGGCAGGTGGAACCTTGATTGAGGCCAACTTTCAGGATGATGAAATTTTGACTTTGTCCAAATGGGACAAATTTTATGTCATTTCTGCACTACTCGATGCCACGAGTCTTATGGCGTGCTCATTTTCTTCATCTAAGTTTTTGATTTTTCAGCGCTTTTGGAAGTGGGTTATGCAGGTGTCAGATTTCCACAAGTGAGCAGTTGTTTTCACCTTTTTCGACGCCACAAGATTAATGGTTTTTTCAGATTCAGCGGTAGAGCAGCTTAGCCTGCAAAAAATGGAAGCATGAGGTATATTATGTGGATTCCATGTACTTATTCATTTATTTCTCTTTGAGATGCATTATGTCTTGTAGATCTCTGTTGATACATGAGTTGCAAGATCTTGCCTTGTGTTGTTATTGATGTATTTTCAGCTATGGATTTGTGTCATGTATGAGATCCCTTTTATGCCACATTGGCAGGATGCTAATTTGCATATGTGTATTGTTGAGATCCCTTGTTTTCTAGGATTGGCGAGATACTCTTATTTATTACACGTCAGCTATGGTCATACTGATAGGAATCTTTCTTTATGTATGAGAGTTCTGTAGTGGAACATCTCTTAAAGAAGTAAAGCCACTCCTGCATGAGCGAAATTTTTCCTTCTATGTCATAGGGAAACACATCCATGTACATATTCTTCTTACAACACATAATGTAGCGGCCTACACCATCTTGACACCGAGGCCTAGACATGTAGTCCCTCCTGGATGAAATCTATCATCAAACGATGTGTTATTATGTTTATTGATCTTGTTCATTTATGTTCCTCTTATTTACAGCTAAAATTGTTCATTTTAGTTCATTAACGTGTTAATTAAATGCAATCCTAATTATCAGCCTAAGTAAAAGGTCTTGGTTATCAAGAATTTACCCTCGACCACCAAAACCACCAGAAGTCTACCGCTAAGGAAAACTCAGAGATTGAATTTTCAAAAATGCCAAAATCTTTATTAAGCTGAAGATTAATACATTAATACAACTGGACAATTTTGTCCTGATACGTCTATTACAGAAGAAAAACGCTATTCAGGTCTATCTATCTTATTCGTCTTCGACATTTTAAAGGTGATTTCAACAGTGCTAACAGTCTTTTCCATACGAGATCCTGCTGCTCGTGGCTATCGTTTGAGTTCTTCAGATGTGGATGTGTCTTTCCATCTTCCGCCGGCCCATGGGAGCCATCATGATCCTGTTTGTTTCTCTTTATCAGCTGTCTTCCATTTATCATCAGTTCAGTTGCTTTGTTTCCATGTAAATAAAGATACAACAAGTCAATTTCTCGTTGTTAAACATCCCTTTTACCGTCAGTTCATTTTTTTCTGACTTTACATTAATTTCCTTTCCTTTACTATTAAGATGAGGAAAAATTCATAAAAGTGCATGATAATTTGTGGTAAAGATAGGATGAAAAAATACCTTATTCTCGGGCCCAACGCAAAATATGATTGCCCACTCTCGTTTTCTATAATTTGAATTCAGATAATATGCATTGATTTCTCATGCAGTGATTTGTGCAACTACAACAACTCCCATGGTCACAATTTTGAAGAGGAGACAAACCCCCTTGAGCCAAGGTGCAACCAAGTAGCCCATGAACAATACCACTAGAACACATTCATCCTACCTCTAGACTTTGATCCAATTATGTGACCTAAAAGCAAACAATAATTTAAAAATAACAGGAATAGAGAAAAGCACAGTTCATAAGAATTTGAAATTGGACATAATTTTGTAATCAACAGAGGTTCCATGTCCTGAGTTGGGAAAATATCACAAGTGTATGACCATCTCCTACTAAATTTATGCCCAAAAATGACTTATGAGTATACCATATCGCAAATATATCAACTGTATCCTAGCCAACATACAAGCCAATAACTTAGTAGCGAAACAACACCCAGGCACCAATCAAAGAATAATTAATTTTTCGAGTGGGATTTTTCTTGATATCTACATTAGGTGGATTGAAACCTAGAGCCGTTGCAGGTGGCCCATCAGTCACTAAATTTATCCATAAAAAATGTACAGGGATCAATCCCTCAGGCATGCCTAAAGCTACAGTTATAAATATCGAATCAAATTCACTAGTATTTGAGGATATCATGTACAGAATAAAAGCCTTCATGTTTTTGTATATAGACCCACCCTCTGCAACAACTGCAACTATTGAACTGAAATTTTCATCTGCTAAGACCATATCATAGCAGACTCTCAACTTCACCCTCCTCTCATCTAATTTCTCTGTGTTTAGGAGAAGGTAATGTCTTGTGTCATTAGTAGCGCCTTCAAAATCTTTTGTATTTCCCACCATAAAATTAAACTCATATTTTTCATCCTCTCTGGACACCCTTTTCACATATGTAAGTGCTTGCATTTATTTATAGCAATCATCAATGTTATCTTCTAAATTCTCTATATCCCTTTCAATTTCACTCATTTATATCTAGTTCACCTCACCTTTTTTCCATATTCCGTCACTATTTTCCGATAGAGTTTCTTCATGTTTAGCCTTGTGTGCTTCCTCCATGTCATTTTCCTACAAGTAGTAACTACTTTGGCACTCAAATGGACTACCAATTTTATAACTTGTGTCATCTACAAGACCAATTTTTCTCCCTTTACCTTGCTATAAGTTGTTTTCATTCAGGAGTAGACAGTCTACATCATCAGTACTTTCTGCTGATAAATCTTCCAACACCTCTACAGAAGTGCTCAAATGTTTTATTCCATTTTTATCACTTGCAGGTTATGAACTGAGAAGATAATCCTCTTGGAAATTTCAATTCCTTCTTGAATAACCATGTTTCTACATTCTATTACATCTGAGCCAGATTCTAGCAAAGAAAACTTGATTTATCTAAAGAGCCTACAGAGATAGTTTGAAACCATCAGTGCTTGAGGAACCTCGGGAACATGAAAAAAAAAATTCTGCAAGAATGCTTCTCCTCAGTGTCCTGAGGTAAACCATGCCTTAAGGTATCCAACAGAATAAGCCAATGATGTCAGTTAAGGCCTTGAAAACCAAACCTCGATGCCTACACAAGCCCACCGAGATTCTACTTATGGGGAGTAAAACCTCTTTAGGCAATCTTTGAGCATTTTTCCTTTGACTATAATCTATTTACTTAGATTATTTTTCTTGATGGGGGTTTTTATTGATTTCTCCTTGTTTCCTTTATTAGCAAGTGAGGAAGAACTCTGGATCAATTTCTCATGTGTTTCTCCCTTTGTTGCTCTTTTATCATTTTTCCTTTATGGTCTTGACAACATCCATTATATATCCATTTTAGAAATCTTTTAGAAATAGGGAATGAGGGTTTTTACACCACTGTTTCCTATCGGATTATCACTCAAGCCCAGTTTTTGCAGCTGAGAGGGATGCAAATCCATGTGCTAACAACACCCAACACCTCTAAAATATGTGGGGTGACCTCCAACTTTGAGTCATTTTCATTTAAAGGACTCAAAGTTCATATCCATGTCACATTCATGAAAAGTACCATCCAAAAAGGGGCTTTAAGTGCCTAAATGTGACCATTAATCCAAGGCATGTACACAAGTCAATTTTTTCAAGACAAATATTAAAATTATTGGACTTCCAATCTGGTTTTTATTAAATTGAATGTGAATATATGCATTTATTAGAGTGACCTTAGGGATTCCTATTCGTATGTATCCTCAAATTACCCTATTATTTTATTTATATATTTACATATTATACCCATTCATGGAGGATTAGGAATCTACCATTACCCCTTTTAATATGAAGTGGTGTTTATGAGTCAAAGCATCATTTTGAACCTTTCAAACCTTTCTCTTCTAAGTGCTCTAATAATCATGTCTGAGATTTTCTCATTTGTGTAACAATGTCGTAGGTGAATAGTCTTGGCCTCAACATGATGTTGAATCAAATGATATTTTGTGTTGATATGTGTGGTTCGATCATGTAATTTCGGATTATTTTCCAATTTAATTGTAGAAATATTTTTAATTAGAATAGGAGTAGAATGTACTTATTTCTCCTGCAAATCTTCAAGATTTTTCTTAGGCCACACAATCTCCTTGGGTGCTTATGTAGCTGCCACATATTCTTCCTATGTTGTGGAATCTGTTGGAACTGATTGTTTGTGTGACCTCCAAGAGATAGCTCCTAATCCAAAACTCATAACATAACCTGAAGTAGATACTCCATTTTCCTTATCTCCATCAAAGTCTAAATCCGAATATCCAATCAATCTAATGTCATCCCTGTGCATATTTGAGTCAAAAGTCTTGATTTCCCTTCAAGTACTTTAGGACTCTTTTTCAGTAGATCAATTACCCTCACAAGGCTTTTGCATAAACCTGAAAGGATTCCAACAACAAATGAGATTTTTGTTTTAGTAGTGTTGAGGCAGATAAGGCTTCCTACAAGTTGTTTATACTTAGTTGAATCCTCTAATTCATTTCCTTCTTCGATTGTGAGCTTTAAATTTTGTTCCATTGGAGTGTGAAAAAGGATTACATTCAACCATGCCAAATTTGTTCAATAAATCTCCAACATAATTCTTTTGAGAGATGAATATATATTTCATATGTTCGGTCACTTCAATACCTAAATAGTAACGAAATTTTCCAAAACCTATAATCTTAAATCGTTTCTTCAATTATTTCTTTGTGGATGCAATATAATTTTCAATCTTCCATGTCATCAACAAATCATCTATATATACCACAATATAGAAAATGGTTTTTCCAACTTTCTTGACAAATAAAGTTGCAACATCAAGATTAAAGTGTTTGAAATTTAGTTTCGGGAGATGCTGAGTTAATACTTCATACCAGGCTTGTGGTGCTTGTTTTATGCCATACAAGGATTTGATTATTTTACATACTTTATGTTGTTTTTCCTTCATAAAAAACCTTCTAGTTGAAACATAAAACATTTTCTTTGAAGAATCCATTCAAAAAAGAAGGTTTTACATCCATTTGATGGGCTTTCCATCCATTTTGAGTTGCCAAGGAAAAAAGAGTCAAGGTGGTAGCCCATTTTGATGTGGAGGAAAATTTCTCCTCATAATTGATCCCTTATTTCTGTGAAAAATCCTTCTGCCATGATCCTTGCTTTGTACTTGTCAAGTGAGACATCTAATCTGTACTTGTTCTTGAAGACCTACTTGTATCCAATTGGTTTGGCTCCAATTGGATGGTCTACCAACTTCCACAGTCCATTCTTTATGAAAGCATCATATGTAGGAATTTACAGGATAAGTTCCTCAGAAAAAACCCAAAGGTCACCGCTCATAAACAGATCACAGATTAGTACACCAGTATTTGATGTGGTTAAAACCCTCGAACAACACAATGATACTCTTCTTCTGCCGAAGAAATAGAAATGACTCTTTGTTTCTTACAATACCATGTAATAGGTCCTGAAACAAGAGTGAATACATAACCTGTTGTAGAATTTTGATCATCAGGGTCACCAGCCCAATCAGAATTAGTGAAACCAACCAAAAATGGAGATGCTCTTGCACTATAATGAATCCCAAACTGAACTATAGCTTGAATAAATCAAAGTAATTTTTTTGCTACTTTCCAGTGACTTTCATGAGGTTTATGCATAAACCGAGCAACAAGACCAACGAAAAAGGAAAGGTCAGGATGGGTATGGGTTGGATATTGAATTTTACCAAAACATTGACGATATAAGGTAGTATCAACTTTAGGGGAAGTACAAGTAACTGAAACATTGAATTGAGACTAAAAGGGAGAAGGGGATGACTTATAGTCTTCCATGTGAAAGTGGCTTAGAATATCACAGAAATACTTGGACTAAGAAATGGTAATACCTTCTTTGGATTGCAAGACTTGCAGACCAAGGAAATAATGCAAGTGTCCTAAGTCTATCATTTCAAACTTATTTTTGAGGCTATACTTCACATAGCTTATATGTTTGGGATCACCACTAGTAAGGATAATATCATCAACATAAAGAACAAGGATGATCAAGGACTTACCCACTTTCTTGGTGTAGACAGTGTTGTCAGAATGACATCTAGAAAATCCATTATATAAGAGAAAGCTATCCATTTTGGCATACCAAGCCTAAGCGGCTTGTTTGATACCATAGAGAGACTTGGGTGAAAAAAAAGGATAGGGTCATTTTGGATAAATCCAGGGGGTTGTTCCCTGTATATTTATTCATGCAAGTGCCCATGTAAGAAAGCGGATTTAACATCCATCCGATTTAATTCCCATTTAAAGGAGGCAACAAGGGAAAGAACAAGGCAGATAGAATTAATTTTGGAAACATGGGAGAAGGTTTCAATATAGTCAATGGCTTCAAGTTGTGAAAATCCTTTAGCAACAATGTGAGCTTTATGTTTACCCACTTTTCCATCTGGTCCAAACTTTGTTATGTAAACCCATTTGCATATGAAAAAGTTTCTTCCCTTTGGAAGAGGAATAAGATCCTAAGTATTATTTTCCAATGAGGAAAAATATTATTCATTCATAGTTGCATCCCAATTTGGATGACCTGAAGCTTTTTCAAAGGTATTTGGATCATGATTTTCTGGAATTTGAGCCAATAAGGAAGAGGCTCTCTCAAATTGAAAATGTGTATGACATTGAGGAAAGTTATCATTAAGGGGGGATAGGCTCTAATGCCTCCTCCTTGTCTTATTGTGTCACCTTTGTAAATCCTTCAATCCTATCAAAAGTTGTTCTTAAGGGGGGATGTTAGGATATTTCGACACATAGGAAATATTTAAGTATAACTTGGTCTAGCATAGAGTTAGCTAAATTTTGTTTCTTTATTATGGACTTTTGTAACTTATAATCTGACAGTCATGATATGTAGTGATCTGACAGTTCATTATATCCTCGGTATTACCAACACTTGATCCATGGCTTAACACCCGATTGGTCCTCTTTCTACATTGGTTCTATACATTCATCATGATAAGCAAGTTAATTAAAATAATTTTCTTCAAAATTAGTAGATAAAATTTAATTCATAATCATAAGAAACTCCCATATCAATAGCTCAATCATAATCATCTACATCACCTCCCATTAGAGAAATTTTGAGGTCTAAAATGGGCCTAAAAAAATTTGTACAACCAAAATCATATTTATATGAACCAATAATATTCAAGATGATGATGTCATCCATGGGGGATGATTCACCATTTTTGAGTTAAAAAAAGAAAAAGGAAAAAGAAAAAGAACTAATTTTTAAACTTGTACTTTAAACTTATCTCTTTGTGATTTTACTTATATTTTGAGAGGGAGAAATAATTGGATGCATAATTTTATTCCTCATCCAAGTAGTAACAATGTTTCATACTTTCGATGGACCCTACTACATGAAAAATGAGAAATACACGAAAAAAAATGTGATTACAATCACGTTTTTTCATGTATTTCTCATTTTTGTGTGTAAAGGTCCATTGAAAGTATGCAACATGGGTACTCCTTCAATTAGGAATAAAATTCGGCATCCAATGAGTGCCCCCGCTTGAAATTTGAATAAAACTATAGGGAGATAAGTTGAAAATACAAGTTGGAAAAGTAGTTTTTTTATTTATTTGTTCCCTCTAAAATTTAATGATCTAATCTAATATTATTTTATTACTTCCAATATTATTTTATAATATTTCTTAGGAGGTCCATTTTAGACCTCAAAATTTCTCTAATGATTTTGTCTTGTGGAACTTCTAGTTCCTGTCTTTCCAACCTCATTAGGACTAACAAGTTCAAGTATTTTAGTGAGCCATCTTAGAGGACCTTTCTAAGATGGTCCATGCTCCTATTTTGAATGAGATGGGGTTGCACCAATATTTATCCTTTCAATCCTCTCAATCACATCACTCAAAATGTCTTCTTGATCTAAATAAGTGGTTGGAACTTCATGAGGGGGAGAGAGTGTTTCACAAGGATATTCCTTAGATTTATTCAAGATTGTGATCTGCCCTTCAATATGTGGAATCTCGAAATCAAATTCCTGAACAAAATTGATGATTGAAGCTATCCAAAAGACCAATTTTCCACTCAACAAAATTGTCAGTCTTAGAAGGTTAAAGAAAAATTACATCTCTAGACAGTATAAACTTCTTATTTACCTCATCGTAGAGATGATGCACTTTGGAGGTATCCATGTGCTCCAAGAAGATACACTTTCAGCTCCTTGCACCAAGTTTGTTTCTTTGTTGCTTAGGAATTAAGGCATATTTTGTGGAACACAAAATCATAAGATTCATTTCTGAAGATTGTGGCCATACATAATTTCATAAGGAGTCTTGTTTTTGAGATCATGTAATGGACCTATACTTTTAATATATGTTGCACATAGAACCGCATCATCTTTACATTTTTGAAAAACATCATTTAAGAAACCATATTTAAGATTATATTGTTCATTATTTCAGCTACAACATTCTATTCTGGACTATATAACGCAACTATTTGATGTTGAATCCTATGTTGGCGAATATAATTTTAAAACTCATTCGAGGTATATTGTTTTCCATTATCAATTTGAATAAAGTAAACCTGAGATTGAGCATCATTTTCAATCCATGCATGAAATTTTTTTAAAGGTTTAAAAGCTTCAGTGTTACTCTTCTAAAAATATACCCAACACATTATGATTTAGTCGTCATTAAAATTCATCATATATTTATTTTCATTTGCAAAAGTAAAATGAATAGGTCCACACAAATTATAATGAATCAATAAAATATTTCTACATACTCTAGAAACGCAACCATGAAATGATTGTTTGTTATGTTTTCCTAGGATACAAGCATCACATTGCTTCAATTTCCATGGAATTGTTAGCAAACAAGTAACACCATTTCTCTTTATTATAAGAACAATGTCATAATTCAAATGTCCAAATATTGCACAGCATAAAAGACTATATTGAAATGTACCTTCATTATGATGGATTGTAGATTTTTGTGTTGTAGATTTTTATAATAAAAGCTTGGAATCTCCACATTTTTCATTTTTCAGTCTACTTTTTGGGTCTAAAACAAGACCCATCATTAGGAAAAATCTGATGATGGGTCTTGTTTTAGACCCGAAACGTAGACTGAAAAATGAAAACTGTGGAGGTTCTTAGCTTTGATTCTAAAATTACCTTCATTATATTGAGAATTGTATTCACAATTTTGTGCACAAGCAACCATTCCTTGCAGCTTCAAGAGTCTTTATTCCTCTATTCTATTCATAAAAAGTGTGTTGTCTGAAGCTTTTCTCACCCCAAATTTTCCATCAAACATGTGAATGGAGCATCCTTAATGGACAATGTGAACGAGGGATAAGCATTTTTTTTACAGCTTTAGGAGGTAGAGAAAAATATGCAGAAGAACGTCAGAGAATCCAGGAAGCTTAGGCTTGATGGTTCCATGTTTGGATGGCTTGATTATTGATTTGTATGCAAAGTATACAGCTCCATCTACATTACCACTAAAGTATTTAAAAAAATATTTTTGAAAGGTCATGTGGCAGGTTGCACCTATATCAAGTAGTCATGCATCTTTCCAAGAAGCAAATGCAGTATGAAACAAATCTTCAGTTACTCCAATATTTTAATGTGCCACAATATAATGAGCAGATTAATCCACTTTACATTTTCCTAGATCTAGAATTTTACCTTTCTCCCCATTTCATTCTTGCTGAATTATATCAAAATATAACTTGCATGTGGATGCATCATGTCCATTTATGTTGTAAAGAATATAATGGATATCATATTTTCCTCCTTGATGACATTTAGTCCCTTCCTTTTTTATTCTTCTTTTAATATCCTCTTCTACCACCTCTTCCTCTAGAAAAATATTGTGTCTGGTTCTTCTCTTTCTGTGCACAACACACATCTTCTTCAGAAGACTGGGAAGTTTCCTCCCTCTTCCCAAACGCTTTCTCCATTTATGTGAAATTCTCCACAAGAGTGTCAAAAGTAATATTTTTATGTTGGGAACAAGCTTTTAAGGATTCAATATAGTGAGAATATGTGGGATAGAGAAATCTGAATTTTTTTTTGAGAGGAATGTCCATTTTAACTCCAATGGCTTCTACATCAAGCATGCTATCATTAATTTGAAATTATATAGCTAGAGGATCAAAATCCTTCAACTCCAGGTTGAAGAGTTTGATCATCAACTGGACTACCTCAAGCTTTGAGTGTGAGTCATATAAATATTCCAACTTCTTTAATGCATCAAAAGAATTGGTAATTAGAATTATGTGACGAATAACCTCTTCATTTATAGATGCATGAATTAGTAGATATGCATTTATATTCTTGTTCTCCCATATGGCAAGCTCTTCATCTAGTTGAGTGATAACTACTCACCCATATGATGGATGAGAAATAAATCTCTCTCCCTTTGTTCAAGCGTCTAAATACCCTACCATATGAATGACTGAGTGACTCCGTCCCTCAACCATATGATGGATGAGAAATAAATCCCTTTGGTTTATAATTCCAAGGGAGCTTACGAAAGCATTGAAATTGGAATGTTCAAAGACTCATCCTTAATGTGGGCTTGGTAGGTGAATTTCCACCTTCTCCTTCACATACACCTTTCCATGGGTCATTAAAGATAAGGGCGTGCTTGATCTTTCTCGACCATTCATGGTTGTTCTCCTTTCTAGAGAGAACTGCACCTACATTGGAGATAAGAGAGTACATCCTTACAATGCCTCATAATTCTTTTCCTTTTTTTTCACATATACCTTGTACAAGGAATCTACTCAATTTAGCAGGGTTTTACTTTAAAATAGTTCCCATTCTCTTACTAAAAAAATAGAATTGGAAGTTCTCAAAAATATGAAATTCACTAGCAATTTCAAGAAATTCACCATCATCTCATCTTTTCAACTCCAATTATAAGTCTCAGTTGAAACACTCGTAAAAAGTCCCTATCACACCACTCATCGCAAATGTTAGTCACAACACCCATCCAACAATATGCTATTTTGTTTCATCCACCTCAACTTCTCCATTGGCCCAGGGACCTTCTTAATCTTACAATACCATGAGAAACAATTATGGCTTGGATGGTTGTCCATGTAGGGAATGTGCAACCTCACTTTGATAATAATTTCATGTGGTGTGTTTATTTCACGTCGATTTGAAAAAAATTTGCACCAATGTCAAGACAGGTAACGTGCAGACTCACCATGCTAAGACTTTCAAGGTTGTGGGTGGATCTCTCAAGTGACATGAGAGATTAAATATGACTTATTAGGCTATACTGGCAAGAAGTGTTTGATCTACTACTAATTTGATAAGGGATATGCCATTCAATGTATTAAGTACATGACATTTTTCCTTAGCAAAACATTTAGATTAAATAGTAATTTTGAGGTGTATAGGTTTGTATCCAAATTACTTTTCCATAATGTTACAAATAAAAAATTGTGCAATGAAAACAAGAATAAATAATAAAAAAGGTATTTATAGTGGTGTAGGTTCTCATCGAGCATGGAGAAGGGTCGAACATGGACAAGCGTTGAGCATAATAGGGTAATGCACACTAAAATACAAGGCTGGGTATGATAGTTAGAGGCAACTAGGAAACTTGCAGATGGAAAAATTTGGGTAGAGAGATAGATTAAATAATGAATGGATGGTAGAGGATTTACAAAGGAAAAATTAATTATTGAATGGCAGAACAATTCTTAGCACCAAAACTGAAATGTGCAAACCTATGGCTTTGACACCAATGTTAGGGCAGGGAATAAAATTATTGGACAACCAATCTTATTTCTATTAAACTGAACGTGAATATATACATAAATCAGAGTGACCTTTGACATTACTATTCCTAGGTCTCTTCAAATTACCCTATTTTATTATTTACATATTTACATATTCTACTCAATGTCGAAGGATTAGGTGTCTAACAAATTTATCATACAAAGTGAGTAATGTCAAATGTAAAATTCATTAGGTAGATCATATTAAGAATCATTTTCAAAATTCATACTAGCTTATTAATGTATACAATTAGTCAAGTTTAAGTATGGAAGGATCATCATTAACCCATATTACATGTGTCAATTCCCATGAAGGGATATATTCCGCAAGGAATCTATCAAAGAGTATTTGTAATAACATATATTATGGTTAGGGGTTTACTTCATGGGAGGTGTCACATAGTCATGTGAGGTTATGTAAGATATGGATCTACATGAGAATCTTTGTATGAGGGAGTGCTTATACAATAAGTTTCTATTTCCTGGACATTGTCCCTTTCTAAACCCCTTATTTTCCTATTTCTTTGTTTATTTAATATTTTTTCTCTTTTTCCTTTGTTTAACTTCATTTACCTTTTTAGATATGCATTCATTGCATAGGACTTGGATGATTGCCTTTTAGTGAGGAAACATTTCTTATGCTTTAATTTTCTTGTTTTTTACTTTGCTTTCTTAATTATGCTTTACATTTTGATTTTTCACCTTGCATATATATATATATATATATATATATATATATATATATATATATATATATATATATATATATATATATATATATAACATTAAATATCCTTCTCCTTATGGGATTATGTAGCATGAACCTGTGATAACTAATAGAAAAGAAGGGATTCAACCTCTATCATCATTGATCCATGGTCACTACTTTCATGTCAAATACATTGGGAATTAACACTTAATATGAAGCAATGAATAAACTATCCCTTGTGTATTGGGAACCATAGTAATTAAATAATTGAGCTAAACATGATGTGGGTAGTATCATCAGTAAATTATCTTTGAAAAATCATGAATGTTATCATGAAAATTGATGTTCTAATGTAAATCACAAGA
The DNA here is from genome assembly GCA_034641835.2 of Pinus albicaulis. NCBI lineage: Eukaryota > Viridiplantae > Streptophyta > Pinopsida > Pinales > Pinaceae > Pinus > Pinus albicaulis. The sequence continues at coordinate 315,654,932 of CM076574.1, read as the reverse complement.
GAATAAAATTTTCCAATTAAATGGGTAACATATACCATATTTTTATATTAAAAAATTTTCAATACACTTTCCTATAATTGCTCAAAATGAACAACCAAAAAAAATATGACAATTCAAAATCATTATTATTATTACACTTTATATCATTATAATTTCCTATATATTCACATACCATTATGCCAAGTGAATCAAAATTCCATAGAATCCATTAACTGAGGGTGCTAAATGATCAAATTATAATACAAAATTTAAGTAGTGTTTTTACAAGGTTAGTGACTAATAGGATAAAAGATAAGTCGGTATATAATATGTCTCTTAATAAATTGAATTTTTTGTCACACAGGAAAATCCATGAAAAATTTGGAATTGCACAAGAGCTCCTCCATTCAATTAGAATAAAAAATTTGGAAGCCTTGGTCCTCCAGATGGATCTTATCAAGGTGTTCCACAAAGTAAATTGGAAATTTCTCATATTAATCTTGTTGCAGATTGGTTTGGGGCTAGAGGTCAGAAATTTCATAATCGGTTGTGTGACTTATGCTAATTTTTCAATGTTAATCAATGGGTATCCTTCAAATAGCTTCCCTAGTTCTAGAGGACTTAGACAAGAGTGCCCTCTATATCCCCTCTTGTTCCTACTAGTTGTGGAAGGTTTGAGTCTTCTCTTTTTTAAAGAGAAAAAAAGAAGGAAACATAAAAGGGATACAAGTCTCTGTTGAACAATATATTACTCATCTAACTATTGTGGATGATGTATTGTTGATGGGGGTTGGATTTGTTTTAGAATGGTAGGTTTTCAATAGTGTGATAAACTTATTATATCATACCTTTGGAATGGATATGATTGGAACTAAGTCTTCTTTTCTGCAAAATGGTGTAAGCCCTAGGGCCTCTCTTCTATAAAGTAATTTATGTCCTTTCAAGTGGATACCATGGACAAGTGAGTCATGTATTTGGGATTTTACCTTAAGAAAAATGGTTATAAAAAAGAAGAGTAGATGTGGCTGCTTATGAAAGTCAAGAAGAATATAATTTTACGGTTTTATAATTGGTTATCTTTAGGAGGAAGGATGATATTATTAAAATATGTACTGGAAAATATTCTAGTCTTCTCGATGTCTTTATCTAATATTCCCAAATCATTATGAGTAAATTAAGGAAAAGGATGCATAGTTTTATGTGGAAAGGTAAGAAACTCAAGGATGATATTTACCTTTTCAAATGGGGATTATTATCTAGGCCAAAGAGGCTCGGAGGGTGAGGTTTTAAGAACTTGGTTTGGTTTGGTAAGGCCCTAGCTCTGAATTTTTTTGGAGAGGATTGTTTGTTGAAGGTGTCATCGTTGCTAGAACACCCTCCAAATTTTTTCATACATTCAAAGTTTGGAGCCTCCCTTTGACCATGTGAGCTATTGTTTCTAGTTTTTATAATGATTCTACACTTTATTTCTAATTTTTCAAACCCGTTTCTAAAGGAATCCCAAGTGTCGTATTTTATAAGGGAAGTGTTGTTGTTTATGAAATACAATTTTGGAGCATATTTTAAGAGTCATATATAGTGAAATATATCACATTAATATATCCTATCTATCATGAGGACATGTATTAGAGTCACTTCTATGGTATTGTTCACTTCTATTTTTCAGTTGACACTTGTTTCATAAAAATATATTTTAAGTGTCGCACTTGGAGGTAAGTATCATCTTGCTGTCATTTCACTAAAGACATGTTGATTTTGGGTACTGACTATCGTATTGTAATGTGGTTGATAATTTCTGAGTGTGTGATCATCTTCAAGCATTTTCGTCCTTTCATTATTATCCTCTTGTCTTACTAATCCCACACTTAGTCATTTTTGGAGCTTTCTCTATCTCTACAACTTGCTCGATCTTCTACCAACCTTTTTCCTACTAGAACTGCACACTGTGCAATCCTAAGGCATAGTAAAGCACCTTCTACCACCTAGAACTACAAATTTTTCATTCCTATAGGATAGTATCCATCAACTGTGCACTGCGCAATATTAGTGCTTAGTCACTCAGATATTCAAGTTACACTTGCCCAATGCACAATCTTGATCAACCATGTTAAAGGTATTTTTTTCACATCCAATAAAATGGCCTTGAAACCGGATCAATCATCATCCCTTAACACTTTGCATTCATCCGCTACAAAGCCTAAGAACATATTCTCTCCAAAAAATCCAAGAATTATGGGTTAAACAACATAAAAACCTAATTTTTTTCCCAATCACACTTTCCATTCATGCAACCTACACTGCTGCAAGTTGTAAACAAATAATATTCACTAGATAATGCCTGTTTCCTTCACAACAAGTGCGATGTCCTCTATAATTCGGTAAAATTAAAAAATAATTTTGTTTGTTCTCTTTCCATAAGCTTCCCGAGTGGTTCTAACTATTTACTATTAGATCAAGATCTTGAACTCCTATACTAGAGGTATTATCTATTATCCCTAGAACATATCCTCCCTCATATGTGGATTTAATTCCTAGATTGGTAAATCCCAAGACACCCCATTTACCCTATATATTCACTGCCTCCCTGTTGATGGTATTGGATGCTGCCAACATGTAAGGGGATCTCCCTGATGTGAATTCCCAATTATACCTCACACCATTTGGTGTAGGATCCCCATCTGGTTGTATGTTCCAACCACCATTAGAAAGCTTTCAAAGATATGCCTTGGTTACAAAACACACAAAATATATCACACCACCTCTTTGGGGAAACAAGTATGTAAGCATTGTGATAGACCAAATGTAGGGTACACAAGGAAATTCCATGGCCGATAAAGGAAGAGGAGCCTCCAATTAGGAAATTAATATTATTATCCTAAAGGGGGACTCAGGAACAAAGGGAAAGGCTTGTTAAGTACCTACAGATTAGTCAACATATTAAACAACAATAATGAAAACATAACAACACCTATTCAACAATAACCATATCTATGTAACGAAATAGTTCATTAGCCTTAGTATGTAATAAAACTAGCATATATCTTAAACATAAGAAGAATAATACTAAGATATCCACAATACATGTATGAAGTAGTGGTGGCAGGTAAATTTTCTAATTATAAATGAAACATCCTAGGTACAATATTACATAGATGAAACACTAGATCCAATAGTGGAACATGAAGCCACAGCTTGCTTCTCCAAAGAATGATCTATCTCCTATGTACTACAATAGAATCCAAGGAAAGACTCCAAGAATCCAAGCCCATATCTTGAGTTATGAGGAGCCATTTATAAAAAATGACAATGACATTTGGGCTTCCTCATGACGCTTAAACTCTTGTGACTTCTCATATTCTATAAATAACTCTTTACATTCCATATGTGGATTTTCATATTCCACATGTGTCTCTTGGATTTCATTACATACAACTTATTACAAAATACAAATTCAGATGAGACGGTGGTTATATGAGGCAAAATTGATAATATGAAAAGTATTATCAAATTGAAAAATCATTTTCTTCCTCAAGGAGTTGATTGGTGATGTATGCCTTCCATGCTTTGAACTTCGTAGATATGAATTTGACTTGAAACTGCAAGTACATTGCATACTACATCTTCACCTCTAGTGTCTCTGTCAATATTTCCTTTGAGATTGATTGTACATTATTCCACAACCATGAGAGTTTCATGTGAGCTTTTACTGGGGAGATGACATATTGCAGAATAATGTCTTTGGTGATATCCAAGCCTTCCTATTCGGATGCTTGCTTGATTTTTTGTATGTACTATTTAATCTCCTAGAAGATGATTTCATTTCCTCTAATTTCATGAAGTGATCATACTAAAGGCATCCCATGTTTTTTTTCTAATGACTCAAAACCATTGTGTAGATGAAGATAAGCGGAAATGGTGTTAGTCACCTGTTCACCAAGATGGTTGTAATTATGATGAGGAGTCCCAGTTGAACTTGGTCCATTTCAATGGAAATATTATCCTTTATAATCAATTGTAGTGGAACATTTGGATACTCGGTAGCCTATTCCTAAAGTTCATCAACTACTTTGTTTGACATGTTTAGGAGCTTCAACACTTCTTGTGATTTCTTCTGAATACCAACGAGATGAGACACTACCTAGTTTAGGAGTATCATTTCATCATATAACCATGCCATGGTGTCCTCCATTTCCCCTAGTTCCTCCTGCATTGATGATTGTCATTCTATTGTATTGAAGTTGTGTGAAAATAATTGTTGATTTTTTGCAGCAAGGCATTTTGTCTATTTCTTCACTGTAGAAAGCTCTCTCATTAATCCCACATTCTTATTCAACAAATATTCAGAGTTGTCTTGTGCTATTGTAGCAAATGAAACATTTTCTGCCATGATTTCCTTGGGATTCCTTTTGGTGTTGGCAGTTATCATGTTCTTTGTAAATACTAGGATTGGGTTCTGAGTATCATTTAGGAAATATCTATGCCTCTATTTCACAATCTGCTTCTTAAGTTGATCAAACGTGACATTGTACACATCCATGAATCTATCTTGAGGTGGGGATGTGATTCCTTTTTCACCAAATGGGAGATGACCACCCGTGAGGGGAGGTTATTTTGGACAACCTAGTTCATCATATATTGGCTAGATGATATCCTCTTCATCCAACTCTTCCTCTATCTCTTGAGTCAACTGTTGTTCCTCTAGTCTCTATGTTGCTTCTTCCTCCTAGGACTACCTTTATTGTTCCTCTTCTTATCTCCTTGTTTCCTATTATTCTTCTTGTTACTTCCTAAGAAACTCATCTTGATTCCTCTTCTTACCTTCTTCTGATTCTCTCATTTTCTGTTTAGCCTGAATAGCTCTTGATTTCAAAGGATCAACTTTCCATTTCTCGATTATTTCTCATGTTGAATCATATTTTATCCTATTACTAGGAGCTACATTCTTTTCTTGAGGGGTTATTTTTGTTGCCTCCAGTACCTACATATTTAGAGCTGGTGGATCTTGGGGTGAACCAATCTCCATTCTTGGATGTATATTTATAACTACATTTTACTAGTTCTTCACATTCTCATCTTCTACGATAGACATTGATAATTATCCCCAAATGAAATTGATTCTTTCATAATGCTGCCTACACACTCTCCTAGCATCATATCCATGAAATTACTCAACTTCGAAGTGCAAGTCATCCAAATCTTGTAGTTTTTTAGTTGCTTCATTGTGGCTCTTCAATTCTTATAATATTATATTCAAAGGGAACGTGGGCCAAAGGAATTTCTTATTTCTGTGAAGGAACCTTGACAACCCTTTGTCTAACTGATATGCTACTTCTTGCAAGACCCATAAAATTTAACTAAAGATGTAATATTGTAATGACGACACATAGCTACTTGCATGCGAAAGAAAAATAAATGAAAACAAGGATGGATCACATCTAAAGCATGGAGGAAAATCATTGTTCATTTAGGGCTTTGAATTATGCTCATGTGCTCAAGTCAGAGAAGGAAAACATCATGGGCATAGGGTACATTGGTGAAGCATGCGGGAGAAGCATGCAGGCCTTTAAGGTGTGCTCATGCACTCAAGGAGATTGAGAGGATGAACTTGCGCACTACGAAGGGATGAAGGAATGAAGCTTCAGGCCTTTAAGCCTTAAAGGTGCACTCATGCACTCAAAGTCAAGGAGGGTGCACTGGTGGAAGCTGAAGGGATGAAGGGAAAAAATTCAATCCTTCAGGGTGCACTCATGCACTAAATGTTAAATTTAATTATGCAAGGAGCTATTTCTCCTCAATTTTATGCTAGATTAAGATCAACAGAAATCAAAAGGAAAGACCAATAGAACTGTATTAATGTCCCAACCTAAATTACCAAACATGAATCAGGCAGTTTGTTCTATATACTATAAGGAAATATATGTGCACCTAGCCTTCTCGCAGGTTGGGGAAGGATTTTGGGACTAATGCAAATTCCTATGCTCCAATTGAGCTATCTACCTCATTCACACATGATCTTGATCCCTTCACACAATCACAAACCAACTAAGACAACAAGTGACCTTCCTCAAAATATTTTTAGATAAAAATATCATAGAAATAACTATAAAGCATGTTGAATTCAAATAGATATAGGGAAGGAACATATGTTTCTATTAATCATATAAATGAAAGTACATCAATATACCTTAAACAAATAATATCCTCTCCTCCATATTTTAGGATGGTATCCTCTCCCAATATAGTAGAGCTCTCATGCTATATTTTGGATAATTCCTTCTAACCCCCTTTCCTCTTAGTGGTATTATATGGGCTAATTCTACCCTCAAGGAGAATGTATCTAGACACCTAGGGGCTTGAGAAGTTAGGAAACTTCTATAATAATGGACCCCTAGCCAACTCATACACAAGTGGGTCAAGATGATCTCCTTGGGAATGGAAAATTGTAGAAACCTTTTTCACAATTATGAGCTTTTTCTCAATTATCTGAATCATGAAATAATTATTATCTCATAATTATAATATTTTGGAAAAATAATTATGAGAAATTTATCAATTATGTAATTTCACCCTTTTTGTAAAAACTATACAAACAATATTTATACCAATGGATTCAATCCGATCATGCCATATGTTAAAGCAAGATACTGAATCATTCTACAAATTAATTTGAGGAAAATAAACGTGATCGCACAATCACACCAAGTAAAAGAAAGAAGCAAATCAATCCACAACACATATATTTTTCCTGGGGAAATCTTGCTGCTCAAAACCCCTCTATCTTTATTGTATAATGAACCAAGGAATCATGAAACAATAGAATGCACTCATCTCAAAAGAGTTTGTTGCACTATCCTAACTATCTCAGACTGATCTAGACAAAATTGGTCCAACACTTAGCCAATTCTCAGCCTGTCTTTAGCCTTCCTTGATCACGCAATCCCTAGGAAATTAATCCCTATTAAATAGGATAATTAGCCTTCCTTTACTGCGCAATACATCATGGGAATCCTATGGTGTATAAATTGCACCCAGGAAATTTTCTACAAATACAATTGATAGATAACTTCCCTTTAACCTCAGTCTCAACTGGGTCTTCATCAAAACTGACATGCATGCAACTATTAATAGTAAATCATTGGTCACTTGAAAAATCAATGCATGTGAATTAAATCTGATTTAATTAACTTGACGCCGCACTAGTGCAACAATGCGTTACAACTAGTTAGACTGACTTTAACTCACTTAATTGAGTTAACTGATTTCTCATGCATTAAATTAATACACTAACTGCAACTTGGACTCTAAAACAAATTGAATCACTCTAAATGCCTCACCAAACACCCTCAACTCTAATTTCATGAGCTAACTAAGCCTATAACGCTCAATTAACTATTACAAGTGATTATGAGATAAGATTACAATTTATTGTCCAATTTATTTAAGGGATAAATTAATTTTACACACATTTCTTCTAATTTAATTAATAAAAAATTAAATCAAAATCCTCCATGGTAGCCATTTCTGGATTTTGTTTCTGGATGCCAATTTCACTATTTCTTGTTGTAAATTTCAACACTTCATCTCAACAAGAAAGGAATCAATCTGTCCCAATCCAGTACCTTTGGAATGTTCTTGCATGCAAAACTTCTCTAGTGTTGTTCACACATGAAACTATCCTAAAATTGAATAGCCTCCAATCAAATAAATCAATATAATGCATTTGTCATCATATTTTTCTGACTACTCAATCCTACTACACATGTCTACTGGACTCTCTGCATTGCTGACATGCGCATCCATGCACTCTGCAATGCTGCCAACTTTGATTTACGCTCCAGTATTCAACACTTTTCACTCTAATTTTTGTCTTCCCGATATCCGACTGCATCAATCTAACTGATCCTTCCTGATACTACTGTATTGTGGGCTCCTCGTAGCTAGGTTCGATCCATGAGACACACCATCTCAATAAATCCTGCCCAGATTTCTTCTTGGGATTAATTCTGCACATCATCCCACCTCACACTTGGAGGTATAGATGCATGTACTCCCTCTTCCCTTCTGGCTCAAAATCTCCCCCTCCTGGAGGTCTTTACTTGAGTGGAATCTTCCACTTGATCTCCTCTCCGCTTCTCCAACTTTGGTTGCTTCACAACCTTCTGAGACTACTTCTGAGGTTACATATTGAGATATAATTGCTCCCTCTCAACCACCAAGTCACTAACCACTGCTTTGCTCCTCAAAGCCTTACATGCAACCTCAACCTCGAGAGCATACAGGTTCTTGAATCTTGAACAGATCTGCTTCACCTGTCCCATGGCTATGTGTTTAAGGAAAAATTTTCCTTTTCTAAACATCAATTCATAACCACGATCTTCCAATACCGCTACAGAGAAAAGATTCTTCCTTAGGCCTGGAACATACAAAACATATTCTAGTCTGAGATGGGATCCATTCTCCCTATGAAAGGTAACTGTACCTATGCCAATAGTGCTACACTTCGCATCATATCCAAACTCTATGCTCTGCTGAAGGTCCTTCTCCTCCAAGTCACTGAAGAGATCTTTATTCCTCGTCATATGGCATGAGGCACTGTTGTCTAGATACCACATGAATCCCATTACACTGCTGGCCATGCATTCAATGAGAGTAAAATCAAGCTTGAATATTGAAGCCAATGCTTCACCTGCTGCAATTGTAGGCTCCTTCTTGCTTGCCTTCTTCTATGGACAATTTGTAGCATAGTGCCCATGCTCGTGATAGTGAAAAAAAATGATCTAGGAAAAGTATTTCTTGCCTGCTTCACCTTTATATTTATTTCCCTTTGCCTTATTTTCTTTATTGGCCAAGGAAATATATTCCTCTTCATAATTCTTCAATGAGGATCCATCCCTGGTATTCCGGCTGAATTCTTCTTATACCAAATCCGACCAAAGTCGCTCCCAATCTGGTAACTTATCCCTCCCATTTTCCAAGTCCTTGTAGCTATGCCAACTCTTATGAAGTCCTAGAAGTGTTAGGCTCACCAATTCATCATCTACTATGGTCACACCAACAGTTCCAAGCTCATCTCGACATTGAGTGAAATTTTCCAAGTATGTTGGTACCGTCTCGCCCTCCTCCTTCTTGATTTTCCTGAGCTCGTCCTTCAGTGTCAACTTCCTTTGGTGGTTGTTGTTCTTAAAAAGATCTATCAAGGCCTTCCACATTGCATATGGATTCACCCTTCCATGGAGACTCGAGACAATGTGATCTCAAGATCCCTCTAATAAGATCCTCCTCGCACTTGCTAGCTTGTTTTGCAAAAGCATTAAGAAGAGTGACATCTTCTACTATGGGCATTGGAATATCATTATCAATGAATTCTTTCAGCCCTTTGTACTATATAACTGCCTCCATTCTATCTTTCCATGCAATATAATTAGAAATTCCCTAGAGTGCATATTCCAATCTTAATCCATTGAAATCCATCTTGATCTACTTGTCGCTCCAAAGAAACTATCTGCAAGTTTGAATACTATTCAACACAAACTCAATTTCTTCTCCACTGTTGTGATTTTTGGTGCTCCGATACCATGTAAAAATTATACAAACAATATGTATACCAATGGATACAATCTGATCATGTGATATACTAAAGAAAGATACTGAATCTTTCTACAAATTAATTTGCGGAAAAATAAACATGATCACAAAATCACACCAAGTAAAATAAAGAAGAAAATCAATCCACAACATAGATATTTTTCCTGGGCGCTCAAAACCCCTCTATATCTATTGTATAATGAACCAAGGAATCATGAAACAATACAATGCACTCTTCTCACAGGAGTTTGTTGCATTATCCTGACTGTCTCACACTGACCTAGACAAAATTGGTCCAACACTTAGCCAATTCTCAGTCTGCCTTGCTCATGCAATCCCTACGAAATTAATCCCTATTAAATAGTATAATTAGCCATCCTTTACTGTGTAATACATCATGTGAATCCTATGGTGTATAGAATTGCGCCCAGACAATTTGCTACAAATACAACTGATAGCTAACTTCCCTTTAAACTCTATCTCAACTGGGTCTTCATTAGAACTGACATGCATGCAACTATTAATATTAAATCATTAGTCACTTGACAGATCACTACATGTGAATTAAATATGATTTAATTCACTTGACCTCTCACTGGTGCAACAATCTGTTACAACTAGTTAGACTGAATTTAACTCACTTAAATGAGTTAACTGATTTCTCATGCATTAAACTAATACACTAACTGCAACTTGGATTATAAAACAAATAGAATCACTCTACATGCCTCACCAAACACCCTCAAATCTGATTTCATGAGCTAACTGACACACTCAGTTAACTATTACAAGTGCTTATGAGATAAGATTATAGTTTATTGTCCAATTTATTTAAGCGATAAATAAATTTGACACATATTTCTTCTAATTTAATTAAGAAATAATCAAATCAAAAGCCTCCATGGTAGCCATTTCTGGATGCCATTTTATGGATGTTGTTTCTCGATGCCAATTTCATTGTTTCTTGTTGCAAATTTAAACACTTTTATCATGGGATAAATCTCACATAAGTAAACGAAAAGGTGAAAAGGGATGCATTTTAGCCAAACAACTAAGGTAATTCTATATTGGGTCTCTCTTAATATAATCAAGTAGCGAATAGGGTTATAATAGATGCCCCCTAATCCATGAGTTAAAAAGAGAAATTGATGGACGAAATGCATTAAAATAATACTCACAACTCAAAATGGGAGGAAGGATCCAATACTACGAAGCTAGATTGGAGGAACTCAAGTGATGAAGTCTCATGTCTTCTGATGACATCCCCAATGTGGGCATACCCATGCTTGGTCATAAGAATATATTGAACATGGTCACTAAAACATACACTGCATATCCATGAGATGAATTTCTTGAACATGGCCACGAAAGGCATACATAGTAGATCCATGTGACTCAATAAATGACGCACAACCACTAATAAGTAATATCATGGATATATTTCACAGTATAAATCAGTAGGAATATGGACACATGATAGAAAAATAAGTGTCTTAAGATAGCCCTCAAATTAAATAAATGATACATAACTCCAACGCAACTTGGGAAGGATACCATATAAGAGTAATATGTCCCTAACCCAGGGTTTTCGACATAAACCCAATGGTACAAATCTAAATCATGTGAATATTTTAGCTGATGTCGAGCATGGTAGAAACTGTATGATTACTAGCCAATGAGATAAACCAGTAATAGACATGAGGGAATCCACCAACGAGGAAAATGGACCCCAAGTTACCTAGTACGGTCCACTAAATGTGAAAAGATGAGTTGAAGTCACACACCAGTGAAATCGACCATTCAGGATCTAATGATGTGAACCCACTGTCGACCGTGAGGAAGCCTGACACTAAGGTCTGCAAGCTCTAAGGTACCATCGGTTCCTAGATCAAGCTCTTGGATAATGAACTGAAGTCAACAGAAGAAGATTTGTCGAATGAGTGAGTTAATGTAACCCCTCTTAATTGACATGAAACATACCAAGACGATGTGATGTATGGATGAAGTCATGAGGAAATGAAGTAAAACTGACACATGGATGGAAACTGAAAAAGGTCAATAGGCTACTGCATATAAGCGAAACAGGATGAGACTTCCCTTGAACACATAGTGACATGACACAAAGGTGATTCGAAAGTGTGACTAATGAGCACCATGTTATATCATGCAACAACACAAGAGGCATCAAGACATGCTCCATATGACTGGAATAGAAACCATCCAGAGGATTATAGAGACTCATATGTATGGTACGACTCCTAGGTGAGCTAAAACCCAACTATAAGATAATGAAATAGACAGGTTCCATGTTCAAGGGCGACGCGAATGACGCTCCCATTTTGATGACTAATGGAAATAAATTTTCCTTCCCTTCTCTTTTTATAAGTTCATTTTTCCCATAGGTGTCCCCCAAGCCCAAAAAATAGATAAAAGTATACAAGGGGGGACCTCCTATACATAGTATACTAGGGTATTCCTTTTTCGTAACTAGCCTATTCCAGTATGGAAAAGGGTTAAAATTATACTGGGTAGATGACCCTTCAGGTACTTTTACAAGCCTGAAGGAGACAAGTTCACTCAAAAATATTTTATACATTAAGGAGTTTGAAAGGAGCTTAATGAAAACTCCTCCTAGAGGAACAAGTGGTATAAATGATATCAACTGGTTCCAATAATGGTGGAACTTCTCATGACATAAATATGACAAGAGGCTGGCTAATAGGACTAGTCATCACAGTGGTCCCTCCAAGAAAGGGTAAAACACCAAGTGAAATTGGATGATAGGCCAAGCAGATGATGACGATGGAAGAGACAAAGAAGGGCTCAAACTACAAATTTAGGCTAATAAAAAAGTGGCAATCACAAGGGATAAAGTGTGGAATCCTCATGGGGTGTGGCCAAAATTATGTGAAGAAGAGGACAGGAGGCTCAAATTCTAATTCATGGCGAGTCAGAAGGAGGGATTCTGAAAGGTAATAAAAAATTCCTGCATGGACACCAAGATGAAAAATGGTGCTAGCTAGGGTATCCATCATCATGTAAGATCTGCGTCCAAGCTACGACATGCATAGAGGAAGTGGAAAAAGTGGAAAATTTACGGGGTCATACCTAAGGCATAAAAATGGTGCTGAAGGTCAAAATGAAAGAAAATTACCTACCCCTATATTCCATTAAAAGGATCATAACTCATGACCATTTTTATAAATGGGATCATCCAAAAATAGACTCAAAATTTCACTTCCCAAACCTCTTTCAAAAAGGAAACTAGAAACAGAAATATAAATCCAAAAAACCCTTGAAACCCTAAAAATTAAAAATGGAATATTCCAAAAGATGCCAAAATGATTTATAAAAGAAACTCATACCTCTTTATTTAATCATTGTGAGCTTGAAAAGAAATAACAAGAGAGCTTCCAAGCATTTGAGAGAAATGGAAAGGAGTATCAAGAGGAGCCATATTTAACCAAGCAAGTAGAAATATGTCCCTCTCTCTGTCAAATACGCACGAGTTTGCTTAGCTATTGTTGATTTTTTATTGGGGTTGGAGTTTTATTGGAGAATATCTCTTGGACACATGCTTTCAAGGGTGAAAATTCATCTAGAAAAACCCAAACACACGCATGCTCTGGTCATGCCTGCATCCAACAAAGAAATTTCCCCTTTGCAAAGGGGTGTCTAGGGTAAAAATAGGCATTTTTTAAACATTTTTTTCCCCAAATCGACTTTATATTTCTAAATGAATATTTTCCATTATGGTCATCACTGATAAATTTTTTGTGTATGCAGGAGAAACCATGCTAGAGTGGAGAGAGACACAACACACTAAAAATGAGATCTAAGCCATGGGCCATGGGCCAACTATCAATGCCTTAAGGGAATATGGGTTACCCAAGTTTTTCGAAATCGCAAGTATAACTAACGAACGTTTCATACTTGGATACATCATACACTAGTGGGATGTAGATACGCAACAATTTATAATTTATTCGGAGGCTTTTACCATAGTCTAGATACTAGTACATAATTAAAATATTATTAACCAAATCTAGATGCAAATTTTATGGAATATTTTTTATTTTTGTTGGAGGGAAAAGGAATTTGAATTTGGTCAAATCACTTTATTTTGAAATAATAAATAAATAAATGATTTGTTTATTATTTTAAGAATGTGGTTGAGTAATAATTAAATAAATAGTGATTTATTCAGTTATTTATAAATGATTTAGTCAAATTTAACAAAGAATACTATTAAATAATGATTTAAATAATTATTCCTAGAGAATAATAAGATAAATAATGATTTATCTAATAAATTTTCATGTTTTGTGTTAAATATGACCATGAATATTAATTAACAATGGTTTAATTAATTATCCCTAGAGGAAAATCAAACAAATAAGGATTTATCTAATTATTCCCCATGGGGTTTCCTATTTAGACTAGAAATAACTTAATAAACTATGGGTTATTAAATTATTTTTCGTAGTGAAATAAATTTTACTATGGTAAAATTGGCCTTACATGGTGTATTTTAGTCCATCTAATAATAATAGGTTAGATGACCAAAAAATGGTGTAACAGATTCCCCCCCAACGTGCGAGCATTAGGAGCTAATCATATGGCCAAAGTACATTATAAGAACTCAATCACTAGACACCGAAGGGGAGTCAGAGAGAGAGAAATATAAGGCGGAATGAAGAGAGAGAGGATAATACCCTAAGGAGGCAAGACTTACAGGTGTGAAAAGTCTCTTTTATGAGTGAGTACATGTTATACATGAGGCGGGGAAGGCATACCTATGCCCGCCGAGATAACAAAGTATAAAGAATAATGGTGCGTCTAGCAAACGTGGGACTAAAATATATAGTACATGCTAGCATAAACATGGGCCAGATAAAAAACATGATAATGGATCCCACATAAATACTGTGCCTGGGACAACAGCCGGGACTTATAGAATAATATGTGAGTACATGAGATAGAAGTACAACCAAAGAGGCCCTGTAAAACATGAAAGGGCTCTAAAAATCTGAATGATACACGTAAACTGAAAAGGCACTACAAGTGGCTGAGGCTGAAACCATAAAATCTATGGAGTTGTATCCAAGGCTGTAGTAGAGAGGTCATCCAGGAATGTGGGGGGCTACCTGAAGGGCCACCCCCTCATGAGGCCTGAAACATCTCACACACACCTGGGAATCACTGATACAATTTGTTACATCACTAAACCATCAAGTATACAGATCTCGGTCATGCCATGAGGACCTGGAATTGAGAAACAGTGAAGTCATAGGGTAATAAAGGGTCCCTTTGCCTGATCCGAGGCACTGAACAAGAGTGAAAGCTCAAACCAAGGTACACCTCCCTCTAGACCTGTCTTCTAGAATGAATGAGATGATTTCGATAGAAGGATGTCTACCATAGGTGAGGAAATGAGGAATCCTCAGCTAAGGCACAAGGGATAATAGTGGAGAGATTGATAGACTGACACTAGGGATAATGGTGGAATGGGGGTAACTGAGTAGCAGGATGACGACTTCCCTTGTTAGAGCATAAGGGGCATGAATGACGTGGCAGCTACTAACTCGACTTCGGAGGGGATAGGGGATAGTATAAATAAAGGCCAAAATGTGCGATATGAGAGAGGGACAAAGCAATGAAGGATGGAAGACTATGGCGAGAGACAAAAGGGACTCGGGACAGACTCCATGGATGCAATGATGACTCAACTCGGATGCTCTAAATAAGGGCAACTCGATAATGCTGCCACATAGAACAGGCCTGGTGGGGACCATAAAGCATGAGTAAAATATGGTTACTCATGATGAAAATCAACACGAGCATTGACAAGTATGAAGGAAAAGTGGTGCCCCAATTACAATTGTCGCAAGTGAAGAAATTCGATTTTCAGAAGCTGTGAAGTGACCCTTCTTGGAAAAAATGTGTCTGGGTGAAGTATAAAATCACCAAAAACAAAAGGATACCCATTTGATAGTTTAGTGAGAGATTTCCAACAGTGTTATCTATCCAATTTGATTCATTTTCAAGTGCAGGTGTGGTGAATGTAGAGAGGAGAAAAGGCCCTAAATCTTGTGGCGATCGTAGCAGACAAACCAACCATTTGGAATCAAGATCTTTTAGTTGCAGGTAAGAGGCCTAACCACACTCTTTCAATTTAGTGGATTGAAATTTCATTTTAGGCACCCAGAGCTTAGGAACAGACCGAGTCACATTTTTGGGGTCTATTCTGCGACCTGGATGGTAGGTACTGGGATGAAAACTACGACCTATCCCAGGAAATGGCATAAAAAGTGCAATCTATCAGAGAAATGGGGTTTCAATGTTTTTTTTGGCTGAGAGATGGGATTTTATGGTTAAGATGTAGTATTTCCTTTCTGTATGATGACAAACATGATGGTTTTGTGCAGTTATGGCAGAGTTGAGGATCAATTAGAGAGAGAGAGACATGGATGCATTACGTTCTGAGATCTGAGGGGATCATGTAGTTTGCATCACATTGGCTAGGTTTGGGGTCCTCAAATTGTTGAGAACCCACTGATGAGGGTAGAAGAGCCCTTGATTTTCTAAGAATGGCCTTAATGCTTCTTGGAGGGATGGTCCTGATGAAGAATCAAGGTAATAAAAGAGTATGAGAATGAACTACTAGAGAAGGTGTAGAATCATCCCCACCCACCAAGTCGAATAGAGGGACCAAGTGGTGAACATGGTATCATACAAAGTAGAATATTTTAAGATAATATATCAAACATCTACGATATATGGCTTGTCGGGGAGGTCGGTAGGTGCAACTATCCAAGGAATGGGGGGACAATTGACCATACCTAAATTGATGGGGTATAGACTGAGACTTATGGTAATCATATGAGAACATGGCCAGGGGTGCCATCATACACCCAAGCATATCCGATGGAGGGGACTCATTTGGTATGCAGAGGTGGGAATGATGGCCCTATCCAGAGGAGTTTATGGAGCGCCATATATGGTGTCACTACACCAAAGAGTGTCTTTGGAGATAATGAACTAGTTCTCATTGAGAACATATAGAGGTTGGTCAACAACAATGTCTAAGGGACAAGGTTGTTGATGTAATATGGAGGAATGACGAGGGGGATCATCCCTAGAGTGATCTGAAGTGATATGGGACTTTAGAGATTCTTCTAAATGGGGAAGAATAATGGTACTAGAGTCGACACAACCAGATGCACTAGGAGGGTTGTGCAGAATTTCTTATCTTGGACTCTCAAATATGGGTGCCCCCTTACCAAAACATTGGGTGTCAATGTAATGACCAAAAGGTGTATGTGGATCGAATGCATGGGTTGGATGTAAGGGGGGATAAATAAATTTAGGGGTGGTAAATGCTTCCATAATGTCATCATCGCAATAGAAGCTGGGGTGACTAGTGGAAGAAAGACCACGTGGTGCGGCGAAGATACCTGACTCATCATCATGAGAAGAGAGGTTCACATTCACATCATCATGAGGGGTGACCGAAAAACAAGTGGATGAGGGATCCATTGTTGTTGAGCCCAAGGTTATCGTTGAAGGGAGGTTAGGCGAAACAAAAGGGGAAGTCCCAGAGGGGTTTTCCACTGTGGATCTCATAGATGATGACAGGTAGAGGATGGTGGCCGAAGGCTTCATCATCTCGACATCATGAGGGGGAATGGAAATGGGAGAGGATGTGTCTTCTGGTTCTGCCGAAGCAAAATTCACAAATAAGGGAGATGTGGACTCATTATGCTTGGCCTCGAATTGACGAACCACTTCCAAAGAGGTATGGTAGTCTTTGAGGTGGGGACAAAGGTGAGTATAGTGGCCATGGAAGTCACACAAAGAAAAAGGATTATTTATGTGAAAAATCTTGAGTTTTGGGGCTGAATCAGGTAAATTAACAGGGACTTTTGGGACCTTAGACTCAGGAAATGCTATGTTGACTATGGGTTTGATACGAGGCAATTTAGGACAATTATGGATGGCATGATCGACAACATCACACAAAGCATACAGGGGTGTATGCTTTGGAGGCTAAGGAGGAGCAGGGGTTTTCTGGGTAGCCTTGTCCTTAGGTGCCTTTTACCAGGCTTTTCCCCCATCACCCAAGGCTTTCACAACAAGATTAGGTTCCTATTGAGGTGGCTAAGGCACAGAAGCAAGGGGAGGGGTCATGGAAACCAGTTGAACTAGGGTCAAAGCACTGTAAGTTTTGGGCTGACCGAGAGGGGTATTGGTTGGGGGATCAATTTACCAGACTGGGATCCCCAGGGTCATGTTGGGAAGAGATAAGGTAGCCATAAAAGGTATTGAAAATACTCCAGCAGGGGAAGCAAGAAATGGTATCTAACTGGAAGGGTAATGGCTAGGAAAAATAGCTCTCAAATGGTTAAGGACAGGGGGGACTATTCCAGGAGGATAAATAGGGTAAGGGACACTAGCTACAGATGAGGGTCCTTGAGGAGGAGGTCTTGAAGGTTGAGTCGAAGTACTAGGAGCAGGTTGCAAAGGGCGAGGCTGCTGACTAGTCGAACCAGAACATTTGAGGTCGTATCCAGACGATTGCATCATGTAAACATTCGACAAGCTAGGGTCAGATATAGGAGCGGGGAGACCATGGAATGAACCAAGAAAAGAGGAATATTTATAGACTCTGGGTGAGACACTGGTCGGAGGTTGAATTGCTTTCTTATTGGCCATCGAAGAAATAATGGACTCTGGAAAGGTTTAGAACTCTGGTTCGTAAAATGTCAGCTGGTCTATAGTGACGATATTTCCATTGTGAGGAAATAACATCTTACGGTGAACCGAAGATGGGACAATATACATCACATAAGTGTAGCTATGAACCAAGAGAATGTTTTAGTCAAAGGGGGCATCAATGAATTCAACGTCAACACAAATATTTTTTCCCGCAAGAGTATTAGGACAATTGTGAAACATGCCAAGGGACTAGGAAGAGAGGCCATCCCACACATGAAGGGTGATAGTGGAAGGGGCTAACTTAAGGGATCCGAGCTGTTTCCAAATAGAAGTGAACATCACGCAGGTGGATGCCCCCTCGTCAATAATATAATGGGAGATGTTCGCATTCTAGATCTTGACAAGAATTTGGAAGGCGACGCATGCAGGAAGGAGGGGGATGCTTTGACTTGTCAACATCAAAGACAATCAAATGATCATCTGAAGGATCCAAAATTACCATAACAATTAGTAGAGATTTTCGTTGTGAAAGGCACAACTGGAGGACTTCCAGTGTTGACATGGTGGTAGTAGATTGCACCAAGTCATATACTATAATGCAGGAGTGGATGTCTTTACCAAAAGCAGCGTTTCGGTGTAATCGTCCCTTGGGGATCTTGGTATGGACCTCTTCCTTAGGCTGAGGGATCAGTAAAGGACCATTCAATGTTTAAAGAGGCTCTGTGGGACCTGAAGATGGGGGCTCAGTAGCAGACGTAGTGGGGGGCTTGTTGTACTCACGGGACTGAGTCTGAAAGTTGAGGTCAATGGTATTGGGTTGGTCATAGTTCATCATGAAGATCTGGTAATCAAAGGTACCAGATGGAGGAGGTTTAGTGGCTTCCTCACTTTCAAGGGGTTGGGCAACCACATATCCCTACTGGGGAAAGGATTGGTAAACCTAGCTGGTTGGATGGGCGCAACATTAGGAGGAACCAAAGGGGAGGCTTACTATCCTCGAGATGCTACTGGAGCTTCCCACATCTAACGTATCTGAGGTAAAAGGGGAAAATCGTGGGTATAGTGACCATAGAAACCACAACAAGAACAAGACTTATTCATGTGAATAGGCCTTTCCTACTTGGGCTGAGCCCCTATTGCTAGGTTGCAATGTTAGATGTATTCCCTTGGGGATTGTTTCCTGGATTACATGGGGAAAATTGGTTTTGATTGCCTTTCCTCTTTTTTTTGGAAGTAGGAGGATTAGTCGCACTCCACTATTCATACACCTGCCCCTGAGGGGGGGGTGGCTACTGTTGCGGAGTTTGAGAAGGCAAGGCAGGGTGACGTGCTTGTGCTGGAAGAGTAGGAGCACCAGGCTGAAGATACAGACAATAAGGAGGTTTGAAAACATTGAGGTAAACAGGTTGAGAAAAAGGAGGAGACATGTTGTATCTTGGATACATGATGTCGAGAGGGGGAAAAGTGATGGAGGAGCTCACTCCTCCCTAAGGGAAACCATAACCCATGGGAGGATTAGTGTATGGATGTGAAAGGGCTCCAACGATACCATCAGTGGCATAGGATTCCCTCAGTGCATTGGCACCAACGGGTCTAGGGAGATCAGGTAAGATGGTATAAACATAACCAGATTGTGCGTAGATCAGGTCATATTTCAATGCAATCTAGAGGGCAGCTTCCTCGGTCTGAGGGAAGTGGGATGCAACATATTTTCCAATAGCAGGCAAAAGGGATCTAAAAAACCAGTCCATGTAGACATAGTCTTTAAAAGCAGGGGCTCGTCATAGGCTCTTCCTTCTGCACCATTATTGAATATGATCAGATAGGAAGGAAATAGAATTTTGACAGAAGGAGGTCAAGAGTTAAGTACCGATGTCATAACAAGGGGGGAGCTGTAAGTAAGACAGAAATCCTTGGAAAGGGTCACAAAATTATTATGAGAGGAAGAGGCTTGGTCGACATACCACTTGGAATCTTCTCTAGCAAGCATACACTAGAATAACTAAATACGGATAGAGTCATCGGTGATGGAGCTAGACAAACACCACATGTGGAAAGAATGAACATGGTTGGTAGGATCCTCTCCAACATTTCCTTCAAACTTGGGGTTGTATGAAGGAAGCTTGGTTGGCATAGTAGGCCAACCAAGATCATGGTGTATGGGGTCATTAATCAACTTGCTAAAATCGGGAAGGCTTAGGCCTGCCATATAAGAAAGCAAGGGAGCATCTAGAATAGTTCCTGATGTGACACCACTAGTAGCATTTCGAGCATTAGGGTCGGGGTTGCCACCAGAGTTAGGTCCTGAACTAGACATGATGAAGGTGAAAGGTGGAGGAGAGTCAGGGATAGAACCAGAAGGGGAACCCGATGAACCAGAATTAGAGTCATAATGGGACTTGGTGGAGGATGAACTCAAACCCTAGGCAAAGGAGTAAGTCTTCCTAACGGAAACTGGGGATGAAGGCCTTGAAGTCTCTGGTATAAATTCCTTGGGGGTGCAATTATGGTAAAGAGACACGAAACCCAATAAGGAAGAGAGGTAAACAAGGGTAGGGAGGTGTTGATAAATTAATTTCAATGTTTAAGTCTTAGCATGGCTGTGTAAACCAGGCGCTCTTTGCTTAAGGTGTGTGTATGTGATAAGTGTGTTAATTTTAATTAAGCCCAGACGTATGTAGAGAAAAAAGAAAAAACACATGTTGTATAAATGTAAATAAAACTAAAAATGACAGTAAAGGAAACTGAATGTGATAGTAAAACAAATAGCTAAATATGCATCAATTTAAATCCAAGGAGGAGGGCTTCCTAACAACTAGTCTATGGGTGGGTGAAATCTAGTCAAAAAAAAAAAAATGGCCAATGGATCTAAGGTCAGGAGGGACAAGGCTCTAAAGGTTAGATATGCTAGAAAGAGGGGCAGAAAATAGCAAAAAACAGAGGGAAAAATGTTGCAAAAAATGTGGCGAAAGGCTAAAACATGAAGGGAAATGGGGTGAAACCTAAAGGAGGACCAGACAAAAATGAAAATAGGTGTTTTGGATGGATAAATAAATGATCTGAAATGAATCTGAAAGTACAGGTTCAGATCCAAAAAATGGCTGAAAATCATTGAAATCTCAGAGGAACTGCTTCAACTAAACTCCTCCTAAAAAGGTGGAAGTGTAATAAAGCCCTAAGGGTCTTGGTTCCTACTTCAAAGAGTAACACTAAGCAATTAAAGGTCCAATATGGGTGAATATGGAGGTTAGACAACCTTGAACAGTGCCCCAGACAAACCCAGAAAAATCACAGAAAAAATCCCGCAAAAATCACAGGTCACAGTTTCTGAAAAACAACCCTAACAACAAAGATGGTTGCCTAAATTCCTTAGATCTACAATAGATAGTAAAAAAAAATGAAGAAAAAACCTAGATCTATGTAGTAAAAGTAGTTAAACAGTAAAAAGAAATAATAGTTGCTCCAAATATCTAATATAAAAGACAAGATATATGAAGAATTTTATATGTATTAACACCTGGGAATGGAACAAAGAATGATGTTACCAGGCCCCCTTAGTGGGATGGGTTATTGTATGTCCTTAGTGCTTCAGATCTAAGATCTCTCTCTATTGATGGTGTGTAAAACCTAGACAAAAATGGAACTCAAAAGGGAGCTCACAAGAAAAAAGTATAAAAATATGACAATGATGGGAGGATCAAAGTCAGACCAAAAGTATAGATCAAGAATGATCTCTAGGAAACAAAACATAGTGAATGAATGGAAAACCCTTCTATTTATAACAAAATATTGAGTTAGTCTAGATATTGGTGCACAATTAAAATATTATTAACCGAATTGAGATCCAAATTTTATGGAATATTTTATTATTTTTGCCGAAGGGAAAAGGAATTTGAATTTTTTCAAATCCATTTATTTAGAAAAAATAAATAAATAAATGATTTATTTATTATTTTAAGAATGTGGTTGAGTAATGATTAAATAAAAAGTGATTTATTCAATTATTTATAAATGATTTAGTCAAATTTAACAAGGAATATTATTAAATAATGATTTAAATAATTATTCCTAGAAAATAATAAGACAAATAATGATTTATCTAATTAATTTTCCTGTTTTGGGTTAAATATGGTGAGGAATATTAATTTAACAATGGTTTAATTAATTATCCCTAGAGGAAAATAAAAAAAATAAGGACTTATTTAATTATTCCTCATGGGGTTTCCTGTTTAGACCAGAAATAACTTAATAAACTATGGGTTATTAATTTTTTTTCATAGTGAAAGAAATTTTACTATGGTAAAATTGGTCTTACAATGTGTACTTTATTCCATCTAATAGTAACAGGTTAGATGACCAAAAATTGGTGTAACAAAGAGGGATTCCCATTGTAGGCTAGGTGTTGCAGGAGATAGGAATAAAAACCTAATAGAAGAGATAGAAGACCTAACCTTATGCACACTAGAATACACTCTGGCCTGAGTAGCAGGGACTCAATCACCCCATGTAGTGATGATACCATACCTAGAGCTATGTATTAGTTTCTTAGAGCCCACCTTGTTCAATTGGTGTGAAGGGATGTTGGCTAATATCAAGGCTCATCTAACGAAGTTGAAGAGGAGGAAAGCCATAATATGTGGTTGTGGAAGTTTTCTTATGAGCCTAATCTTGGAGAGAATCATTGTGATGAGACCCATGACATTGGACTATGTGGTTTATCCACCAACAACAAAACCCCAGAAGATGAGATGGTGTTCTATCATAACTAGAGATGATAGAGTGGATACGAGCAAGTGGTTCCCGGCCACTTATCATAAGTGGTTGAGAAAAGCTAAGTTACCAATGGATGACTATCCATATGATGGGGTAAATTTCCATTGAGCTCCAAACATAGTATTGCCCCCTGGTGAGGACTTTGATGGACGAGGTAAAAGTTTTCTAATTTTAATATTTTCTATTTTTTTTGGATTTTTTCGCATAAATAAGTCATGGAAAATGCTCATATCACACACCAGATCAAAAAGGGTAAAGCATCACGTGCTATATACAATATGTACAAGTGCAACACAATCCAATAGGTCACGCTAAAGTGCGCCTACAACCGGGAACAAGCCAAGTGTTTCTATATGTAAACTCATGGAGGGTAAAGGGAGCATATGGCTCACCAATGTGGGGCCATGCCAAAGGAAGTCAAACTACGTAATCCGTAAAGGTTGAGCATGCGAGGGACATTCTAACATAGTCACTCTCTCAAAATTTACCTGAGGACAAAAGGGAGGATCAAGACATAAATGGGGTACAAGGCTCTCATCAACATGTGGTAAGGATTTTGACAATTCATTTACAAGTTCAACATTAGAATCCCAAGACTTGACTTGGTCCAAGGGTGGCACTTCCAAGGAGGACCAAGGAGATTCCCCTTGGGTTGATTCAAGTTTTATGTTTCCAAGCTCTTCTTGTTCTAAATTTGGGATATTAGATATAGGAAGAGTCATAATCTCCCTAATATGAACAATGGGTAGATACATGACTACCAAGTTGTCTGGTCTATGAGTTTTTTCATCAAGGGAGTCATATGGAACAGGCAAAGATATGGATCATGTGGGTAAGGGAAACTAGTCATATTCCATATTCAGATGGATTTTATGACCAACGTCAGGAGGTACTAACGGCACTACTGAAGAGGTTATATTTTCCACAAAAAGTGGCATAGGGTGCTCACTAACTTTATCTTCTTCCATACAATTAGGCAGCACCACCCGCAAATTAGGAGGTCTATGGGGTCACAAGGTGCCAGAAGAAATCATATGCATAGGATCCTTAGAAGAGGAGGAAATTTTGGGCAGTGGTAATTAAGGGAATACCCCAATAAGATATTAGATCTTATATAAACCTGCACCAATACTCTCATACTGACCAAGGTGATTTCTAACAAGTGGGACTCAGTTC
The DNA here is from genome assembly GCA_034641835.2 of Pinus albicaulis. Lineage (NCBI taxonomy): Eukaryota > Viridiplantae > Streptophyta > Pinopsida > Pinales > Pinaceae > Pinus > Pinus albicaulis. The sequence continues at coordinate 315,630,701 of CM076574.1, read as the reverse complement.
CCCGTAGTGGTAATTTGGGTCGATGGCACACAGTAGTCAATTTGGTCAATGGTGACAATATTTCTTTCATGAGGAAATAAAAGGACACGAAATATGGATGAGACCATTGTAGTCATGGAATAAAACCAACTACGGCTAAGTAGAAGGTTGTATTCCAAAGGAGCATCGAAGACTTCAACATAAAAAAAAAACAACTTTTCCTCCTGACTCAATGGAAAACTTAGGAAGAACCCCCTTAGGTAAAAAGTTGTGTCTGTTAAAATATTAAAGTGTATTGTTGGACGTAGCGAGTGCTAGAGAGCCAAGAGATTTCCAGCATGATACTGACATGACACATGTGGAAGAGCCTTCATCCACCAAAGTGTGAGGAATATTCCTATGGAAGATGCGCACAATGATCTGAAAATAAATTTGATGGGAAAGGCGAGGAGAAGCCTTGTCAGAATTAAATGAAATGAGACTTGAATCAGATATATCTACTCCACCAATAATAGACAACAAGGACTTGTGCTACTTAAGATATCTTTGCAAAACCTCTAGGGAAAACATGGAACAAGGAATATGTGAAAGGTCTTCAATAATATTGCAATGTCTAGTGGCCCGAGTAGAGGGATTGTGTGTTGTCTCACGAAGAACACCCTTGGGGGGCTGATAGATAGGTTCCACAAGTTTATCCAAAGTGAGAGTTCCAGTGGAAGAAGGTAGAGCTGGTGAGTCCTTAGAGGGAGAACTCAACTTAGGAACATCATAGGATTTAACTTGCATAGTCACGTTTACATCATCCTTACACATAAATATGGATTAACTATGAGGGGATGGGAAGAGGACCCCTCATTTCCCACTTCCATAGGTCAAGTAAGTTAAGCAAACATCTGTTGCTGAGGGTGTGCAGGGAACAGACGAGTCAAACTGATAGGTTATTGAGTAGATGGTGGTGAAAAGAGCCTATGGATTTCATCAATTCGAGGGAGCTCAGGGGTAAGGTGGTCACCTTGACAAATTTTACAGGCGAACTTGAATTTGCGATGACGTTCACTGGTTCCCCGTCCCTGATTTTGAGGGTTGGGTTGTGTCTCCTAAGAATTTTTATTCTTTTTTTTATTTCAATTATTATTATTTTTACCACTTGAATGTTGGTTGTTCTTCAGTTGAGTGGACTTCACCGTGAGAACATTGGTGGATTTCTCAGGAGGGGTTGCCTTAGCAGAGCCAAAATCACTTGCTAGGGCTTGAGATTTAACAATAATTTTCCCATGATGGGCATCAACTTGGTTCATGGAATGAGAAAAAAACCTAATCACACCATCAACATGTGGTCCAGGAACAAGTTTGGGAGGGTCAATAGAAGGCCTAGGGGCATTAGGAAACACTTTGTATAGTGTACCCGAATGTGAATAGATAAGATCAAATTGTTGGGAATCTAAAATGGCCTGTTCCTTGGTAACATCTCTAAACATGGACAGATCCTTGGAAATATGGGGTCGAAGAGAGCGAATGAACCATTTACATAAGATTTCATCTGCTAACTTAGTTCTCACTAATCTATTGCAATGATGCCACTCATGAATGTGATCAGAAATTAATATGGCATCACCTTGTTTGAAATTTGACAAGATATCAGAGTTGATATCATACCGGGTAGGAAAATGGAAGTATTTCAAAAATGTTTGAGCTAAGGAGGAAAATTCAATGTAGGATGCAATATCTAACTCAATATACCACTTTACATCATCCCCAGTTAACGTACGTTGGAACAAGTGAAGTTTAATAGAATCATCCACCAAATAATTATAGGAGCACCATAAGTGATAGATGGTAATGTGGGTGGATGAATTCTCCCCAGGCTTCCATTGAAACTTGGGAATATCAGACAACAATTTAGCGGGCATGGGTGTCCACCAGGGATCATGACGGATGGAGTCATTAGTCAAATTCGCAAAATTCGATAAATGAAAAGAAGATAAGAATGGATTTTGGATTTTTTTAAATGGATCATAAGGAGAATCCCCTGACCAACCTTGCGGTCCCACCATATAAGTATTAGAATGATGCACTTGCTGGTGAAGGAAAATGTTCGCCCCGACATAAGATGGTTGTTGGCTAGAATGAATGGTGAATGGATGTTTCTCCCTAGGGGATATTCCCCCAAAGTGTAAAGGACCCCAAATAGCATGGTTTCTCATTAGGTTGTACCTAGGAGTAAAATAAGGACCACTTTTCATAGTAGGATCTGTTATCACTCGGATTTAACCTCAGGCTGAAGAAGGAAATTCCGAGGTAACCACAAACCACACTTAGCCAAGTAGCTAGCCCTACTAGGAAATTAGAGGGCTCTCTCTGTATATATCACAGCCAAGATGACTGAGGAAAGAATATTTTGTTCTACGCATAGTAGCTCAGGGTTTTTATTTTGATTGTATAGGGTTTAGCTGGATCAGGAGGAGTCAAACAGTCAAGGCAAGGAAATTAGGTCAATATTTGTAGGGTGTTCTATGCGGCAAGGTAGGTAAAATGGTTTAGCACTTGAGGATTTTGATGATGGGATGATTAAGACAAGTGAGGAGCTAGAAAGAGCATGGTGAACTCATGGTTTCTTTCCAAACTGAAGAAATTATAGACTGTGAATATTTACCCAAAACATAGCATAACAATTATGGATTTTGTTCCTCTAACTTGAAAAAATTCACTTAATAGAAATGAAATTATGGATGAAATAAAAAATACATTCTAACATAATAGCACAAAATAAGAAACTGAAACTAAACAAAATACCACAGGGATCCCATAAAAATAGCTGCAAATTTGATTAATTTTCTTGCTCAGAACTGATGCAAAGTATGTCTCTTCAAAAGCCAAGCATCCAAATGAGTCCAACCATTACAATGACTGAGAAAATACATCATATAGACCTCAAAACCACTCTCCCTAGCCTCAAGGAGTCAAATCCATTAGATATAAGGAATCAATTTAACCTAATGCCAAATAAGAAACTGAAGACTAGGAAGACCCAACAATTTTCCTCTGAAAGAGAGGAAACTGATTCATTTGACCTCTAGAGGACTCACCTAATGTATCTACCTTAGATGAAGGTAAAAACATGATAGTTACATTGACCATGACCATTTACATCATTAATTTCTTCATTTTTCCAAGTAAAAATTCAAACTAGAGTGAAACTTCAAAACTTACTAAAGATTGTGAAAAATGCCTTTTCATGGAAAATGCATAGCGCCCAGGCAAAAAAATGGCCTATTTTCAAATATGTTTTTGAGTGCCTTCCTTTTATCCAAATCAGCTCCATGATAGCTCATTGCAAATCTATCTGAGTCTAGTTTCCAAAATAGTGCTCATTTTCCCTATCAAAAAGGCAATCTCCCAAGACTGGTAAACGCGCAGCGACCAGGTCAAAAAGGAGGTAGAAACATGAAAATTTGGTAGTTTTTTGCACTTTTGAGGGACCATTTCTCCTCCACATTTTCTAAAACTTGATAGGGTTGATGTATTCATAATTATGAACATGATGGTGGTGGCCATTTGTCATTTGGAGGCCTTAAAAAATAGCGCAGCGTCCAGGTCGATGTGCATTTGGCAGAATTTCTATGTGCCAAAAAGACTCAAGAAACCAAAAATGACTGAAGTATCCAGTGTGCCAAATTTTTTCCAAAATTATCAAGGTACTTTCTTATCAAGTTATTTAGGCATGAAGAGACACCTCAGCAAGTATATATAACCTCTCCTTCTCCTCTCGCTTAGTCAAACTTTGAATTTTTGCATGGGCTCGTTTGAGCTTGGCCCTTGCAATTTTGTTCCTCATGGTGTAGTGCTTTGCCATTTTCCTCTAAATGTTATTTTCCTTGTTGGCCTTCTCTAGCAACCTCTCCAAATGCAGATTTTCTTTATCAAGCCATGATTCTTTGTCCTTGCTAATCCCTAAGGCAAGAAGCTCACTTGGAGTGAGCTGCTCTGCCAACTCAGCTTCTCTTTGTCTCTCAAGGGCTAGAGCTCTTTTCAGCCCTCTAGTATTTGGTTTCTGTCTTGGAGGTTTATCCTCCTCATCATCAATCTCAACAAATATTTCCAAGGTCTCCTCCAGGAAAGCCTTGGCCTTGTCTGCCTCTCTTTGTGCTTTGATGGTCTTTATCTCATTGATGATTTGTTTAGTTTTCAACTGCTGATTTTCTTGCTCAAGAAAATCAATCACATACTTTGCTCTATCAAGATTAGCTTGAAGTTCACTAATCTTTTCTTCTTTTCCTTTGATTTCTACACTAGTGATTCTATCCTCATATTCCTCATCAAGTCAATTAGTTGAAATTCATGTTCAGTTTCATGTTTGTCCTCCTGCTCATCAATGATTGGCTCTTTAGCCTTTTCCTTACCTTTTTCCACCTATTTTTTTTTCCACTCCAAGTGAAGCAAACACATGTCTGTAGCCTCTTTGATAAGTCTTGGGAAATGGCTCAAAAGCAGTCAAATTAACCCAAGTTGCCTTAATGTCCTCCTCACTGCTTGATGACTCAGAATAATGATGTGATGATGGTGAAGGGTTATAGAAAGGTGAAGAAGAAATATCAACATTGGGTGAATGAAACTAACTTGGTGATGATGTATGAGAAGTATGTTGAGATGGAGGAGTGGATATGGGAGGATGAGATGATGAGGGGATACTCTGCTCATGCTAACTAGGGGGGGTAGTGAAAATTTCATTTTCTATGAATGTGTCCCATGAAATGTTCTTTTTCTCAAGTTGATGCATGACTATCATCTTGATGAGGGAGTGGTGGAAAAGGCTCTGCATTTGATGATTATAATCCCTCTTTTGTACAAATTATGCCATCTTGTCAATGATGTGGAAGAGATAGTAGGGTATGTGAAGCATTATGACTCTATTGAAGTGCATGAGGAGTCGGATATGATATGAATAGAGTCAAGAAAACCTCCCCTCACAGGTGAATTATTTCATGATTATTTTCATCATAGGGACATATCGGTCAAGAAGATGAGAGAAAGCGAAAATGGTCTTTTTTTCATCCTTGTATCTAGGTTTGAGATATGGTTCATAGTAGCTCTGATCAAGGTTTCCTTGTTTAAACCATTTATCTCCCACATTAGGGATCCCTGTAGCAATTGCAATGGAATTAGTGGACATGATAAAAGTAACCCAAGCAAGAGTGACCTGCCTATCATGAATATTGGTAATGAACAACCTTGTCAACATAGGGTGATACTGGATCTACTGCACTTTCTCACAAAACTCAAAATAACTAACATGTTTAAAACTTGACACAGTGAGGGGAGGAGCCATGAGCTCTTTTGTGGTTACTAGTTCATATATGATGATTTTTCCTCCTTTCTTACTCTTCTTTGGTGTTTTTTCCTCACTGGCACTTCTTTCCTCCTCTTCAGACATTGTGGACTTGAAGGCTTTGGAAACCCTAGGGTAAATGGAATGAGATGAAGGGAGTGAGAGGTGAAATGAATAGCTTAGGAAAATGGAGTGAGTTAATGTAAATGAAAACCTAGGTCTATGAGAACCCTAGGATTTAATAGTGTTTATGACTGATATGTATTTAGGAACATGAATATGGATATGATGCGAAAAATGGGAGGAAATGAAAACTAGGGTTTCATAGAAACAAGCACTTCAAATTTCTTATGAAACACCAAATATTTTAGAGGAGAGGTGTCTTAGGGTTCACTTACTATTTTAAAGCCCTTTGAAGAAATTTGTGAGGAAATAGAAGCTTGCTAGAGGTTGTAAAACCCTTTGAAACCCTGCCTATGCAATCGCGCAACATCTTGGAGGAACATGGAGCACCCGGGAAAACGTGCAGTGACCAAGGGTAAATGCACAACGCCTGTGTAAATTGGTCAACGGTTTTTGGGAAAACACGCAGCGCTTTAGTGAAAATGCACAACGATCGGGAAAATTCACAGTGCCCAAGGGTAAATGTGCAGTGACCCTGAAGTTTGACTCAAAATGCTCAAAAATTTTGAAATTTATCCTTTGCTGGAAACTCCTGATGGTTGAATGGAAAAAATGACTTTCTTTGAGGTGTTTGAATGGCTTTGTAGCTTTAGTGGTTTGAATTTTTAATTTGAATTACCCACTTTTCCCTTTGGACTTTGGCACTGATACTCTTTATCTTTCTGACTTCTTTGGCATTTTGCAGTTTGATCAAGTCATGGATTTTGGCTTTCTTTGCTCCACTTAGGCTAGATGATTGCATTAACAACTTGGGATTGGATTTATTACATATGAGAACATAAAATTACATTTGGAAAAACATAAATAAATTACATATTTGACTTTTATATCAAAATGACATTTTGATATAAAAATCATTAAACTCAAAAATTACAACTCTGAAAATATGAAAATTACATCACGATGATATTCTACATAGGAAAAAAAAAAATCTTATTTATTCCCTCTCATATATGTGCTGACCTCATCTGAAATGAAGGAATGACCTTGAGAAATATAAAACCTAATGACCTAATAAGGCCTCTTTAAACCTGACTTTCATGAATGGGATTTGATTTAAAATACTTCCTAGTGAAAAGAGAATTTCCATAGGTGTTGTTATGCTCAAGGAGACATGATAATCAGTCATAAATGTGAATCTCGGAGGGAGAGTGAAGTTTATTGACAAGGGCGACCACTAGTGGAACAATTTTATATCATGATGTAATAGAATGGTTGATTTTCTTTAGAATGGGACACCTAAGATGCACATGAAAAATGTGTTTTGATCCTTGGTTGAAGTATGCAAATACTGATACTAACATTGGCTCCAGATGGGTATGATAGCTCCTTGGAGGTGCCAAGAACACCGTAGACCAAGTTCCTATCCATTGGGCAAGGAGTCAATAGCTAAAAGAATACTAAAATAAACTTGACTCAATAAACTTAACTGACTTAGACTAAAACACAACTAAAAAACTGGAAAAGATGCTAAGAATTGAGCTTATTAAAAAAAACCTACTCTAATTGATCCATTCATCACCTGATCAAGTGAAATGGAACAACCAATGCAACCATGTAAGAATTATAGCTACTATTTGAATTCTTTGCAAGTGCTTGCTTATGCGCAAGAAGAAAGAACTAATAAAAGGAAACTCCCATGAAAACTTGTCAACAGATTGAATCTTGATGAAATTGCAAAGCACGAGCCCATCGACTGACCTCAAGAATGCTGCAAAAGGATCTTTATATGAATACATATTGATTTCTAGCCCATATAATACATTACTACTCTGCTCTAGGTAGTCTTTTTACCTTGGTTTTAAAATTTTCCTAACATATGTGCTTTCATTCTTTGATGACTGCAGCAAGTTGAAAAAAGGATCCTGAAACTCGTGAATGACTAATTTTTCTTGATGATCAACAAAAAAACAAGAATATTCTTCATTACTCTCTGATATGACTGCAACTCTTGGTATGAGCTTCGTAATGAAACACCTACTGAACAAGACAATGAAGTCGACTGTCGGATCAAGTTTATATCAACCCTCTTTTCAGGCTCATAGTTAGCTAATGGAGAAGTATTTTTACTACAGATATCATCCAACACATCAGCTATAGGGTCATGAAAAACTTGAAAATATTGTTGAAACGTATCCATCGATTTTAATGAGATTGCATGACACTCCACAGGCTGCTCATCCTTTTCTTTAGAGATATTATGAAAAATTTTCTTTAAAAATTGAAATTATTCAAAACATAGTGGTACATAATCATCTTGCATCATTTGATCATGTGTTTCAACTTCCAAGCCTTCATCTGCAACCTAACATTCAATGGAGTTAAGTGGTTGCGAATCTGGAGCTAAGGAGGATTCTATGTCGCAAATGATTTTCTCAACCAATTTAGGAGAATGGTCATCATTTATAGTGTTAACCAATAGCTTATCTACTTGCTTATATTTTTCTCTTATTTTTGCAAATGAGGAGAAACACAAGGGTATGGAGCTTAGATGAAAATTTTGACTATCCTCTTGATTTTCAAGATTAAAAATCAATGAGTGCTAATTTCTAATCGCGTGAAAGTTATCTCTGATGAACTGAAATGAAGTAAAAAAAGAGGAAAATATCCTTCACTTACTTCCAAATTTTCTATACTTTACTCATCACTATCATAGCTGGTATGAATTGGTTGATCACTGTTTTCGAGCTACTAAAACTGAACTTCCTCCCACAAACCATCTATTGATTGCTCTGCAAGATTAGCTTCTATTTGGAGAACATAATCATCATCATACTAATCAAACTTTGTAAAATCATCAATATAAGTAATGTCACCAATCATACACATTATATTATCATATTGTTTCTCCTTGGATTCTTCTACAAATCCATTTTCTGATCTACAGTGGCTGGGATTAGCAGGAAAATCTTTAGGGCTTGCAATCTCTTCTCTTTCCAGGATAAGTGGGTCATGATGATTTTGAACAGAAAATACATCTCTCGTGGTGATCCTTTGCATAATTTCCTCTATTGTACTTAAAAAAAGGTTGATCTTTACCTCTGAAGATGTTAGCTGCTCTACAATGTTCTTCTTCTCTTCTTCCTTTAGCTTTCCCATTTTGATCAATAGATTAGCCTCAAAATCTACTGCACTATTCTGCATCTCTTCAAGTGTTGCAAGGTTCCTTTCTCTCAGCTAAAACTCCATTTCTGGATCGAAGGCATCCAGGTAATGTAAAATGTTTGAGCCAGGAGGGGGTCTTATATCAGCATGTATCGAATAATAGACTTGATTGAATCTGGCAGAAAAATGTTGTATTGTATCCCCTAGCTGTATTTTCAGCTAGTCATACTCTTCTAGAATCAGGAAAGGGTTTTTTTTGACCACCCACCTGTCGAGGAAAACTTAGACGAACTGTGGAAAATCTGAGATGCTCGCAGAAGGCAAGTTTTTTAACCAACTCTTAACTTTTCCTTGCAAAGAAAGAGAAAATAGCCTAATACTGACATCCCCTTTGTCAACTTTACACTTTTTGAATAGGTAGAATCAATATTTTGATCATCTTTATCATAAAACAAAATCTATAAAACTTTCAGGATAGTTTCAAGAAAAGAAAATAAGTAATTTACAAGAAAGTAGATTAGATCTTTAATACAATTCCACTTTTAATACCTGACATTTGTGTAAGATCCTTCCATTTTCCTACTGGCAAGGTTGATCCTCCAGTGGCCTCTTTACATCAAGTTGGAGTCACCAAGTGAAGAATTCAGCCTCCATATGCATCTTATTTCTATCCAACATTAGCAATCAGTTCTAAACTTTGTTGTTCTTTCCCAGGGAAGATATGATGTTTTTCTTTCGCCAGTATGGTTGCCAAAATGTTATCACTCGGATTGAACCTCAGGCTGAAGAAGGAAATTTCGAGGTAACGACAAACCACGCTTAGCCAAGTAGTTAGCCCTAATAGGCAAGGAGAGGGCTCTCTCTGTATAGATCACAGCCAAGATGACTGGGGAAATAATATTTTAGGCTAGGTATAGTAGCTCAGGGTTTTGAATTTGATTGTATAGGGTTTTTCTGGATCACGAGGAGTCAAACAGTCAAGGCAAGGAAATTAGGTCAAGATTTCCAGGGTGTTCTACAGGGCAAGGTAGGTACAGTGGTTTAGCACTTGAGAATTTTCATGATGGGATGATTAATATAGGCGAGGATCTAGAAAGAGCACGGTGAACTCATGATTTCTTTCTAAACTGAATAAATGACAAACTATGAATATCTACCCAAAACAGAGCATAACAATTATGGATTTTGTTCCTCTAACTTGAAAAAATTTACTTAAAATCAATGAAATGTGGATGAAATTGTAGGTTTTAAACCTGAAAATTATCTACACATGAATATTATAACAGAAAATAAACAATAGCAAGAGCATAAAACATAAAACAGATAAACACAGAGATTTTCCCCTTGATCGCAAATCGGGACGACCAGCTTGATTTTTTCATTATATTCCTTTTAGTGTTACAACACATATATATACATGCCAAAGCATACATAAACCCCAATCCATAAACCCTGGATTAGAACATAACCGTAGTTCCCTTGACCGGATCTACAAAAATACCAGGGGCCGAAAACCATCGTACCCCAAAAGCATGTGCAAAAACCATGCACAAAACCATGGACGCGGACTACCCACCGGAAATTAAGGACCAAAAAATTTCGTCGGGGCGCTGCCCCAGACCCCGACAAGGGGGGCTACCGCGCCCCCTGTGACCCCCCCGTTGCGCCCAACGCAAAGGGGGGGGCTATCACCCCCCCTCTTACCCCCCCGTGTGTGCTTAGTCGTGGAAATAATATAACACATACCCAACATTCTCCCACTTGTTGTTTTCTTTCCACAGGGGGTCACAAGAGAGCTTAGTCATTGGCACAATTCTTCAACACCCATTGTTTCTCTACACCAAGAGAACTTCTGAGTGCTCACAGACTTTGTTAATGCATCTGCAACATTCTTCAAAGTGTCCACCTTTACCAGCAACACCCTTTTAGCCTCAACCATATCTCTAACAAAGTGATATTGAACATGAATGTACTTTGTATTTGAATGATAAACAGGGTTCTTAGCCAAGAAAATTGAACTTTGGCTATCACAGTCTATCCTTATAACTTGCTGTACCAACCCCATACTTGAACACAGTCTCTGCAACCAAATTGATTCCTTGCTTGCATGAGTGGCTGCTATGTATTCTACCTCTGTAGTTGAAAGAGCCACTACAGACTGTATTTTACTCATCCAACTGACTGCGCCTCCAAATAGGCTAAACACATACCCACTTGTAGATCTTCTTTGGTCCAGATCTCCAGCCCAGTCTGCATCAACAAAACCACGAATATCCAACATTCTTTCCAATCCTGGTCTTCCCTGGTAGCACAAGCCATAATCACTAGTGCCACATAAATATCTGAAAACCCACTTCACTATTGTCCAATGCTCCTTCCCTGGGTTTGACATAAACTTGCTCAATACTCCCACTGCATGTGCAATGTCTGGTCTAGTACAGACCATTGCATACATTAGGCTACCCATTGCACTTGCATATGGAACACGGGACATATACTCCTCTTCTTCTTGTGTCTTGGGACACTGTTCAGCAGACAGCTTTACACCTACAGGAATAGGAACCTTCACTGGTTTACTATCCTGCATATTGAACCTCTACAATATAGTCTCAACATACTTCCTCTGGTTTAACCAGAGCTTCCTCTTTGCTCGATCTCTCTTAATTTCCATGCCCAAAATATAGTTTGCAGCACCAAGATCCTTCATGTCGAATTTGGAGAACAGTTGGGTCTTCAAATCTTGGATAATTTCTTTATCATTTCCAATTAACAACATATCATCCACATACAGGACCAAATACATAACACGGTCACCAATTAATTTAAAATAAACACAGTGATCCTCCTTGCTTCTGGTGAAGCCAAGTCCCCGTATATAGGTATCAAATTTCTGATACCACATCCTTGGTGACTATTTTAACCCATACAGAGACTTCTTCAACCTGCATACCAGTTCTTTCTTACCCTTCACCATAAAGCCTTCAGGTTGCTTCATGTAGATCTCCTCTTCTAGATCCCCATGAAGAAATGATGTCTTCACATCCATCTGTTCTATCTCAAAATCAAATGCAGCAGCAACAGATAAAAGTAATCTAATAGAAGTAACTTTGGCAACAGGAGAAAAAATATCACCAAAATCAATTCACGGCACCTGGGAATAACCTTTCGCTACCAACCGAGCTTTGTATTTCTCCACCTTGCCTTCTACATTCATCTTCTTCTTAAACACCCATTTGCTCCCAATGGGCTTCCTTCCGGCCGGCAACTCCACCAAATCCCATGCATCGTTTTTGTGCAAGGATGCCATTTCATCAACCATGGCCTCCTTCCAGAGTTTTCCATCCTCTGAATCTACTGCCTCCCTGACAGTTCTGGGTTCATCATCAGTTATAGTTAAGGCAAAACCTGAACAGAAAGCAGATGGACTATACCTTTCTAGTTTCCTTCTTTCCCGAACTGATCTTCTCAAAGCTGGAGTTTGTGGCTCTTCATCTTCTGAGTCTTCTTCTGTTGTAGAGTCTGATTCATCCTCCTTTAGCTCAAACTCTATCTTCTCGGGTTCCTTTGGTAGGACTTCATGTTTAACAACATCTTTCACTTCTCTAAACACCACATCTCGGCTGTACACAACCTTCCTTGTTTCTGGGTTCCAAATTTTGTAACCCTTTAAACCATCCTTATACCCAATAAAGATGCACCTTTCAGATTTATTATCCAACTTGGTCCTTTTCTCCTTTGGAACATGTACATATGCATCACATCCAAATACCCTTAGATGTGAAAAAGAAGGTTTCTTTCCAGTCCATACCTCATGTGGGGTCTTATCCTCCAACGCTGATGAAGGTGATCTGTTAACTAAGTAACATGCAGTCTCCACTGCCTCTGCCCAAAATTCTTGTCCTAACTCGGTACCACTGAGCATGCTTCTTGCCTTTTCCATCAACATTCTGTTCATTCTTTCTGCAACTCCATTTTGCTGAGGTGTGTATGGAGTAGTCTTCTGCCGTGCTATACCACACTTCTTACAGAACTCTTCAAATTCCTTCTTGCAGAAATCCCCACCATTATCTGTCCTCAATGCCTTTATCTTCTTCTCTGTCTGGTTTTCCACCAGAGCCTTAAATTCTTTAAATTTGTCAAAGACTTCAGATTTCTTCCTCAAGAAATATATCCATGTATTCCTTGAGAAGTCATCTATGAATGAAACATAGTACACGGACTTTCCCAATGATGGAACTGACACAGGTCCAAACACATCACTGTGCACAAGTTCTAATATCTTGTTCACCCTCTTAGCACCAGAAGGAAAACTCACCCAATTCTGCTCCCCATATACACAATGTTCATAGAAATTGAAATCCGAGGTCGACAATTAAGGGCATAGCCTGCCTACACTTCATCTCTGCTCACGGTATCCAGAAGCCCTTCTCTCCAATAACCAAAGCCTTTGATGCCATAGCATGGTCTTTTCTCCGACGGCTAGACTTTCGGGTATCACACCAGTCTAAGAAGTGACCACCATCAATAACAGTGCTACCTTGTAGCTTGTACAGAGTTCCAGTCCGAACTCCCCGCATTAATACCAATGCTCCCTGAACCATCTTGCAGGCATCTTTCTTGTTCTTGTTTTTACCATCCTCCATCTTGCTTTTGATAAGTTTGGAGGAGTCTTGTCATGAAGACAGGAAGTGTTCTAATCCTTCAACCTTGCAGCTTCAGCTTGACCTTTCCACATCCGACGATTCTAGCCTTCCTATCATCCCCTAGGAAGACATCACCACCATCATATTTCTCATACTCGCAGAACCACTCCCTATGGGGAGTGAAGTGAAAGGATGCACCTGAGTCAATCAAACATGACTCATGATCTACATGTGTATTTGAAGAAGAAGCCAAATACACATCCCCACCTTCATCCGAGGTGGTTTTTGCCTCTGCAGAAGGACCTTCATCAGATCCCTTTCCTTTCTCGGGAGCTTTAGATCTGCATTCCTTTTTGTAGTGCCCTTCCTTTCCGCATTTCCAGCACACCTTTACAAACTTTCCAGGAGATTTAGATCTCCCTCTAGATTTCGATCTCCCACTCGAAACCTTATTCTTGTTTCTGTTCTGGGACCTTCCTCGTACAGATAAGGCATCTCCATTCTAACCCTCCATATTTCTCCGTCTCATTTCCTCCGACAGCAAGGCTGAGACAATGTCATCAAAATTCAAGGTAGTTGTATTGCTACCTATTGCAATAACTAGACTGTCCCATGAATCTGGTAGAGAACACAACAAGCTGATGCACTTATCTTCATCTGAGATTTTAATATCAACAGATGACAACTGACTTACCACAGTATTGAAGGCGTTCAGATGCTCTGTCACCGAGTCTCCATCCTTCATCCTCAGGTTATACAGCTTTTTCCGCAGGAACAACTTATTCACCAGAGACTTAGATTGGTACAAAGTCCCAAGTTTTTCCCACAAATTATTCGTCGTAGCTTCCCCAGATACATTCAACAATACTGAATCTGACACACACAACCGTATTGTGCTCTTAGCCTTCCGATCCAGTTTCTTCCAGTCTTCATCTGACATTGCCGTTGGTTTAGTACCTGGATCTACCGCGATCCACTGATCTTTATCCACCAGAAGATCCTCCATCTTGAGCTTCCACAACTCAAAACTCTGACCATTAAATTTCTCGATCTCTATCTTTCCGCCGCTCGCCATCTTCTTTCACCGCAAGAATCAATCCCGCAGATCTCCCACTGAACGAGGTCTACCTCAGGCCCGAACTAAAAACCCTCAGCAGCAAAGGCGTCCCCTTGAAGTTAAAACAGCTCTGATACCAAATGTAGGTTTTAACCCTGAACATAAATTATCTACACAAAAATCTTATAACAGAAAATAAACAATAGCGAGAGCATAAAACATAAAACAGATAAACACAGAGATTTTCCCCTGGATCCCAAATCGGGATGACCAGCTTGATTTTTTCATTATATTCCTTTTAGTGTTACAACACATCTATATAAATGTTGAAGCATACATAAACCCCAATCCATAAACCCTGGATTAGAACATAACCGTAGCTCCCTTGACCGGATCTACAAAAATACCAGGGGCCGAAAACCATCGTACCCCAAAACCATGTGCAAAAACCATGCAAAAAACCATGGACGCAGACTACCCACCGAAAATTAAGGACCAAAAAATTTTGTCGAGGCGCTGCCCCGGACCCCGACAGGGGGCCTATGACCCCCCCCCCCCCCCCCGTTGCGCCCAGTGGAAAGGGGGGGATATCGCCCCCCCTCTTACCCCCCCCATGCGTGCTTAGTCGTGGAAAGAATATAACACATACCCAACAGAAATAAATAAAAAAACATTCTAACATAAGAGCACAAAATAAGAAACTAAAACTAAAAAAAATACCACAAGGATTCCATAAAAATAGCTACAAATTTGATTAATTTTCCTGCTCAAAACTGATACAAAGTACGTCTCTACAAAATCTAAGCATCCAACTGAGTCCAACCATTATAATGACTAAGAAAATACATCATATAGACCTCAAAACCATTCTCCCTAGCCTCAAGGATTCAAATACATGAGATAGGAATCAATTTCACCTAATGCCAAACAAGAAACTAAAGACTAGTAAGACCCAACAATTTTCCTCTAAAAGAGAGGAAACTGATTCATTTGACCACTAGAAGACTCACCTAATGTATCTACCTTAGATACAGGTAAAAATGTGAAATTTACATTAACCATGAACATTTACATCAATAATTACTTAATTTTCCCAAGTAAAATGTCAAACTGGATTGAAACTTCAAAATTTGCTAAAGATTGTGAAAAATGCATTTTCCTAGGAAACGCGCAATGCCCAGGCAAAAAAAATGGCATGTTTTCAAAGCTAGTTTTCGGTGCCTTCCGAATGTATAAATTAGCTCCATTATGGCTCATTAGAAAGCTATCTGAGTCTAGCTTACAAAAATACCTTCAGTTATCAAAATGGTTCTCATTTTATTTTTCAAAAAGTCAATCTCCCAAAACTGGTAAACGTGCAACGACCAGATAAAAAAGGAGGTAGAAACATGAAAATTTGGTAGTTGTTTTCACTTTTGAGGGACCAGTTCTCCTCCAAATTTTCTGAAACTTGCTAGGGTTGATGTATTCATCATTATAAAAATGATGGTGGTTTCCATTTGTCATTTTTAGGCCTCAAAAAATAGCACAACGTCCAAGTCGCTGCGCATTTGGCTAAATTTATGCATGCTAAAAAGACTCAAAAAACCAAAAATGACTGAAGTGCGAAGTGTGCCAAAAATTTGCAAAAATTGTGAGGGTAATTTCTTATCAAGTGCTTGAGGCATGAATATACACCTCAGCAAGTATATCTAACCTCTCCTTCTCCTCTTGCTTAGTCAAAATTTGAATTTTTGCATGGGCTCATTTGAGCTTGGCCCTTGCAATTTTGTTCCTCATGGCGTAGTGCTTTACCATTTTCCTCTGAATGTCATTGTCCTTGTTGGCCTTCTCTAGAAACCTCTCCAAATGTATATTTTCTCTATCAAGCCATTATTCTCTGTCCTTTCTAATCTCTAAGGCAAGTATTTCACTTGGAGTGAGTTGCTCTACCAACTCAGCTTATCTATGTCTCTCAAGGGCTAGAGCTCTTTTCAGTCCTCTAGTATTTGGTTTCTGTCTCGGAGGTTGATCCTTCTCATCATCGATCTCACCAAATCTCTCTAAGGTATCCTCCAGCAAATCCTTGGCCTTTTCTTCCTCACTTTGTGCTTTGATGGCCTTTACCTCATTGATGATTTGTTTAGTTTTCAGCTACTGATTTTCTTGCTCAATAAAATCCATTGCATACTTTTCTCTATCAACATTAGCTTGAAGTTCACTAATATTTGCTTATTTTCCTTTGATTTATACACTAGTGATTCTGTCCTCATATTCCTCAACAAGGTCTAAGTTGAAATTCGTGTTCGGTTTCATGTTTTTCCTCCTGCTCATCAACGATCGTCTCTTTAGCCTTTTCCTTGCCTTTTTCCACATGTTTTGTTTATGAAGGCATGGCCCCTTTCACTCCAAGTGAAGAAAACACATGCCTGTAGCCTCTCTGATAAGTCTTGAGAAATGGCTCAACATCAGTCAAATTAGCCTAATTTGCCTCAATGTCCTCCTCACTTATTGATGACTCAGAATCATGATGTGATGATGGTGAAGGGTTATGGAAAGGTGAAGAAGAAAGATGAACATGGGGTGAATGAAACTGACTTGGCGATGATGTATGAGAAGTAGGATGATATGGAGGAGTGGATATGGGAGGAGGAGATGATGAGGGGATACTCTAGTCATGATGACTAGGTGGGGTGGAGAAAATTTCATTTGCTATGAATGTGTCCCATGAAATGTTATTTTTCTCAAGCTGATGCATGATTATCATCTTGATGAGGGAGTGGTGGAAAAGGCTCTGCATTTGATGATTATAATCCCTCTTTTTTATAATGTATGCCATCTTGTCAATGCTGCAAGAGAGATAGTAGGGTATGTCAAGCATTCTGACTCTGGTGAAGTGCAAGAGGAGTCGGATATGATATGAATAGAGTCGAGAAAACCTCCCCTCACAGGTGAAGTATTTCATGATTATTTTCATCATAGGGACATATCGGTCAAGAATATGAGAGAAAGGTAAAATGTTATTATTGTCATCCTTGTATCTAGGTTTGAGATATGGTTCATAGTAGCTTTGATCAAGGTTTCCTTATTTAAACCATTTCTCTTCCACATTAGGGATCATTGTAGCAACTTCAATGGAATTAGTGGACATGATAAAAGTAACCCTAGCAAGAGTGACCTACCTATCATGAATATTGGTAATGAACAACCTTGTCAACATAGCGTGATACTGGATCTACTACACTTTCTCACAAAACTCAAAACATTCAACATGTTTAAAACAATGACATAGTGAGGGGAGAAGCCATGAGCTCTTTTGTGGTTACCGGTTCATATATGATGATTTTCCCTCCTTTCTTACTTTTATTTGGTGTTTTTTCCTCACTTAAACTTCTATCCTCCTCTTCATACATTGTGGACTTGAAGGCTTTGGAAACCCTAAGGTAAATGGAATGAGATGAACAGAGTGAGAGGTGAAATGAATAGCTTAGGAAAATGGAGGGAGTGAATGTAAATGAAAACTGAGGTCTAGGAGAACCCTAGGATTTAATATTTTTTATGACTGATATGTATTTAGGGACATGAATATGGATATGATGCTTGAAAAATGGGAGGAATTGAAAACTAGGGTTTCATAGCAATAAGCACTTCAAATTTCTTATGAAACACAAAATATTTTAGAGGAGAGGTGTCTTAGGGTTCACTTACTATTTTAAATCCTTTTGAAGAAATTTGTAAGGAAATAGAAGCTTGCTGGAGGTTTTGAAACCCTTTGAAACCCTACCTGTGCAAACACACAACGTCCTGGAGGAACGCGTTGTGCCCAGGAAAACGTGCAATGACCAAGGGTAAATGTGCAACACTTGTGTAAATTGGTCAACAGTTGTCAAGAAAACGCATAGCGCCTGAGTCCAGATGCACAACGAATGGGAAAACGCTCAGCGCCCAAGGGTAAATGCATAGAGACCCTGAAATTTGACTCAAAATGCTCAAAAAAATTGAAATTTTTCCTTTGCTGGGAACTCCTGATGGACGAATGGAAACAACGACTTGCTTTGAGGTATTTGAATAGATTTATAGCTTTAGTGGTTTTTAAGTTTTAATTTGAATTACCCACTTTTCCTATGTTCACTTTTCCCTTTGGACTTTGGCACTGATACTCTTTATCTTTCTAACTTCTTTGGCATTTTGCAGTTTGATCAAGTCATGGAGTTTGGCTTTCTTTGCTCCACTTAGGCCAGATGATTGCATTGACAGCTTGGGATTGAATTTATTACATATGAGAACATAAAATTTCATTTGGAAAAACATAAATAAATTACATATTTGACTTTTATATCAAAATGACAATTTGATATAAAAATCATTAAACTCAAAAATTACAACTCTGAAAATATGAGAATTACATAATGTTGATCTTGTACATAGGAAAACAAAATTTCTTATTTATTCCCTCTCATATATGTGCTGACCTCATCTGAAATGAAGGAATGACCTTGAGAAATAAAAAACCTAATGACCTAATAAGACTTCTTTAGACCTGACTTTCATGAAGGTGATTTGATTTAAAATACTTCTTGGTGAAAAGAGAATTTTCGTAGGTTCTGTTATGCTCAAGGAGACATGAAAATGAGTCAGTAATGTGAATCTCAAAGGGAGAGTGAAGTTTATTGACAAGGGAAACCACCAATGGAACAATTTTATATCATGACCTAATGTAATGATTGGAAATTTCTTTAGATGGGACACCTAAGATGCACATGCAAAATGTGTTTTGATCCCTGGTGGAAGTATGCAAATACCGACACTAACATGATTGACATAATGAGGATAACCTTTGTGGGAGACAGTACTAGCAGAAGGGTTTCCCCTAGGTAAAGTATGCTGCCCAGGAAAGTTTTTGGCAGGTTGTCTCCCTCAAAAAATAGAACTATATTAGGATTGTGACAATTCTAGAAGCCACATTTCCCCTATGCTAACTAGGGAAAAATGGTGATCCCCCCCACATATTTCTAGAAGTAACCATGCCTAACTGAGGAACACGAATCATTGGTTAAGAAATGTTGGGTGAAAATAATCCTGATCCTACCGGCTGACTAGGTGAGGCACCATGGTCAGCATAGAAGAAAGAGTGGGCATGGAAACATTCGAAATTTTTTTAGGAGTTATATATGACACTAGTAGAATTGCCCAAGAAGAAGTGAAAGGTGTAGACAGAGGAGTAGATATGGCCACATTGAGAGGTGTCAATGATTACATGGTAGCTGGCACTTCTGATGCAGAAGGTAATGAGGTCTCAGGCTCCGTCATAGGGTAAAGAATTAAAAAAGGCTTGACAATATAGGCCAGTGTAGAACCGTTAATGTTCAGTCGCAATAACTCATGTCCTAATGGATCAGTCAAAGGTGGGTTGGCAGGAGAGTCAAAGTTGTCTGCCAAAGTCTCAACATAAATCAGATCACTACCGGGAGGAGCAGGTATATACTCCAATACTATGTGTTGGTATATGTCTTGAGAACCGACAAGTACTCTCCATGTAGGAGTGATAATTCCACCTTTTTCAGTAGGCAAACCATGAAGACGAAGTGACTAACAACGAATAAATTTAGCCAGGGTGAAAAATTATAAATTATTTTAATTATGTTATTGGAAACACCCTAGGGCAAAAAATAATGTCTCGGACCAAAAAACACACACTAGAAATGTCCTAAAAGATACCACATGCAAACCAAAATACAAAGAAACTGGCGATGGAACAATTATATTAGAGACCTAATTCCCAACCCTTTTAGCTGTGAACTTGACACAAGTGCCCTCACTATATGTGGAACACCCCCCAAGATGACTGAGAGAGTTTGAATAATATATGTCCCATGTAAAGAGAAGACGACCCCGACCTTGCACCTGTGTATGAGTAGCCACCACCGAAAATAACACGACCTGGGGGGCCATTCATAGGAAAAATCCACATGAAAGGGTAGGAAACTTGAACCACAAACAAGGAGCCAAGATGGAAACCCCCTTGAGAGTTACCTCCCAAGTGGTCCCCAAGTTCTAAAAAAAATGCTAATAACATCATTTGTATGTGTGAAAACTCTGCTATATCACGCCATGTGAAAATAAGTGAAATGGGTCATGTCACCCTGCCTATCCCAAGTGTGACCTTGTGCTTGAACCTCTTGTTAGAAGGGATTTCGAGACCGCACTACTGCAAATGGATTTAACTACCTACCACAAGCTACTAAGTTGATTTTGTAGTATTGGAGCGGTTAACTCAAACATCTATCTCCAAGACTCTAGCCTAAGCTAGTGTTGGTGTACTACCAGTAAAAATAAAAGATGAATTTAGTTAATTTTATTAGCATGTTTATTTTAAATGGTTGTTACTTACACAGTCGAGATGTAGCATGAAACTAAGATGGTGTGAATGACTCTTTTTTAGTCACCCTAATGCATCTATATGCAATTTTTTCTTTTCATTTCAATGAAATCTAACTATGGAAGGGTAAGAGTTTTCACAACACACCTATTATGATGCATCTCTCACTAAATCTTCTAAATGAAAATTATCCCAAATTTTTGTGAATTAATGACCCGAAAAGAAACCAAAATAATTGAAAAGAGACCAAAAGAAATTTCCCAAGCAAGAATGCAAATCATTCCAAAAACGCCATAGCTAGGAAAAAAATCCCAATCAATAAAACACACTCAAATAAATCAAATGCAATCCAAAGTTGAAAAGATGAAGGAAATGTGGATCGAGCTAGGGATGTAGCACAATGGTTCAAACATGGCCAATGTTCTACAATGGTCTAAAAAAAACCCTAGAGGCAAGAATTCCTAAATAATATCAAATGAATGTGATGCAAAGCAATGAAATCACAGTCGAAAGAACTTTTCTAGATGATAGCTACACAACCAGTCACACCACCACCGATTGTGATACAAATGGCCCAAAATATAAAATAAATCGCTCAACATTAAGCGACAAGAGTGAGAAAAAGCCACAAAGTTCGAAAATTAAGTGTATATTAGATATAAATAGTAACTGAAAACAACCAATCAAATATGAGAATGAAATCTAAAGGCAAAGATCAAGCCTCAATCCAAGGCACCCAAAAAAAATCCAAGAGAAACTTGAATGAAAAAGAGAAATGGAAAACCTTGAACAAACTGATCAAAACAAATCATATTAGACACATACAACAACTAAACAACCAAAATAAACAATCGATCATACAAATATCCAATATATCATAAAACAACGAGAAGGTTAATGCCTAATGAAAGAAAATAACTCCTCTTAAGGAAAAATGACCACTCTAAGGAAATAAAATAAACAAAAACAAATATGGACTAGAAATAACAGGCAAAGAGGAGGCCCAGATTGAGCAAAAAATAGAAGTGAAAACTTCAGAAAGGGAAAGTGATTTTCTAGGGCTATAATCCCAGACGCATGCATGATATTCGGATCAAAGCGTCCAGATGCCCTCTTGATAACTGGAAGGGAGAATCAAGGAAAAAATAAAAAGTTCCCTGAAAATCACGCTAAGGCCGAGAGAAAAGTGAAATACACAGCAAAGAAACCCTGAAAAAATAGTCGAAAAAAATCGAAAAAACAGGAGAAAATACATCAAACTATGCAAGAGATAAATCGGTAAAAATTGGAGGTAAAGAAGACACAAAGAAAGTATGGTCTCATTGAAAGCTCCAACTTTGTTGCACTTAATTATGAAAGGAGATATTTATTCACAATCTCATGCCCGATTGAGATCACTAGACATCAAAAGGAAAGAAAAATAATATAATAGTGTCCCAACCTAAATGATTAAACATGCATCAGGCAGGCAGTTCTATATACTATAAGGAAATATGTGTGCACCTAGCCTCCTCACAGGTTAGGGAAGGATTTTGGGTCTAATGCAGATTCTTGCGCTCCACTCGAGTGATCTACCTCATCCCCACCTGATCTCGATCCCTACACAAAATCACAAAAAAACAGAGACAACAAGTGATCTTCCTCGGAAGAACGTTAGATCACAATATCATAAGAAGAACTATAGAGCATTCCAAATAAAAATAGATACATGGAAGTAACATATGTTTCTATTAATCATATAAGTGAAATTACATCAATATACCTTTAACAAATAAGATCCTCTCCTCCATCTTGTAGGATGGTATCCTCTTTCAATATAGCAGAGCTCTCATGCTATAGTCTAGATACTTCCCTCTAACCCCCTTTACCCTTAGTGAGATTATATAGGCTCATTCTATCCTTAAGGAGAATGTATTTAGAAACATAGGGGCTTGAAAAGTTAGGCAAATTCTACATTAATGGAACCCTAGCCAACTCATACACAAGTGGGTCAAGTTGATCTCCTTGGGAATGGAAAAATCTAGAAAATGTTTCACAATTCATTTTTTCTCAATTATCTCAATTATGAAATAATTTTTATCTCATAATTATAATATTTTGGAAAAACAATTATGAGAAATTTCTCAAATATGTAATTTCACCCTTTTATCATGGATAAATCTCACATAAGTAAAATAAAAGGTGAAGAGGAAGAATTTTAGCCAAATAAATGAGGTAAGTTGATATTGGGTTTCTCTCAATATAATGTAGTGGAAAATAGGGTTATAACACTCAATGGGGGTTCAATTCTCCATGACGAAGGAGTGCACTCAAGAGGAGAACAACAAAAATTTTAAGGATGGAAAATTATCTTGAAGTTTAAAAACATTGACAAATCTCACTAGTCCCTAATATGCAAACTATAAAATGTTTATTGATGTATCTGTAAAATTATTCAAATTTATAATGATTTTATACATACTCTTGATATAATGTAGGCATTTTTTAAGGTAAAATAATTTTATATTGTAAAATTTAAGCGAATGATTTTTATATAAAATGGAAATTGGCAAATCTTTTTTTGGGATAATTTATGGAAAATTAGCCCACCTGGGAATATTAGCCCCTAAATTTTCCATGGAGGAGAACTTTTCTTTTTTTGGGCACAATTTTTTGAGTTAGTAGGGGCTTCGAGTTACAACATCGCACTTTACCTAAGAAAGGCTCAAGGATAAGTCTATAAGTAAGATTGCATTATATAAAAGTGGAGAGGAAATATCTATAAGTTTTCATGGGTGTTGTCGCAATGATGATTAGAATGTGAAGAGTTAAGGAATATGCAGAGTCATAGCACGTGACAAAAAATTAACACTTGTAGAGACAAGAATGAACATAAACACCAGTAAATAAACTAAAAAGTAAAGAAACAATAGAAAAAGGCAAGATCGATAGAAGAATCATGAAAGGCAACCAATATATTTGACACGCAAAACATACCTGAAATGTAGATTGACGAAGAGTTTCTTGATCCAAAGATGTGTTCCCAACTGATTTGAGAATTATTACGAGAATAAATTATTAACCCAATTAATTTAAAATAGATTACATGAAAAATTTTCTCGTGTATGTTTGCCACTTGTTGAAAAGTGACTGAGTTAGTTAAGGGAAGAGAAGTGGGATCCTATTTTCTAGGAGCGCGCGCACATGCAATAAGGAAGCTCATGCATGTATTCTAGAAGGGAATATGTCTTTGTGTTGAAGGAAATCACTCAAGGAGGGAAAAATTTCTAAGCATGAAAGAGTGTTCTCAAGGATGGCGTGCTTCTCTAGCCCGAAGGAGTGTGCTCAACATAAGAGAAATTCTTCATCAACTTGAAGTGTGATTTTTCATTAAAAGTGTTTTATCCTCATTTTGTTTGCTTTTGTGAGCTTTTGAGTGCTTTTCGTGTGTGTGCATGGAAAAAAATGCTAGTTTCTAAGTCAAGAAAAGCTATGAGTTCACCTAACCATTGTTGGAATCATGATTGTCTCTAGACCAAAACCCGCAGGCTTTAGTCTCTGCTAAAATCACCAGAGTTAGGATCCACGAGAGGCGGTTAGTCCATGTCGCGAAACATATGGGGAGAATTGAACCCAATGTCCAACAATCTCCCCCCCAATGCTAGCTGGGTGAGTTTCAAAATCAAGACCTGTCGCTCTAATACCAATTGTTGGAATCACGATTTTCGTTAGACCAAAACCTGCAGGATTTAGTCTCTACTACAATCGCCAGAGTTAGGATCCATGAGAGGTGGTTAGTCCATGTCCCAAAACACACAGGGAGCATTGAACCTATTTTGCAACAACCATGGGAAAGATAACACAATAAATTCAAAAGGTTAGGTGATGAAACTTAGGAAACATTGACTTAGGAGGATGTGAGACTTATAGAAAACATATAAATCAAAAATCAAAAAATGTGATGACACTAAGGGGCTTGAAATGACAGTTCATGTAGGCTAACAAAATCAACTTAGGTAAAAATTCTAGAGGGTCATTGTCACAGAGACAACAATTGGCAACACACTAGGAGGACCCAAAATTATTTTTTATGATTTAATTTATGCAGTAAGTCTCAATTATCTAGGAAGTATTGATTCAATCAATGAGTTACCTTAGCTCCCCTTTCTACCCAGTTAAACATATAGTCTTCCCCATTCCATTATTTGGCGTAACACATCTCAAGTCAAGCCACATAATTATCCTTTCAACAAAAGTTAGAGTCATATAGCACAATGAGTTAAAAATAATCAAAGTATGAGTTTTCCATATATGGAATTTCTCTGCTATTAGCAAGCCTAGACAGTATGCCGATGGAGTCACTTCAGGAATAGAAGCGTTGCTTCACTGTCAGAGAACCTATACAATACCCCAGTGAATTTGCTTGCTTCACCTCCCTGCGCTGAATGCATTTCTCTTCTTTTACCCTTTATTTTTATTTTTATTTTTTTTCCTAGAACTGTGCTTAGGAAATTATTATTTTCAACATGTGGAAGAGGGATCTCGACTTATTGAGAGCAAAAGAGTTTCCTCCTTTAGAGACAGGGTTACGACCCCTAAAGATTTATTCGCTAAAATTTTTCCCTTTATCTTACTCTTCTTGTATAGATAGGGAATAACACATTATTAATAGACAAGAAATAGTGTGGGAATGAGAATTCTAAATAGATACAGTCTCCATGGTTTGCTTATGGCTTCCTCGATGAAGGGTCATATTTTACATCCAAAAAATCATCAACTTGAAAGATGTAAACCAAACCAAAGAAGAGGGTAATATACCAGCCAAGGGTTGTATTTTACCACAACTTTCCTTTCACAAAATATTATCCACATGATCTTGAAGCTCAAAACCAACTTTTTTCAAGGACTAAGGAAACTAAAAATGAATCAAGGCAAGGAAAAGATAAATAGGAATGAAACTCATCTATCTAAATGAAACCTATCATATCATAAACTAAACAATACAGGGTCAAGTAATGTGAAATGAAACTTGCAATGCATCCATAGGAGTTGTTCCTGACCTTTGGGGAAAAATATGTGATCATGTAAGACCAAAATAAAGTACAATGCAATGAAAAAGACAAATAACACAAGTGCCCATGCTGACACGTAAAAAAAAGTGAAATTACAATGGTGTATCACACTTTACTTATTTATTTGATGAAAAGCTCCAAAATAATAGAAACTACCATGATCATGACCATACAAGACTTGACTAACCGCATGCAGGTGCAAGCCATCAGACATAGGTCTTGATTGATAAGACTCTTTGAGGGAATCTGTAATAGGATCATGGAAACAACGATTAGGAAAGCATTGACAAGAAATATTGATCAAAGATAAATCAACACCATAAGCAATATCAACAGGTTGACCACAATTTGTAAAATCATCCAAGTTAAAATCTTTGATGGATGATGCAGATGGTAGGTTAGATTGAAAGATTTTACATTTATTAAGATCGTTCATTGTTTCCATGTCGTAGATTAAATCTATTCTTGAGGTGGGATGTAGTGATTGAAGCTCAAGAGTCAAATTAAACTTTCTACCTTGAGGGTTCAAAAATAAAATGTGCAAGAAATGAGAATCCCCCAAGAGAGAGTCAGCATCCCATGAGATGATATTTACGACAATATTTTGAGAGAAAATCCTAAACTACACAAAATCACAAATACTGTTCGGGTGACAAGAACTTGAAATAACCATTAGTGTAGGTAGAAGTGTCCTACTCACCTGACCTAACTTTGAACTGTAAAAAAATTTAGAATCAGAATGAGAAAACACGGTCAACTTCTTGTCTAAACAAGATTCATCATTCAAATCCTAATATTCATAAGGGAATTGAGGTTGATTATATAGATTTTAGATATTACTAAAAAAATCCTCAATTAAAAGCATGTCATATTATTGACCAAAAGGAGATATACCTGTAACAAAATATTCAATGATCACATTAGACTCCATTTGAAACTTCTAAAAATATGAATCTTCTTGTGGGAACAAAGATTCATCCATGAGACTTGAACAATCATCACCATACAATTCAGAAAAAATGAAATCATCAAGGTCATGGTTATGAAAGGATTCAATTTGATTAATGGGTTGAGGGTAGACAAGAGAGATATCAATATTTGAAGATGATTTATTGATAGGATCATATGAATCATCATCAAGGGAAATATGTGAAATACAATTCAACTCTTCATCAGCAAATTGATCTTCTGATTTACGCATCCGTCCTAGTTCAAAACACGAAACATCAAAAGGAGGAGGACAAGGAACAAAAGGAACATTAGATTCATTTTTAGGATGTTGAGATTATTTTTGAACATAAGAACATGATGAATATAAGTCAAAATATTTTCTTGACATCATAACTAAGAACACAAATTTTCATCCAAGAATTGTGAGTCCACATCCTCATCTAGAAATTCATAGCAAAGATGAAGAAGCCAGCCAGTAAAATGTTCAAGAGATTATTTTGATTCCATCCTTAGTTGATTGATTTCATTAAGAACATATTTATATTCATATTTGTTGAAAACACGACTAAGATAATTAAATAAATTCTTAAAATATGATATATATGCAGTGGGTAAATAATAGCACCATCTCTTTGCACGACCATCCAATGTAAGAGTAAACAACCTTGAGAGGATTTCCTCATAATAAAATCCACTTGAAAAAAAATTGAACAGACTAAATTAAATAATTAAGGACAGTTGTTGTACCCTTTCCATCGAATTATGTAAAAAATCCATGGGGATTGATGGATCTAAAGCTTCAGAAAAACACCTCAGGATTATGATCCGGGATGAAGCCATCAAAGGTGAGAGATTCAAACTGACTTCACAGACTCAAATTGCCATCTGGACCTCCTTTTAGCACCAAAATGTTGACGGTGTTGTATGTATCGAACTTGTAATGGGATCTCCCTTATGTGAATTCCCAATTAGACCTCACATAGTTTGGTGTAGGAATCTGATCTGGCTATATGGTCCAGCTACCATTGGAAAGGTTTCAAAGATATGCCTTGTTTACAAAACACACACAACATATCGCAACACTTTTTTGGGGAAACAAGTATATAAGATTTATGAGACACCAAATGTAAGGTGCATAGGGAACTTCCACTATTGATAAAGGAGAACGAGCCTCTAGTTAGAGAAATAATAGTAATATCCTAAAGGGGGACTTGATAATGAAAGGAAAGTCTTGTTGATTACCTAAATTTTAGTCCACATAATAAAAAATAATCATGAAAACATAAAAACACCTATTTAGTAATAACCATATATAAGTAGCGAAATATTTCATTATCCTTAGTATTTAATCAAACCAACATATACTGTAAACATAACAATAATAGTCCTACTATATTCATGATATATGTACGAAGAAGTGTTGGCTCATAGAGCTTCTGAATATAAGTGAAAGATCCCAAGTACAATGTTCCATAGTTGAAACACTAGATCCACTAATGGAAAATGAAGCCACAACTTGCTTCTCCAAATAATTATCTATCTCCTATATACTACAAGAGAAGCCAAGACACGAATCCAAGAATTTAAGCCCTTAGATTGAGTTATGAGGAGCTATTTATAACAAATGACAATGAACTTTGGGCTTCCTCATGACTCTTAAACTCCTATGAATTTTCATATTCTATACATGACTCTTTACATTCCATATGTGGCTTTTCACATTCCACATGTGTCACTTGGACTTCATTACATGAAACATATTACAAAAGACAAAATTGATAATAGGAAAAAGACTTATCAATTTAGAAAATAATTTTCTTCCTCATGGATCTCATTGGTTATGTATGTGTGCCATGCTCTGAACTCCGTAGAAATGAATTTGACATGAACTGAAAAATATATTTCATACCGCATCTTCACCTCCAATGCCTCTGTCAATATGGTCTTGGAGCTTGATTGTACATTATTCGACAGCCATGGGAGTTTCATGTGAGATTTGGCTGGGGTGATGGAATATCGTAGAATAATGTCTTCGATGATCTCCAACATTTCATTTTTTGACGCTTTCTTGATATGTTCTATGTACTACTTGATCTCCTAGAATATTATTTATCTTCCTCTGATTTCTTCAAGTGATCCTACTAAAGGAAACCCATGTTTCTATGCTAGAGACTCAAAACCATTGTGCATACAACCATAAGAGGAAATTGTGTTAGTCAGCTGTTCTCCAAGACAGTTGTAATTCTAATGATAGATTCTCAACTGCACTCGGACCATTTTAGTGGCAATCGTGTCCTTTATAACCAATTGTAGAAAAAAAAATTAGATAGTTGGAAGCCTATTCCTTAAGTTGATAAACTGCTCTATTTTCCACTTTCAAGAGCTTCAAGACTTCTTATGCTTTCTTTTGAATTTCAATGAGAGGATACAAAACATATTGTAGGAGTATCATCTCATCATATTTCCATAGTGTCCTCCATTGGCCCTAGCTCCTCATACATGGATGACTACCATTTTGTTAAATTGAAGTTATTTGAAGATAATCGTTGATTTTCCGCAGCAAGATGTTCTTATTGTTGCTTCATTGTAGCTAGCTATATCCTTAATGGTGCATTCTCATTCAATATATATTCAAATTTTTCTTGTGTTTTTTTAGAAAAAGAAACATTTTCCTACATGATTTACCCGGGATTCTTTTTGGTGTTGGAAATTATCACCTTCTTTGTAGATAACGAGACTGGGTTCTGAGGATCATTTGGGAAATATCTACATCTCTACTGCATGATCCTCTTCCCGAGCTGATCAAACAGGACATTGCACAAACACGTGACTATGTATTCAGTTTGGGGTATTCCCATTTCACTAAATGGGAGATGACCACCCATGAGGGGAGGTTCTTCCGGAGAACCTGGTTCATCATCTATTGGTTGGAAGATATCCTCCTCCTCCAACTCTTCCTCTATCTCCTGATTCAAGTGTTATTCATCTTGTTTATGTGTTACTTATTCCTCCCGGGACTTCCTTTGTTGTTCCTCTTCTTATCTCCTTCTTATTGTTACCTCCTAAGAAAATTATCTTGCTTCTCGTTCTTCCGTTCTTCTAATTATCTCCTTTCCTATTTACCATGAATATGTTATGAGTTCAAACAATCATCTTTCCATTTCCTGTTAATTTCTCATGTCGAATCATATTTAAACATCTTCCTAGGAGCTACATTCTCTACTTGAGCAGTTATATGTGTTGAATCCTATACCTAGATATATGGAGCTGGTGGATCTTGGGGTGAACCGGTCTCCATTCTTGGATATATCTTTCTAACTACATTTTACATGTTATTCACTTTCTCATCTTTTGCGGTTGAAATTGATGAATATCCCCAATTGAAATTGACCCTTTCACAATGCCAACTACATACTCTCTTAGGATCATATCCATGAAATTCCTTAACTACAAAGTGCAAGCGATATACCTCTTGTATTTTGTAGTTTCCACCTTGTGGCTCTTTGATTAATATAATATGATCCTTAAAGGGAAGGTAGGAATATGTATTTCTTCCTTCTGTGAAGGACTCCTGGAAACCCTTTGTCCAACTGATATGTTACTTCTTGAAAGACCACCTTATTGATCACATATCACGACATGAGATGAGGGGATATTTGACATCCAAAGCATCTTATATAAGTACCCTTAGGTGAAGCAAACAAAAATGAGATATCATGTAGTGAATTATTTGCTTGATCGATCATGTAAGGAAGATTGATCTTGTATATCATATGGAATATGAATGAAAAGAAGTTCTATGCTAACCTATCGTATGCACGTCAAGGTCAGGTTCATGGTCGTCTAAGATGTCAAAATTTGTTATTTCGTTGTATAAAGGGAGATTGGAAATAACATAATCTACCACGCTGCTGCCAAGCCCATGGATGCAGGTAATCTAGCTAGAATTGGGCCACTTCTTTATACTGTTGCAAATTATGAGATACTATGCACTACAGAGCTTGACTAGCTCCGACCCAAACAAATTATCCCCGAGGTCTTCAGAGCTCCTTTTGTACTGGCTAGCCAGAGTAAGGTATTCATCTATCCAAAGATGATTGGGGTTGGAATGATTGCTTAGAAGAATAGCTTGGTTGCTTGAAGTTCGAGCATTAAAGTCACCCACTAAAAGAGTATTACCTTCATTCCTTAGGCTAGAAATATCATTCTCTAAACCACTATAAGGACTATTTTTATCTAGATTATTTTCTTATAGAAGTTAGAATTAATGGGGGGAAAATAACAGATTGCTATGTAGGTATTTTTATCATTAATGTCAGTAATCTCAATCCAACTATATTGGTTGTAACGGTCGTTTTTATAAATCCTAGCATGGGGGGATATGTTCTTCTTAATGAAGCAAGCTATGCCCCTAATGCCTCTACGGGAGGATCCATTGTTCCAGGTAGACCATAGTGCAAAGCCATCTATGTTAGGGACCCTAGATTCTTCGTGCTCCCAAGTTTCAACAAGAAATATAATATCAACATCATTTGAGATCCAACTTAGCTTGGGGCCTTTGTTCCATGGAAAGCCCTGACAGTTCCAAGAAAGAATTTAGAGCATGTTGAATTGCTATTTACTACTATCTTTTTGGTTTCTATCTCGAATAACAACTTTTCTACTCCTGATTATTGCCCATTTTCCTTTCTTCCTAGCTTCTTTTACCTTTTGACCTCCTTTCTTAATTCTTCTTGATCTTCTGGAATGAGATCTTCGTTTATAAATATTCTCGTTCCTTTTAGACTTGAGGTTTTACTAAGTATGTCATATTTATGGTCATTCGAGCTCACCTTTATTTGGATCAATCTTCCTTTATTCTTAGTTAATTTCCCTAACCTTGTTGCTTCTGTGAGACATGTGGTTTCAATTTGTAATCTATTATGTAATTCTGTCTAGGCTATGGCTAAAGTATCCTCATCTACCTCCTCTTTCAAACCAAATATTATAAATTTCAAGGCCCTTTTGTTATGCTCATGGTCTAATTCGATCAATTTTTTCATTTCATCTTTAATTGGTTTGATATATAATTTACCTGTCCCGCTATTTAGGGTGAGACTGTTGTTAACTTTTTCTTCTAGTTCTTTAATAACGTCCTTCATTTTAAGACTCTCTATATTATCAACATCTCCCTGCTGGGATGTTTGGTTCATATCTTGGTTTTGTTTTTCTATGAGCTGCAACCTAGTCTCCATTGCCTCAATTTTATTCTCCAATAGTTCTATTTTATTTTCTATTTGTTTTTGGATCTTGCCTTCAAGAGATGTGAATTTTTTTTCCAGCATGGCTTCTAACTGGGTTTGTAGCTTGACTTCTCTTTCTTCTCTACGTTTCTCAAAAGACTCTATATACTCATAAAGGCTCTGTAGAGTATGGTGAATTATTCATACTTGAGAAAATATGAGAAAATATGTATTAGAAAAATATAAGGAATGTGTGCACCTGAATATCAGCAAACCAGACAGCTCACCTTTAATCAAGAAAATTCACAGCAAAATTTTCACCGAAGAATTTCACCACAAAATTTTCACTTCAGAATTTCACGTAGACCCAAGTATTAATCGATAAAACTCACCACAAACCCAAGTATTAATACTACAGACCCAAGTATTAATGGAGAAAATTTTCACCGCAAAATTCACCGTAGAAGTTTCACCACATAATTCACCGTAGAATTTTCACCACTGAATTCACCGTAGACCCAAGTATTAATTGAGAAAAATCACCTTAAACCCAAGTATTATAATGTATATATTATTATTATTTTATAATAAAAAATTACATTTAAATATTGCTTTGAACAATATTTTGTTAAAGATCATTTGATATTTTTTTTTAAATACTAAATATAGAGTACTTTTGAAAATAAATGTCAAATTAATTGAGGTCAATATGATATTACAAACATTTTACATT
Organism: Pinus albicaulis; assembly: GCA_034641835.2. NCBI lineage: Eukaryota > Viridiplantae > Streptophyta > Pinopsida > Pinales > Pinaceae > Pinus > Pinus albicaulis. Next base: position 315,598,093 of record CM076574.1, on the reverse strand, counting down.
CTCATTTAACAAATTTAATATATATCATAGTTAATGATGTAACATTTCCATGCATGTATAGCTCATAGACCAATTACATACTAGGAGTGGGTCCCTTGTCCCACAAACAAAGGAGTCTCATAGACCAATTTCGTGTGTGTTTTGCCGAGGCCTTAAAAATATATTATTATTATTATTATTATTATTATTATAACCTAATGGAGTCATAATTTTTTTTATGTGATTGATTATATAAAAAAAATTCATATATAATAACTAATTCTATAACAATGTAGTCTAACTATTAGACGTTTTTCTCCTTTACAGTTAATTTTTCCCAAATTTTGGTAAAAATATTTTAAAATCATATGTTTGAGTTGTATAACCTACTAAATCTTAATGCCCCAAGGTTTTGTATCTTTTTGTATCCATTTATAGATTCAAATCACATTTTTAGTAATAAGGAATCGCATTCTTGACTAAAAGTGGCACAAAATCTCCCCCCTATACCACCTTCATAAAATTGATATGTAATAACTAATTATGTAATAGTGAGTCCAACTAATAGACTTTTTTTCTCTTTTATGGTCAAATTTTCCCAATATTTGGTAAATATCTCTTAGAATTGCAAGTTTGACTTGTATAACCTACTAAATCTAAATTTCCCAAGATTTTTTATGTTGTTGAATCCAGTTATAGATTCAAAACAAATTTTTAGAAGCTAAAAATCCCTAGCCCCCACCACATAAGAGCCTCCACCTTGACATGGTTGGCCCTATTCAGTAGAGAATAAATTAAGATTCATATAATCTTGGAAGAAACCTCCCTTGATTTAATAAATCAACAAAAAATTTAATGTTGTCTTCGATGCTACTTCGTCGAATCAAGGGAGGTTTTCTCCAAGATTAGACTACTCCAAGAAATTATTCTCGAAACGAATAGAAGCTCATTTAGGTACTCATGCACTAAAGGATTTTTAATTATTATTTAGTCATAAAAATGTTTCTTAATTTATTTATTTTAATTCTTTTACTAACTCCAACTTTTTAAGTCATGTTTTCCTTTTGATTAAGTCACCATTTTCTTGTAGTACTTGCATCTCATCAAAAGGTAGCTTTACATCTAAGCCTTCAATCAAAACAACAATTGTTTCATCCTTTTGAACCTAAAAAATGGCATGCATTTTTTAAGATTTATTTTACAATCAACATGTTGTCAAATAGGATTGTCATCCAAAGCAGTCGATATGCCTTAGTCAGAGCAACGACCCTTATCATAATTTTCTTGGAGAATATTCAAGCATTCTTCTTTCCAAACATCATACTTTTTCGTAACATAGAGTAATATTATAGTTGGATTTTACTCTTCAACTATTGGTGCAGTATATTTTTGACCTTTCTTGTACATGTTTGGAGCAAATGTCTTCTTCTAATGAAGCTTCCTCATTGAAAAAAGTGTATCCTATAGATATGTATTGGCTCACTGAAGATTAATATTAGGAATATCTATAGTTGGCCACCCTTATTTGAATAAAAATGCATCCTTATTCAAAACCTATTTCCAAACATGTTATGCATAATCAAGGCATATGGGAGTGATGAACATCGTTTGCACATTCATGAATCTCCATAGTAATTCTATATTTATGACCCCTAAAGCACAAGGAAATCTATACTCTTCTCGAGCTTCCTCAAGATCATAGAAAACTATCTTTAAGGCCACCGTGAACATAATTTAATTTTAGTTATGTTTAGTCAACTTGACTACAATGTTTATTTCACTATGAAATACCCAATCTACAAGAGTTGAAGGAGAGCCTTGTCTTAAGGACAAGTATATAGCCACAATATCCTCCATCCATGAAATATCCTTTGTCAAACAAGGAATCACAATGTTGGCAGTCTCAAAAACAATTTGGCATCATCCATGCAATCTACGACATCATCCAAATAAAATTGAGTGGCATTTGATGAGAAGTCCTCTATTGCCTCATGTAATGTTTTGAAATTTCCTATAGACTTTGAATTTTTTTTCCGGATTCGGCATAAATTTACCATCACATCTAAATGAACAATGATAATTATCCTTATGGAATGTGGAAGTGTGATTTTAAATACAAAATATCAAATGGTTATAAATTAAATCCTTTCTAGATACTCGTAAATCAAAAGAATACCAGTATTCAAATTTTTTCTTCATATATTTTAAGATATATGAGCGATTTTTTTACTATGGGTGCCTTAAGGAATATATAATCCCAAAACCGAGTTTTCATTTGCTATGTATTGATTAGAGATATAGTCCTAAAATAATTTCCTCATTTTGAAAAATGTGGGAAGTTGTGTAATAAGCGATATATATGTGCAATTTGATAATGACTCAATGAGAAATGGTCCATCTTATTGAATTTGTGTTCCAAAGAAAAATGATATATAACATGCCCATTGATTAATAAAACTTAATATATGCTCAAATCCATGCCTAGTCTCATAATATAACTTCATATTGGTATGATCTAGTGGTTCAATTTTATGCTCAAAATTCAAAGTTCTCATAATGGAACGAAACTTGTGCGTTTGCGTAGATCTTGTCATTATAAGCCTAGCACAAATCGTTTCACAAAAAATCGACTCCATATGCTCCTGAAAACGAGTTCTGCCCGCTTTTGGAAATATAAAAAATTCTTTTTGGATGATAGGGTTTCCCAGTCAGTAGTCCATACTACTGACTGGACCATTGACCGATGACTAGATCGTTGATTGTATTTTGTTGGGCTAATCAAGGTGCACCATTTGTCACTTGTTGATTGGTTGGAGTTGTGGCAATGTTATCAGTTTTTTGATAGGCCAATGAGAAGCTACCATGTGGCCCAATTATAGGTTTCCACGTGGTACCTCCGAGTTGGATAAAAATTTTGTAAGGATCAAGGTGAGGTCGGTGGGGGTCGAACCCATGACCTCCCACTAGAAAACCACTCGACTTACCACTATGCCACTACCTAGTTCTTAACTATATAAGTCTAGAAGTTATATTTAAAGGCATATCAAGGCATGTATGGGGGTGAGTCAGGGCTAGCCCTATCCCTGGTCATCATGCCCACAAAAACAATGGGCGAGACTAGGGGCCAAGGCTTAACGCAACCCCACCCATTTTTAATTAAAAAAAATCAGCCATGTTAATATGAATTAAAAATTTGGTTTTAAAGCCTCATTGGAAATTTAAATAATCCCACAAATTGCACCATATGTTGGCAGAAAATTATCTCCATTAGTTTTTTTTTTTTTTTTTTTTTTTTTTTCGGGTGAAATTGCAGGGTAGTTTACAAGATGTCGAAATTGGAGGACAAATTGTTGGAAAACTTGGAGGAACCATAACTTCTTCAGTTTTTGGCCTTTTTGGGAGAAGAAAGAGGCTAGAAAGGGGTTTTTTATAGTTTTGAAGCCATTGGAGTTATCAATAGAGCCATTTTAGAAATTTAAATGTATGCAAACACAAGTTTTAGAGCATAATTAAAGAGGCCCAACCATTGGAAATTGTACAAGGATGCATTGCCTAGGAGGGGTGACCTCCTTAATCAATTGTTGTTGTGTGCTTACTATTATGGTAATATTGTCTTATATTTTTTGCAAAAAAATCAGTTTGAATTTCATGTTTATGTGTTTAAAAAATCCACAAAAGAGGCTTAAAACCTAATTGAATCACTTGCAAAATTTCACAAACATCAAGAAATTTTTAAATACAAATCAACCTGGTATCAAAGTTTATATTTTCTTGTTGTTGTGATGATTTTATTTTTTTCAAGTGTATGTGATTCTTACAAGGTTGAATTTGAAGAGAGGAGAAGGAAATCTTTGGTTGCAAGTCTTCAATTTAGGTCAAGGACAACAATAACAAGTTTTAAACTATCTCCACCACAAATTCTACCTCAAATTGCAGTTGCATATTCAACAAGTATGTCACATGAATGGGAACCTTATAACATGTCAAAACATGAGAAAACCTTCAAAAAATAATTATTTGATATGACACAAATAGTGAAAGTTCTCTATGAGGAGAGCAACAAAAAGTTTCAAGATGAGAGCTCCAAAACTCTAGGAGGAGATGGGGACAAGCCTCCAAAAGGGAATGCTGACAAAAAACCTTTGAAGAACCATTCTCTTCACCTCCATATTCACCATCATCTTCTTCCACAATAACTCCTTCACCACACCTCCACATTCTCCAAAGGGGAATGTCAAAACTCCATTGTTGAAACTTGACATAAAATTAGAATTTCCTATGTATAATGGTGAGGTAAATGCTGAAATATTAGACAATTGGGTTCATTAACTTGAAGTGTAATTTAGGATACAAAGGATCAAGGATGATGACACCAAGATTTAGCTTGCTTCATTAAGGTTGAAGGTGTAGCTCTAATTTGGTGGGAAGCCAAAATTCAAGAGGACATGAAGAAACATGGTAAGGTCTTAACCTCTTGGAATGGTTTTGTTGCTGCAATAAAAAGAAAATTATATCCATTAGCATACATGAAAAAAATCTATTATGGATTGGAAAAACTCTAGGCAATTAAAGGGTCAAAGTGTGCAAATCTATACTCAAGATTTTAGAAGAAAGCACTAATATTTGGTATAGATTTATCATCACAAGATACTTTGTTGAAATAAATTGGTGGTATTCATATCTATTTTAGACATATCATACTCATGTTTAACCCTACAAGTTTATATGAGGTTTGTGTACAGGCCACACACCTCAAAGAAAGAGGGAAAATTGTTCCACAAGAGGTAAACAAAAATCCATTTAAAAGTGGAGAAAAAGGGAAGGGTAAGTTCAAAGGACAATGGAAGAAGAATTCTTCCATAAAGAAAGAGGTAGAAAAATTAACATGCAATAATTGTGTAAAATATGGTCACGATGAAGAACACTGTAGGAAACTTCATCCTGGGAAGAGACCCAAAAAGTTTAACAACAAAGGGAAGCAAAAGACAGTTGAAACTACACAACATGATTTAGGATCTGATTCGGAAGATGAAACAAAGATCACAATAATGGGAAAGAAAGGTGAGGAAATATAAAGAAATTTTTCTTCAATTTTTCTTAATGATACTCAAGATGAGAAAACAAGAATTGCACTTTTCCATATTCAAGTTATTTCAAAGCATACCAAAATTGATACAATCTTTGATAGTGGTTCACAAGCAAATCTGATTTCTAAAGACTTATTCAAGAAGTTAAATTTAGAGACCATTCCTCATCCAAGAGTCCAATAGCTTATCCTTTAGGTTGGATATGAAAGAATGCAAATTTTCAAGTGACAAGGAAATGCATATTTAGATTTTCAATTACAACAAACTTTTTTGATGAAGTTGAACGTGATGTAGTTCCACTTGATATTTATGGTATTTTTTTGGGATGCCCGTATATTTATGATAGGAAAGATATTTTTCATCGCCATGAAAACAAGTATCACTTGTTCAAATATGGTATTGATTACATTGTTAGAGCACATCGACAGAAACTAAATCTTTCACTTGTGAATGCCAGACAATTGAAGAGAATTATTAATTGTAGCAAGAATTTTGTGTTTTGAATGGTCAAACAAAAAAAATGATGTTGATAATGAAGTCTTTCACAGTTGTGATTAAAAGTTGAAATGTAATTTGGTTGAGGTTGTTAAACAATATGATGAGATGTTTCAGGACCCTAAGGTATTTCCTCCAAAAATAGGAATCCAACATGAAATACAATTGCAACAAGATTTTCATCTTCCTAACATTGGCATGTATAGGATGTCAGTGATGGAAAATGCAGAAATTAAAAGAAAAATCCAAGAGTTTCTTGACAAGGGGATCATCCAACCAATTACTTCGCCATGTGGTTCACCTATTGTGTTGGTGCCAAATACATATGGAACATGGCACATGTGTGTGGACTTCCGTGCATTGAACAAGATTACGGTAAAGAACTGTTACCCACTTCCTAGAATTGATGACTTACTTGATCAAATAAAATATGTTATGTATTTTAATAAACTGGACTTGAGGAGTGGCTATCATCAAATCAGAATCACTGAAGGATACATATGGAAGACAACATTCAAAAAAAAGCAAGGATTGTTTGAATGGTTGGTTATGCGCTTTGGGATTTGTAACGTTCTTGCTACTTTCATGTGTGTGATGAATGATGTGTTCAGGCCTTTTCTAGATGAATTTGTGATAGTATATTTAGATGAAATTTTAATTTTCAACAATTCTCGTGAAGAAAATGCCATGCATGTCAAAAAAGTATTAGACGTCTTGAAAAAAGAACAATTATTTTTAAAGATGTCAAAATTTGAATTTGGGAAAAATTCCTTGGTCTATTTGGGTCATATTGTTGGAGGAGGAGAGTTGAAAATATGTCCCTCAAGGTTTAATTTCATTTTGAATTGGACAAGGCCCAAAATAGTGACAGAGGTTAGAAGTTTTTTGGGAGCATCCCAATATTGGAGGAAGTTTATTGCTAACTTCTCTTCTATCATAACTGCATTGCATTCATTGAAAAGTGTGAAGCAACTATTCCTATGGGGAGGTAATATATATGAATCAATTTAACCTAATGCCAAAAAAGAAACAAAAGACTAGGAAGACCCAACAATTTTCCTCTAAAAGAGAGGAAACTGATTCATTTGACCTCTAGAGGACTCACCTAATGTATCTACCTTAGATAAAGGTAAAAAAATGACAATTACATTGACCATGACCATTTACATCATTAATTTCTTCATTTTTCCAAGTAAAAAGTGAAACTTCAAAATTTGCTGAAGATTGTGAAAAATGCATTTTCATGGAAAACGCGTAGCGCCCAGGCAGAAAAAATGGCCTATTTTCAAATATGGTTTTGAGTGCCTTCCTGATGTCCAAATCAACTCCATGATAGCTAATTGGAAATCTCTCTGAGTCTAGTTTCCAAATATACCTCAAGTTTCCAAAATAGTGCGCATTTTCCCTATCAAAAAGGCAATCTCCCAAGACTGGTAAACGCACAGCGACCAGGTCAAAAAGGAGGTAGAAACATGAAAATTTGGTAGTTTTTTTCACTTTTGAGGGACCAGTTCTCCTCCACATTTTCTAAAACTTGATAGGGTTGATGTCTTCATAATTATGACCATGATGGTGGTGGCCATTTCTCATTTGGAGGCCTCAAAAAATAGTGCAGCGTCTAGGTCGCTGCGCATTTGGTAGAATTTCTACGTGCCAAAAAGAATCAAAAAACCAAAAATGACTGAAGTGTCCAGTGTGCCAAAATTTTTCCAAAATTTTTAGGGTACTCTCTTATCAAGTTCTTGAGGCATGAAGAGACACCTCAGAAAGTATATCTAACCTCTCCTTCTCCTCTTGCTTTGTCAAACCTTGAATTTTTGCATGGGCTCGTTTGAGCTTGGCCCTTGCAATTTTGTTCCTCATGGCGTAGTGATTTTTCATTTTCCTCTGAATGTCATTTTGCTTGTTTGAATTCTCTAGAAACCTCTCCAAATACAGATTTTCTTTATCAAGCCATGATTCTCTGTCCTTGCTAATCCCTAAGGCAAGCAACTCACTTGGACTGAGCTGCTCTGCCAACTCAGCTTCTCTCTGTCTCTCAAGGGCTAGAGCTCTTTTCATCCCTCTAGTATTTGGTTTCTGTCTTGGAGGTTGATCCTCCTCATCATCAATCTCAAAAAATATTTCTAAGATCTCCTCCAGGAAAGACTTGGCCTTTTCTGCCTCTCTTTGTGCTTTGATGGTCTTTACCTCATTGATGATTTGTTTAGTTTTCAACTGCTGATTTTCTTGCTCAATAAAATCAATCACATACTTTTCTCTATCAACATTAGCTTGAATTTCACTAATATTTTCTTATTTTCCTTTGATTTATGCACTAGTGATTTTGTCCTCATCTTCCTCATCAAGGTCAATCAGTTTAAATTCATGTTCAGTTTCATGTTTGTCCTCTTTCTCATCAATGATTGGCTCTTTAGCCTTTTCCCTACCTTTGTCCACCTGTTTTGTTGATGAAGAAGGCATGGCCCCTTTCACTCCAAGTGAAGCAAACACATGTTTGTAGCTTTTATGATAAGTCTTGGGAAATGGCTCAACATCAGTCAAATTAGCCCAAGTTGCCTCAATGTCCTCCTCACTGCTTGATGACTCATAATAATGATGTGATGATGGTGAAGGGTTATAGAAAGGTGAAGAAGAAAGATCAACATGGGGTGAACGAAACTAACTTGGTGATGATGTATGAGAAGTATCCTGAGATGGAGGAGTGGATATGGGAGGATGAGATGATGAGGGGATACTCTGCTCATGCTAACTAGGTGGGGTAGTGAAAATTTTATTTTCTATGAATGTGTCCCATGAAATTTTCTTTTGCTCAAGCTGATGCATGACTATCATCTTGATGAGGGAGTGGTGGAAAAGGCTCTGCATTTTATGATTATAATCCCTATTTTGTATAATGTATGCCATCTTGTTAATGTTGCGGGAGAGATAGTAGGGTATGTGAAGCATTATGACTCTATTGAAGTGCATGAGGAGTCAGATATGATATGAATAGAGTCGAGAAAACCTCCCCTCACAATTGAAATATTTCATGATTATTTTTGTCATAGGGACATATCGGTCAAGAAGATGAGAGAAAGAAAAAATGGTCATTTTTTCATCCTTGTATCTAGGTTTGAGATATGGTTCATAGTAGCTCTGACTAAGGTTTCCTTGTTTAAACCATCTCTCCCACATTAGGGATTCCTGTAGCAACTACAATGGAATTAGTGGACATGATAAAAGTAACCCAAGCAAGAGTGACCTGCCTATCATGAATATTGGTGATGAACAACCTTGTCAACATAGGGTGATATTGGATCTACTGCACTTTCTCACAAAACTCAAAAGAACCAACATGTTTAAAACTTGACACAGTGAGGGGAGAAGAAATGAACTCTTTTGTGGTTACTAGTTCATATCTGATTATTTTCCCTCCTTTCTTACTCTTATTTGGTGTTTGTTCCTCACTGACACTTCCTTCCTCCTCTTCAGACATTTTGGACTTGAAGGCTTTGGAAACCCTAAGGTATATGGAATGAGATGAAGGGAGTGAGAGGTGAAATGAATAGCTTAGGCAAATGGAGGGAGTGAATGTAAATGAAAACCTAGGTCTATGAGAACCCTAGGATTTAATAGTGTTTATGACTGATATGTATTTAGGGACATGAATATGGATATGATGCATGAAAAATGGTAGGGAATGAAAACTAGCATTTCATAGAAATAAGCACTTCAAATTTCTTATGAAACACCAAATATTTTAGAGGAGAGGTATCTTAGGGTTCACTTATTGTTTTAAAGCCCTTTGAATAAATTTGTGAGGAAATAGAAGCTTTCTTGAGGTTGTAAAACCCTTTGAAACCCTACATATGCAATCACGCAATGTCCTGGAGGAACATGCAACACCTAGGAAAATGCGCAGCGACCAAGGGTAAATGCACAGCACCTGTGTAAATTGGTCAGTAGTTGTTGGGAAAACATGCAGTGCCTGAGTGAAAACGCGCAAAGACCGGGAAAATGCACAGTGCCCAAGGGTAAACGTGTAGTGACCCTAAAATTTGACTCAAAATGCTAGAAAAACTTGAAATTTCTCCTTTGCTAGAAGCTCCTAATGGTTGAATGGAAAGAATGAATTTCTTTGAGGTGTTTGAATGGATTTGTAGCTTTAGTGGTTTTGAATTTTTAATTTGAATTACCCACTTTTCCTATGTTCACTTTTCCCTTTGGACTTTGGCACTGATACTCTTTATCTTTCTGACTTCTTTGGCATTTTGCAGTTTGATCAAGTCATGGAGTTTGGCTTTCTTTGCTCCACTTAGGCCGGATGATTGCATTGAAAACTTGGGATTGAATTTATTACATATGAGAACATATAATTACATTTGGAAAAACATAAATAAATTACATATTTGACTTTTATATCAAAATGACATTTTGATATAAAAATCATTAAACTCAAAAATTACAACTCTGAAAATATGAAAATTACATCATGATGATATTCTACGTAGGAAAACAAAATTTCGTATTTAGTCCCTCTCATATATGTGCTGACCTCATCTAAAATGAAGGAATGACCTAATAAGACTTCTTTATACCTGACTTTCATGAATGGGATTTGATTTAAAATACTTCGTGGTGAAAAGATAATTTCCATAGGCATTTTTATTCTCGAGGAGACATGATAATGAGTCATAAATGTGAATCTCGGAGGGAGAGTTAAGTTTATTAACAAGGGAAACCACCAATGGAACAATTGTATATCATGACGTAATGGAATGATTGATTTTTCTTTAGAATGGGACACCTAAGATGCACAAGAAAAATGTGTTTTGATCCCTAGTGGAAGTATGAAAATATTGACACTAACATTGGCTCCAGCTGGGGATGGTAGCTCCTTGGAGGTTCCAAGAACACCGTAGACCAATTTCCTATCCATTAGGCATGGAGTCAATAGCTAAAAACCAAACTGAATACTAAAATAAACTTGACTCAATAAACTTAACTGGCTCAGACTAAAACACAACTAAAAAACTGAAAAAGATGCTAAGAATTGAGCTTATTAAACAAAAACTACTCTAATTGATCCATTCATCACCTAATCAAGTGAAATGGAACAACCAATGCAACCATGTAAGCATTATAGCTAATGTTTGAATTATTTTCAAGTGCTTGCTTATGCGCAAGAAGAAAGAACTACTAAAAGGAAACTCCCATGAAAACTTGTCAACAGATTGAATCTTGATGAAATTGCAAAGCACTAGCCCATCGAATGACCTCAAGAGTGCTAGGAAATAATCTTCATATGAATACATATTGATTTCTAGCCCATCTAATACGTTACTACTCTGCTCTAGGTAATCTTCTTACCTTGGTTTTAAAATTTTCCTAACATATGTGCTTTCTTTCTTTGATGACTGCAACAAGTTGAAAAAAGGATCCTGAAACTCATGAATGACTAATTTTTCTTGATGATGAACAAAAAAACAAGAATATTCTTCATTGCTCTCCTGATATGACTGCAACTCTTGGTATGAGCTTCGTAATGAAACACCTACTGAACAGGACAATGAAGTCAGCTGTCGGATAAAGTTTATATCAACACTCTTTTCAGGCTCACAGTTAGCTAATGGAGAAGTAATTTTACTATAGATATCATCCAACACATCAGCTATAGGTTCATGAAAAAATTGAAAAGACTGTTGAAATGCATCCATCAGTTTTAATTAGATTGCATGAAACTCTATAGGCTTCTCATCCTTTTCTTTACAGATATTAGGAAAATTTTCCTTTAAAAATTAAAATTATTCAAAACATAGTATTACATAATCATCTTGCATCATTTGATCATGTGTTTCAACTTCCAAGCCTTCATCTGCAACCTAACATTAAATGGAATTCAGTGGCTGTGAATCTGGAGCTAAGGAGGATTCTATGTCACAAATGATTCTCTCAACCAATTTAGGAGAATGGTCATCATTTATAGTGTTGACCATTCTCTTATCTTCTTGCTTATAGTTTTCTCTTATTTTTTCAAATGAGGAGAAACACAAGGGCAAGGAGCTCAGATCAAAATTTTGACCATCCTCTTGATTGTCAAGATCAAAACTCAATGAGTGTTTATTTCTAATCGCATGAAAGTTATCTATGATGAACTGAAATGAAGTAAAAAAAAGGAGGAAAATATCCTTCACTTACTTCCAAATTTTCTAGACTTTACTCATCACTATCACAGCTGGTATGCATTGGCTGATCACTATTTTTGAGTTGTTGAAACTGAAATTCCTCCCACAAACCAACTGTTGATTGCTCTGCAAGATTAGCTTCTGTTTGGAGAACATAATCATCATCATACTGATCAAACTTTGGCAAATAATCAATATAAGTAATGTCACCAATCATACACATTATATTATCAGATTTTTTCTCCTCGGATTCATCTACAAATCCATTTTCTGATATTCAGTGGTAGGGATTAGCAGGAAAATATTTAGGGCTTGCAATCTCTTCTTTTTTTGGGATAAGTGGGTCATGATGATTTTGAATGGAAAATACATCTCTCATGGTGATCCTTTGAATCATTTCCTCTATTGTACTTACCAAAAGGTCGATCTTTACCTCTTAATATGTCAGGTACTCTGCAATGTTATTCTTCTCTTCTTCCTTCAACTTTCCCCTTTTGATCAACAGATTAGCCTCTAAATCTACTGCACTGTTCTGCATCTCTTCAAGTGTTGCAAGGTTCCTTTATCTTAGCCAAAACTCCATTTCCGGATTGAAGGCATCCAGGTAATGTAAAAGAGTTGAGCCAGGAGGGGTCTTATATCAACATGTATCGAATAATAGACTTGATTGAATCTGGCAGAAAATTGTTTGTTATATCCCCTAACTGTCTTTTCAGCTAGTCATAATCTTCTAGAATCAGGAAAGGATTTTTTTTACCACCCACCTGTCGAGGAAAACTTTGACGAACTGTGGGAAATCTAAGATGCTCGCAGCAGGAAATTTTTTGAACCAACTCTTGACTTTTCCTTGCAAAGAAATAGCAAATAGCCTGATACTGACATCCCCTTCGTAAACTTCAAAAAGGTCGAAGAAAGTCTCAAAATTTTGCATATGTCTCTCAACAGTGATGTTTTCATATTCACCATAAAACCTCAACAGATATAGATAATTATTTTCAGTGAAAGCATGGAGTATAGAAGGTAAGATGAGTGGTTTGTATCAATCCAGAACTATAGAAGGTGTAGGAGTATGTACAGAAGCTATAGGATTAGTCTTGATCTCTTTAGGCTCATCAATTTGAAGATGTTCATCATAAGACTCAAAAAAAGGATGTGGACCAAGATCAAAGGAAAACTCAGTATTTACACTTTTTGAATAGGTAGAATCAAGATTTTTATCATCTTTATCATAAAACAAACTCTATAAAACTTTCAGGATAGTTTCAGGAAAAGAAAAGAATTAATTTACAAGAAAGTAGATTATATCTTTAATACAATTCCACTTTTGAAACCTGACCTTTGTGTAAGATCCTTCCATTTTCCTACTGGCAAGGTTGATCCTCCAACGAACTCTTTACATCAAGTTGGAGTCACCAAGTGAAGAATTCAGCCTCCATATGCATCTGATTTCCATACACCATCAGAAATCAGATCTAAACTTTGTTGTTCTTTCCAAGGGAAGATATGATGTTTTGCTTTTGCCTGTATGGTCGCCAAAATGTTATCACTTGGATTGAACCTCAGGTTGAAGAAGGCAATTTTGAGGTAACCACAAACCAGGCTTAGCCAAGTAGTTAGCCCTACTAGGCAAGGAGAGGGATCTCTCTGTATAGATCACAACCAAGATGAATGGGGAAAGAATATTTTAGGCTAGATTTAGCAGCTCAGGGTTTTGATTTTGATTGTATAGGGTTTTTCTAGATCAGGAGGAGTCAAACAGTCAAGGCAAGGAAATAATGTCAAGATTTGTAGGGTGTTCTATGGGGCAAGGTAGGTACAATGGTTTAGCACTTGAGGATTTTCATGATGGGATGATTAATACAGGTGAGGATCTAGAAAGAGCATGGTGAACTCATGATTTCTTTCTAAACTAAATAAATTACAGACTGTGAATATCTACCCAAAACATAGCATAACAATTATGGATTTTGTTCCTCTAACTTGAAAAAATTCACTTAAAATCAATGAAATGATGGATAAAATAAAAAATACATTCTAACATAAGAGCACAAAAGAAGAAACTGAAACTAAACACAATACCACAAGGATTCCATAAAAATAGTTGCAAATTTGATTAATTTTCTTGCTTAGAATTGATACAAAGTATGTCTCTACAAAATCCAAGCATCCAACTGAGTCCAACCATTACAATGACTGAGAAAATACATCATATAGACCTCAAAACCACTCTCCCTAGCCTCAAGGAGTCAAATACATGAGATAGGAATCAGTTTCACCTAATTCCAAACAAGAAACTGAAGACTAGGAAGACCCAACAATTTGCCTCTAAAAGAGAGGAAACTAATTCATTTGAGCACTAGAGGACTCACCTAATGTATCTACCTTAGATACAAGTAAAAACGTGAATTTTACATTGAACATGACCATTTACATCTATAATTTCTTCATTTTCCCAAGTAAAATGTCAAACTGGAGTGAACCTTCAAAATTTGTTGAACATTATGAAAAATACATTTTCCTGGAAAACGCACAACGCCTAGGCAGGAAAAATGGCCTATTTTCAAAGCTAGTTTTGAGTACCTTCCCAATGTCTAAATCAGCTCCATTATAACTGTTACACAGCATTTTGTCATCGTCCCTACAATCCCTCGTCCCGTACATTGGAGGACTATTTCCGTGACCTGTGAACAGTAAAATGACCTGAAAACACCTTCATGGCATCCTCTTGCATAAGGAAAAACATTCTCCTGAAGAACATTTCCTTTGAAAAACCCTAAAAAAAGATGTTTTAGCATTGGCGCGACTAGCCAGTTCATACCTCACGCCAATGGGGGAAATCCACACTAGAGGGCACGCCAACTGGCGCTCTATCCCTGTGTTTCACTCTTGCCAAGCTTATTAAGGGATGTTTTTTAAAAATAAATGGTGAAAGTTTGATTCTAACAAACTCCAGAATGAATCATCAAAAGGATTTGAGTGCTTTGGCTCCAAATCTCCATGTATAGGAAGTGGTTTTCCACCTCTCATGGAACCTTCCTAAGAGAAAGGGACTATCCCACGATTATAGGGATCCCAACTTCCCTTCCTCCATTAGCAAGCTAGCTGAACTTGTAGGAAGGAAACTATAGTTGGGAAACTATTGAGAGCTAAGATGAAGAGAATCCCATAAGAGAGAGAGCTTCATCCAGATTCCTGACAGGTTTTGTTGAGACACGCTCTGCTGCAAGCCCCGCCGAAGGAAGATCATAGCATCAGAGCATTTCCTTGTAATATCCCTTTTGTCATTTATAATATAAGCGACTCTAATTTTGGTTCCATTCTTGTGTTTACTCTTTTATGTAATGCAACAAATTATACCTTCTCTGATTGATATATAGTTACATTCTTTAAGTATTACGTTGTATGTCGTCATTTCTCTGCATATGTACAGGTGTCCGGATGTGTCAAACGGAAGGATTGTGATCTGTTAGGCTAGGGACAAGGAGCACCGCTTCTTCCTCGACAACAACAGCATGGGATTTAAATTAGGCTACTTATCGCAATCTTTGTCTTTCTTGTAACTAGGGACCAACATCATTGCGTGGTTCGATTGTTACTAGACCTAATCTAGGGCTAGTGGGATCGCCTCTATCTGCAGAGGGGATTTACCTCCTCAACAATTTGGTGACTCTGCTGGGGATCTAACCCAGAATCTCTAGTGGGATTTAGTCCTTCCTCTCTTGGGTGTTTTTGTGCTTTTGGTTGATTTATTTGCTTTTCTAGTCCACCTTCCTTGGTGTTAAACCCCTGTTCAACCCCCAGAAGACCAGATCCAGTCTCTGTTTTTCCATGTTCATTATTTTTCTAGGGTAAACTTGATTGGCACCGTTTTTCTCCTAACAGTCGCGCCAGCTGGCGTTTGTTTCTAGTTAGGCCCCCGCGCCAATTCCTTTTTGGCATAGATTACAGCAAAACAGGTGCGCCAACTCTGCTTGGTGTTAGGGTTTGCTTGCTTTTGGGCTCTCTGAGCTTGAGATTTGGTCCTGGTGTCATTTTTCTGATTGATTGAGTGCTTTGGAGTCATTTTTGACTGATTTTGGCCCTTGTCCTCCAGTTGTTTTCCATTTACTATCATTTTTTCATTTTAGCCCTAGGGCTTCTAGGTGCTTCAATGTGCTGAGCCTCCCATGGGTGTTTTGGATCCTTGATTACCCGGTCAATTTTGTTTTTGCTTCTCTGCATTCATCTTGTTCAATCTCATTGAATCATTGCGTTAATTGAGTGATTGTCCTCTCTTTAGTTCGATTTCTCTTTGTGTTACTCCAAGCCTAGATTACACGATTTGTTTGAGTCTCTTTTGAGATTCTTTTTCACTTTGACGGATTTTGTCATCAGTTTGAGTCTTGATTGTATGCATTTGAATTGAGTGAACTTGTTTGCTTCAGCTCTCTCTTTGTCATTTCTTGAATTGGTGTTTTCATTAGTTTTTCATTCATTTAGTGCACTTTCTCTAAGATATTGAAAAATACAAAAACAAAATCTTTTGCATTTTGATTGGCATAGTGAAAATTGAAAACTCTTTCGCATTACTAGTGTTATATAACTCTAGAGAGAAGTTTTCTAGTTTCATTAGCTTGCATTGGAAACAGTAGTGGATGTTTTTGTGTGTTCATTTTGTTGTCATTTGGAAAACTCTCAACTCTCCCATAGATAGCTCTTCATTGAACAAAATGATATTTTGTGGCATGTAGTTTTCATTTAGAGGTTTTATGAGATCCGACATTCGATAGGGCCTTCAAATTGAAACGTAAATTGAAGATCAAATTTAAAATTTATTGAATTAACCTAAGGCAACATTGAAACATTAACAGAACATCCATTAGTCTAAGGTAGAGACGTGTTACAGCGTCTTTAAGCCTAGCAGTTATTGCTCACCATCTGGCTATAGACAGTGCCAGTATGGACCTGTGCTCCCCATACCATCACGTATATAAAGGGAGACCCCATTAGGTTTCAATCCTGTATCTATAGGAAGCTGAGTCTGTCGCCTTTTACCCATGATACATTGGACACAACATTCGAGGAGAATACCTGCATTTATGTCAAGTCCTTGGTTGATTTCTCTTTCATTTTTACCAAGGTGTATATGGCAGTTCACGAATATCTGGTACACCCATTTGCCTAGATTACCAGCGTAGTCATTTTGATCTTTACTGACTCACTAAATTTGAAAAGATCATCAAGCACTTGTCCTTTCATGCTTGCTTCCAAACTGAAAGTGATAGAGTCATCTTTTACTCGTTTCTAGACTCTTAAAACATGAAATAGTAAAATTTCCAATTTCAATGTGGTAAAATTAATCACTTACGATCACATGCCCATTTAGAGATTGATTTTTCAGCCTGTTGTCGTTTGCCTTGGTTTTTGCCTGTGGGTATTTCTTTTTATCTCTTCCTCTTTTTGTTACAGTCACAGTGGCAGAACCCTTAGTTTCATCCACTGGTATTCCTTACACAGACGATTCATCAGAGATCTCCCAGTCCTCTGCTAAGTATCAGTAGCCCATTGTATCTGAGTTTCCCGATAGGGGACCGGTTATATCTAAACTTCCCTTTGGAGGACCAGTTGACTTCAATGGGCCCTTGTCCAACGCTTGGTTTGGATTTGGAGTAGGGGAACACTTCCCTCCTCTTACATCGGGATTGCCTTTTTTGGCTGCTATCATACCTCCTAGTCCCCATCGTCTTTTGCAAGATCTTATGACAGGGTCAAATATGGACTCATCCGATCCTTCTCCTAGTGAGGGAATTCCTACTTCTGGTGAATATTACTAACCTTTCCCCGAAGATATCCCCGAACCTTTTGTTATGTCTTCACCTAGTCCTTCGCTCCCAGCTGGATATAGGTCTTTAAGTGAGGTCATGGCCGCCATTGCCTCTATCGGAGTTTCAACTCTGTCCACGAGGCTGACCATTCTCACGTTGGGGATGTCGCCATAGACACCTCTCACGGCATCTCCTTTTGTTACATCGGCGCTTGTTAGACCTACTTTCTGTGTGGCTATGTCTACACCTATTGTCACTACTCAGTAAGCTAGGACCTCGTCAGTTCCTGAAGATGTTTATATAGCTTTTGCTATTCCGGAGAACACTTCTCCCGAGGATTATTGACTGTCTTTATAGCCGTCAGTCTCCGAGGTTGGTCAATCCTCTCAGGATCTTAACCATCCTTACTTTTCCCATTATGGACCAGATGGTTCCCCGATCTATGTATTTCCATATCAATAGGATGAGCATGGAAATCCCCTTCGTTTTCTTGCTCCTAAGGCTTATTAGTATATTAACAGTTTTCTTGTCTACCCAACCTGGGCAACCTTCTAATCAACAAGGGAAAAATCTTCAGGGACATCCTTTATTTCAGCAAGGATATGCTTCTAGCCCATAAGGACAACCCTTCTAGGGACAACCTTCATTCCAGCTAGGTTATGCGTACGACTCGTAAGGACAACCCTTACAGGGACAACCTTCGGTCCAGCAGAGATTTTTGTATGGTCCGCAAGGGCAATCTTATAATCCTCAAGGTCAACCTCTACAGCCTCACCCTATGGTCCAACCAGGGAAAACTCAAGGACCGGTATGGCGACCGAGGTATCAACCTGGACTTTTGTATGGTCCTGGGGGGAAAACCCATCCTTCTCAACCATTGGTGCAACCTCAGCAACCTCATTTTCCAATTGGTCAAAATGATGCACAACTAGGGCCATCTTATGGTCCTGCCACAGGTCAACCTGGTTATCAGGCACAACCAAGCCCCCTCCCACCATCAGGCCAACTGACTCAGCTAGGGCAACCAAGTGTCCTTCATCAACCAGGTCAACTTTTTCAACCAGGACAACCTGCACAACTAGGTCAACGTGTTCAACTAGGACAACCTCCACAACCTGTTAACTCTTCTTAACAACCGATCTATTCTATGCCACAGCCAAATCCACCTGTGTGCCCGACTTATCAAACTCAATAGGGTCCCACTTACCAACAGCTTGTTCAACCCCAAGGTGGCTATTACCTTCAAGGTCGGTCTCGACTGCTTTACAACCCGCCCCAAGGTTCTGGTTATTACCTTCAATAGCCAGGCTACACTTATACTCTGCAGTCAAATCCATACACTGCTCAAATGGGGTCCACATATAATTAGAATCAGTACCTTGGTTATCAACCCCCGTATCCTGGTTTTCAGCTGCCATATCAACCCAATTATACGACTTATACCCCCTATGGTCAAAATCCTACGGGACAGAACCAGTGGGGGTAGAGTTATGCTCAAACAAGTTGGAGTATGGGTACAGGGCCTTATCGGGGACTTGGCATGCCTTTTAACCCTCAATTTCCTTTTCTCGCCACGTTGGAATTACTGGACGTATCCAAAATGACTAACGATTTGATTCTTCATAATCCATATTGGCCTTCGGTTTCGATGAAGGTGCCTGGTGATTGTCCTAAATTTGAGGGTAAATCTCGAGAAAACCCCCAAGCACATGTCATGACATACCATTTTTGGTGTTCTTCGAACTCTTGGATAGATGACTCGATTCTTCTATGTCTTTTCCAGCACACTCTCATCGGCGCTGCTGCTAAATGGTACATACAAATACCCTGTGGTATTTTTCAAGATTTTAATACTTTAGCTATGGCATTCCTAACGTGTTAGCCATCAGTATTTTTTACATATTAGTGATGACTATATCTATAGCTGAGTTTTCTAGAAGCTGAATCCCATATGTCAATCTTTCATCTAGAAAACCCTCATAAAACTGTTTTCGCCCTTCTACTTTTAGTCCGCCCATGTCAAAGTCAAAACTCATTATCATTATTTTTTCTAGCTTCATCCCTACTAGTCTGCCCATCAGCTCCAAAAGGAAGAGTCCAAGTCTGTTTCAAAAGCCTCCCCTATGTTAGGAAGTGGCGCTTTAAGACATTTTCACCCTTGGCAATCATCAAAAAGCCTCCATCTGCTACAGACCAACCATGACTGACCTCTCACTTTGCAAATGAAATTGACAAACAGCTCTAAGTCGCGCCACTTACACCCCTAGGTCTCAGCACTGCACAAACCACAGTCTCAAGCTGACTATTAGGTGTTTCACAGTGTTTTATGGATTCTACAAGGGCAGGAAATATAACTTCATCTCAGGAGGAAATGCTTGAATCTACAGTTAGAAGAACAGCTGCTTCTAAATGTAACATGAGCCTGAGATATGTCTGCAAAACAGAGAGCCACTCATCAAGACCTTGCAGCTCTTTCCAGCATGAAAATCACCGTAAGAGAAAGACACCACTGTCACAGCAAACTGGTAATTTTTCATGGCCCAGAACCTCCTTCATTTACAAGCAGAGGGTTAGGGCGCCTCCTTCATCTACAATCAGAGGGCGCTAGCTAGTATTGACTTTAAGGATCGCAAAAGCCCAGGTTTTCTTGTTACTAAACAGTGAAACACAGACTCTAGGTTTTCTGAGTGTAAGTGATAATCATAGCAGGTCTAAAATCTGAAGTATGCAAATTAAAAGGGGAACAGAGTTCAGGTCTTGCAAATAAAGTCATTTGAAGTTTCCAAATCATAAGAATTGTTAAACCTTAGAAAGGCATATCATTGGTAAAAACCATTCTGATCATAAGCAACCTGCTTTTCCACAAGACTGATTTGAAGAAATGCTGACAAATCATGTCATCACACAGGCAGGAGAAAAGTTGTTTGTTTTTCAAAGGATGCTGACTTAAACTATCTTTCAAATAATTTTTCATAAGTTAACCAAAGTGAATTCTAACTTTTCAGTTTACCCCTCAGAGCAGTACAGTGAGACAGTGACACTTTGACTAGGGTTTTTTCTGAAGCACAGTAGTGTTTGCAAGCAGAGGTGCCAGTATTGATGTGTTTCAAGTTGGTTGCTTACCTTCATAATCCAAGAAAAAACTTGTCATGCAGCCTTAGCAAATAATCTTCAGATACTTTGCTTAGTGAAGGGCCTCCTCCATTTATTGTGACTTTTTTGAGTTTCTTCAATTTTTGGCTTTCTGAGCTTGACCAGTACTTTTCTTCTTGATTTTCTGATTGTTTGAGTGTATTGGAGTCTTGTTTGACTGGAATTCACCGCTATCCTTTGGTTGTTTGCCTCTATCTATCGGTTTCACGATTTGAGCCCTAGGGCATCTAGTGGCATAGTGAATCGAGCCCTCCTTGGGAGTTTTGGTGTCTTGATTGTCCTGTCAACTTGTTGATTGATTCTCCACGCCCTCTTAGTAGTCTTTGATTGTTTTGTTGCGTCTTTTGAGTGATTGTTCATTCTTTCATTCAGAATTCGTTTGCCCTTGCTTTGGACCCAGATCACACGGTCCATTGGGTGTTTTCGAGTCTTTCTTCGATTTGAGAGACTTTGGGTCGATTTAGAGATTTGGTTGCTTGCTTTGTTGAGTGAATATTGTTTTCTTCGCTCTCTTAGTTATCATTTCTCAAATTGTTCCTTTTGTTTTCAGTGCACATTAGCCATTAAACATTGAAAAAAAAAATATATATATATAGTCTCTTTTGTTTTTTTAATTAGTGCAAATTGTCATCTTTTCCGTATTACTAGTGATTAGTGTTTGAATGGAAAGTGTGCAATTGCATTAGTTGCATTAGAGACATTCTTGTTTGTATTCCGTTCATTTCGTTTGTATAAAAGCTCTCAACTCTCATTTAGCTAGTTTTCATCGAACGAAATGTTGCATCGTGGCATATAGCTTGCATTTAGGAGACACTACATACGATAAGGCTTGGAAATTGAAACTTAATTGAAGATCAACTGTAAAATTCATTCAATTAACCTAAGGCAACATTGGAACTTAACGCAACATATTTAGAAGGTCTAGGCTAGAGACGTGTTTCGGCGTCGTTAAACCTAGCAGCTGTCGTTCGCCTATTGGCTTTAGACAGCACTAGTACGGACTTGCGCTCCCCGTACCGTCGAGTATATAAAGGGAGACCCCTATAGGTTTGCAATCCTTTATCCACAGGAAGCCGAGTCTGCCGCCTGTTACCCGTGATACACCGAACACAGCATTCGGGGAGACTACCTGCACGTACGGAAAGTCCTTGGTCGATTTCTGTTTCATTTTGAAACCAAGGTGTATATTGCGGTTCACGGCTATCTGGTACACCCTTTGTGCCTAGTTTTTCCTGAGCAGTCATTTGGTCTTTTCTGACTCCTGTGAAAAGAGCGAGTCAAGCGCTTGTCCTTTCACGCTTGTGTCAACTCTGAAAGAGATAGAGTCATCTTTTTATCGTTTCTCGACTCTTAAAACATGAAGCTTGGGTAGAATTTGTTTATTTTCCAATGTGGTAAAATCAATCTCCACGATAACACACCCGAGATATTGCTTGTTGACCGTTTGATCGTGTGCCCTTAACTCTTTTTCAGCCCGTGTGTAGTTTTGAGTTTGATGGCAACTTTTTCAGAGTTTACCAACCAAGGAATCCCCTCAGAAGGGAATCCTGGTCATTTTCCTCCTTTTGGAAATGTTGGTGCTCCTTACATGGCGACGTTGTCCCTTCCCGGGTTAACTGTTGGGTTGCCTGTTTGGTTGTTCTCAACCTCTGTTGTCCCGAATAACTCCGTTACTGTTCAGTCAGTTCCTCCGACGGAACAACATCATGTTGATTCCAAGGTGGACCTCTCCCCGTCTTCGCCTGTTTCTGCGTCCTCATCTTCTACTTCGCCTGGTGAAAGCCTGGATTCGAGTAACCAGGTGGCTAAGAAGAAGAAGAAGAAGACTAAGAAGAAGAAGTCCAATAAGCGAGAGGCTAAATGTACAGCTACTGTCCCTAAGGAATCTCCTCTCGATAATCCTTCCAACCCTCCTCGGAAAGTCAAGTTCCCGTGCATGTTGTGCACGGGAGACCATCTTCTTCGAGACTGCCCTGGCATTCCCAAGGTGCTCGAAGTATGGTCCAACAGCTGCCCACCGTTGCCTTTGGCTTCCGGGAGTCAAGTTGGGGGCACGTCTTCAGCTACTGTTGATAAGAACTCTAAGAAGCAGGGTAAGATCACCAATCCCTGTAAATTGTGTGAAGGGCACCATGCCATTCACCTTTGTCCTTATATAGATGAAGCCAAGCGAGTCTTGGACAACCCAGTCGGTTCTACACCACGCCTTCCACCTGGTTATAATCGGCTTTCTTTGAGTCCTCTACCAGCTGATCCTGTGATTGATCAAGAGTCATCCTTGGTCGATCCCACTCCCCCAGAAATTCAAATTCACGAATCCATCCCTGACCAACCATTGATCGTGGGATCGGTTGAACTGGCCCCGTCCACGGTGCACCAGGTCTTTTCTGTCGAGAGTGGACCTCACACCCCCCATGTCCTTCTGATCTCTTCAGATTCTTCAGACTTGGAGAAAGATTCTCCTGTCCCTGGGCTTCGAGAAGCCCCTCCTCCACCTCCCATGATGGAGGCTCCAGAGGATATTCCTCCCGCCTTCGAGATGGAGGTCATGGAGGAGGCTTCTGCTTCCGTAACATCAGGGGAAGACCTTCGCATTTCGATGGTAGCCCCTCCGAGTAGTTTGGTCGCTTCCTTTGACTGGAATCGATTTGCGGGATTTCGCCTTCCGTCTTATGTGCCTTTCGAGATCACAGTACAGGCTCTTGGTCTGGTTGTACCCAGCACCATTATAGATGAAGGCGCCTCTGTTAGTATTCTGTCTTCAACTACCTGGCAAGCTTTCGGTTCGCCGCCGCTTGCGCCTATTACGCAGAATCTGCTCACTTTTAACAGAAGGACGAGTCAACCATTGGGGATCCTTCCAAGGTTACCTGTTACTTTGGGAGGAAAAACCATCCATATGGACGTGATGGTCATTCCAGGCCCCTTGGATTTCAATTTGCTTTTGGGGCGCGATTACACCTATGCCATGGGAGCACTCGTCTCCTCCCTCTTTCGTGTGGCCTGTTTTCCGCATGAAGGAAGGATCGTGACCATTGATCAGCTGTCATTCTTTGGTCCTAATGTAGCATCTGGTCCGCCATCACCCCCTCCTGGTTTTTATCCACCCGTTGTATCTGCTCCACCGCAGGTCAACTATGTGGCTACTTACCCCGTGCCTGTGCTCAGTGATGATGCCGTAGTGCATAATGTGCTGGGGGCATTGGGTCCTGACTTCCAGGATGTTTCCCTTCCATCGGGAGTGGAACTCTTGGAAGCACCGCCTTCTTGTTCATTTTGATGTAAGTCGGTTAGAGCATGGTTTCCTCCCTGGGTCAAGCTCTTTAAAAAATGAAACTAGGATCTTGGAGCATGGTTCCTCCACTTGTGTCAAGCTCCTAAAAACAATGAAACAAGTTGTTCGAGGATAGTTCTTTTAAGTGTGTCAACCTCGTTAAAACAATGAAACACAAGCATATTCAATTCGAGTTTTGTCAGTTTCAGCTCAAATCTCGTGTGTGTTCAATCTTCACTCCATTTTCAATCGAGTGAAGCTTGGGGGGCATGTGCCTCGATTTGAGACAACATGCTTGGGGGCATGCCCGTCTTTCTTATTATCAAGCATAGTTTGTGTTTTAAGCTTGCGTAAAAATAAAACTCGTTTCAAGCATAGTTTGCATATGTGTGTGTTCATGTGTGCTTTTAAGCTTGCGTAAAAATGAAATATGTGATTAGATACATTGTGTGAATACATTTCGCATTGGGTCGTTTGTTATGTAACTGATACATTAGATTACATCTGTATTAGACATTTGCATGACATATAGAAAACATCATCACATGTAAAGAAAGATCCATCCAAAATAGTCATATGTATATATATATATATATGTGTGTGTCGAAATGTTTGCACAGTGTGCGTCACATAAAACTCAAAAAATATACATAAGTGTCTTAATACATCCGGAGACACTGTGTCTCTCAAAAAATAGGTGTGGCTAAATCCTAGAGACTAATCGGCATGGTGCTCATGATAGCACGTTACTGCACGCACTAGCCGCCTCAGGATTCGGTGGAGCCGGTTTGGGACTCCCACCGTATGGCGCTGGTACTCCATCGGTACATCTGACAGTCGGGCATAGTCTGGGATCCCATGGACGATCCCCTCAAGGTTCTGAACCAGTGCCCCTCCTCCGGCACCTTCCCCCTGGATCTCAGGGGCGAGCTGTGTCCTCCGGAAGATAGGAGACATCCCGGCTGGTCTCTCAGGTCCTACATCTGCATGCATGTATATTTGTGTTAAGACAACTGTGTATTAATAAAAAAATCATATAAACATAAAATCAAAAATATGAGGTCTTACCCAGCTCTTCGTCCCAGTGGTCTCCTTCTGGTAGCGGGAGATCCGGGTCCCTTGTAAAGTCAGTTCCCGCGTAGGGCCAATCTTCCACAACGATCAGTTGGCGCCGTATCCATCTGAAGAACTCGGGCTTCCAGGACATCTGTTGCCCGCCTCCAGATCTGGGCATCAGTGCTGCCCAGCGAGCCATTCTCGGCTCTCGTGGTACTGGACTCGCCACGGGGGCCTCTTGGCCCTGGAAGGTTGGTATGCGTTCCAGAATGAACGACACCAAGATGGAACCATACCCAAACTGCTTCAGTTTTCCCTTTTTGCACTTTGTGAGCTGCCTTTTCATGTTAATGGTGACAGCTGTTGCCCAGTCATACAGTCGGGGACCCATGCATTCTGAGGCCAGTAAGAGTTGAGCCTTTGAAGCCTCGTGTGGTGCCTGCGATCCAGCAGCCCGCGTAATGGTGTGGAGTACGACTCTCGGTGCTAGGTCGGGGATGGTCGAGATGTACACCTTCTTACTCCCTGTTCCTGTTTGTGCCCCATGGCACACCCGCGCCATTACTTCTTCCATCTTCTCCCCTGATGGTCTGCTCCCAGTCAGTACAGGGATTGGACCCCTGCGGGATAATCCGGTAACAAAGTAAATGTCGGTGACCTCCAATTCCAACACCGGGTCTCGTATTCTGAATACCTGGTCATTTTCATCCCAGAGGTTGATCAAATATTGGAGGAGCTCAGGCTGAGCTCGTAAGCATGGCGTGAGGAAGAATTTCTTTAAGCCACAGTCCCTTAGAGCATTCATACAATTCTCATTTTGCATGGCTTCTTCGTCCTCATCTCCGTGTTCCCGTTCCTTCCATTCAATCACCATTCTGACTGTTTATCTGCATTCACATGGTTCAAAGCCCTTAATTAGATCTTCTGTAAGCTCAAAAATTCAAAAAATTTGGCATAAATAGGGGTTTTTTAGGCGGAAATTTGGGTTGCGCCGCTGGCGCGACTGTCAGCAAAACAGTCGCGCCACGTGGCGCGGGCCCTTTGATAAAAAGAGCTCAGTGGCGCGGGTCCGTGCCCGATACCCGCGCCACTTGGGCCGGCCCTAAAAATTCAAGAGTGCCCTTACAGAGCTGATTTCTAAGGGAAATTCATTAAAAGATATATGGAAAGAAAGAGAAAAGGAGCGCCTCTTACCTGTCACAGACGAGACACTGAATGGTTGCCTGGATCGGTCGCAATCGCCGTCAGAAGATTCTGCTCCAAATGGACCACTGCTACTCTCCACAAGGTAAATAGTAAAAAGTAATTTCATTTTTTACCATTGGACATATTTATAACTTTTCGACGTTAAAATGAGTTTTTTAGTTATTTCTTGTCAAATATTTGCATGTATTATGTCGAAAATGGATTTTACGCTTGTTGGGTATGTGCAGTGACAGGTTTTTGCGACTTAGAAGGTGGAAACGAGTTGTATTTTATACTTTTTCGGACTCGGTAAATACACGAAAAAGTCACTCTGGAGTCATCTTTCAGCTCTTTTCTGACTCTCTAAATATGAAAAGATCGCTGAGGCCCTTGTCGTTTCGATCTCGTTAAAATGGACACGAATCGACATTCACCCAGTATAAGTTTAACCCTTTTTCGGGCTGGGATGGATTGATTACGAAAAAGGAATACCCTAGCCTATTGCGACTAGGAGGTTTTTCCGGATATTGTTTTCTACCTTTTCGGATCTGGGGAACTATTTACGAAAAGGGACCTGTGGAGTTTCCTTTTCCGCTGTCTTTTCAAACTCTCTAAACATGAAAAGACGCCGAGTTCTTCCTTTGTCAGACTCGTTAAACCCTGATGACATTGGATTCCGTCGAAATGACGTTCTACGAGTTTCTCCTTCCTAGGACTCGTTAAATGCACTAGGATGGATTCGCCCGAAGGGCGGACTTATATCACAAGCATATGCTATCCCCTTCAAGCTTGTTATCAAAAATAATTGGGGTACTCGCCGGAAATGGTGGGGGAAAAATGGAACCATCGTCGTTGTCGTCGGCAGTATGTCGCTCTTGAACATGGCACTTGTCTGCATTCGTGTCGGGTTGGGGACATCTCATCTCATTGCTTCACTTTGCTTCCATGGGTTTGGGTAATCTCTTTTGACCTCTCATCTGTTCACTGCCTCGTCGCCATGACCTTTGATCTGTTGATGTCAAATACTGCCAAGTCCATTGTCGTGTCGTTTATATGTTCAAGAGAAGTTGGCCTCTGCGAATATCAACCTTCCTCTGTTTCTCATATGATCCTGATTCACAACAAAACATTATGTTCCTCTGTCTCGTGTCGATGATGTGGGAATCATCATGGCCCACCTTCGATCAAGGTCACTTCCTGTCGACTTCAACTCATTATCCGGGAAGTTGGTCTAGAGACTCCTGATGGTACCTTGGAGCCTGCATGCCTTAATGGCAGGTTCGTCGCATTCGACGAGAGGTTTTCATTATTGGCCCCCGATCGGATGATTCTGCGGGTGTTCGACGTCAGCTCATTTATTCACACGCCGTAGATTGTACCTGTAGTACCTTGAGGACCATCGTCATTATTGGTGGTTTCTCTCGCGTCTGTTAACAGCTTTCATCATTGGCTGGTAATCAGACGATGTTCTTGCATGTTCGACATCGGCTCACACATTCGCATGCTAGAACTTGTACTTGTTTGGGTCGAGATGGAGCGCAAGACCCTGGATTGTGTCTGTTGTAATCCAGGCTGCGATTGTGGATTATTGTCATTATGTACATGACTCAATGATTGGATGGCTGTGACCATACCTGAGTCTATTTGTTTGATCTTAGTTGGATGGATGCGCCCATACCCTAGATCCGGATTATAGCATACTCTGTTCGGATGGCTGCGTCCATACCATATATATACATCATGTACTTGAGATATCAGTTGTATCTTTCTGTGCAGGTTTTCCGACGGCGGGCCTTCGGTTGGACATGTTCTCGTAAAGCATTTCACCCCTCTCTCTCTCGGGCCTCATGCTTTAGGGGGCATCTGTTACACAGTAATTTGTCACCGTCCCTACCATTCCCCGTCCCGCACAATGGAGGACCCATAATGTGACTTGTGAACACTGTCATGCACTGAAAACATCATCATTGCATCCCTCTGAGTATGAGCTTCATTTCCCCTTGAGACATCTCCTTGCAAAATCCATGAAAAACAGCTCTTTTTACATTGGCGCGGGTAGACAGTTCAGTACTCGCGCCACTCAGGGAAATCCTGTAAAGAGGTCGCGCCACTTGGCGCTCTGTCATAGAGCAGCAATCGCGCCACCCATTTTAGGGACTGTTTTTTATATATGGATGGCGAAAGTTGAGTTCAAACAAACTCACAACCACTGCCTATCTTGAGTTGGGAGGTTTGGCTACGGGAGTCCTATGGAAGGGAAGTAGTTTTGCCACCTTCTATGGAACCTTCCTTGTTGATAGGGCCAATCCCATAATAATAGGGATCCCAACTCCCTCCTTCCCCATCTATAAAAGCTTGCTCAGATCCATGGCAAGCTAGTCTTGAAGTGCTGAAGCTTTGCATCTCCCTATTCCCAAGTGCCTTTGTGCTGTAAAGAATCCCTTCTTTCCCTTAAGGCCCATTCAAGCGAGGAGACCATTGTTACGAGACTCTGGAGAGGTTTCCCTTTCCTTGGCGAGCTTTGCGAGACGTGGACAGGGGACCGTGCAGAGGAGGCTCGACGTCGAACTCGGGTTGTAACTTCTATTCGTTTATCACTTTAATAGATGACTATGATTATGGTTCCCACTCCCTTTTAACGATCATGTTAATGCGAGTAATATCTTTTACGGCCAGGTATTTAGTTACGTATCTTTAGTTCTATGCATGTATCTGTTCGTCTCTTACGTAATGCGGTGTTCGTTCACGGAGATCGTGGGATTGTGATCTGGGGGGGGCGGGGGCATCTTCTTCAACGGATCTAGCGTTGGAATCCAGGTAGGCTCTTATCCCAAGTCTTTCATTTCGTAACTAGGAGCTTGCGTCTGCGCATTGTTTGCTTTGTTGCTGAACCCTATTTTCTGAGCGTGGGATGGCCTACGTAGCGGTTACCTCTATGAGGTACATCGGCCCAACTTGGTGGTATTTTTCAAGATTTTAATACTCTAGCTATGGCATTCCTGACACATTTCCAGTTACCAGTTCATTATGAAGCCAGGATGCATCTCCTGACATCTCTGAAACAGGATAAAGCCACTCATATTTGAGATCATATTCATGAGTGGCGATGTCGTCATTGTCTGATCAAGTTTGATATTCCTGATCAGCTTCTAACTCACTAGTTCACTACCTCCTTTGTCAACAATATTGCACAGGACATTGCTATGGGGGCATGTGCTTAGAGGTGAAGCCATTACTCGTACTGATACCTCGATTTCGTACTCTTAGTGCGGCATGTTATACGATATCTTGAGCGATGCCCCACGACACGGGACCTCTAAAGCACTAGCTACCCCATCGGTTGACGATGTTATTGGTTCCCGTCTTGTTGAGAAAAATGCGAGAGGGGTGAATCAGTATTTAGGGCATATTCAAAACTTTTACTTTTTCTTGCTTCTAAAACCCATACGCTACTTTCCTGAAACAGACTCGCGTATATACGCGGATACCCTTTATGAAACTCGCGTATACAAAGATATCTAATTATGTTATTAGATCTTCACTTAAATCATTCCATCATTCATTCATCAGATGTTTAATAAATAGTAAGCATGAACAGTAAGAGCAGAGTAAACCATCACACAAAGCATCACACATGAACACCAGGATTTTTAGGTGGAAACCCAAGTCGGGAGAAAACCACCGCTGCAGTTGCTCAGCCTTCAATATTTTATTATAGAGAAAACATCTTACAACATATGTGTTGGCGCAGACTTGACCAGCACGCGGGCACCCACCTGCGCTCGTTTACCAGCCTCTCCTGGAAGGGAGCTCCAACCCCCTGACTCGTTTACCAGCCTCTCCTGGAAGGGAGCTACGACCCCCTGATCTCGTTTACCAGCCTCACCTGGAAGGGAGCTACGACCCCCTGATTGAAGGCTACAACCCTCAGCACCTCTATGGACCACGTTTCATCAATTTTCACACTGGATCCAACAACTTCAATAGAACACCACTTGCAGGCCACATTTCATCATATTTTCATACTGGACCCTTTCCATTCTTTTAAGCACAACCATACATCATCAACAGATACATATCAACACAGATCAGATAGCATAAACACAGCAGAACAGCTCAGATATTTCATACCCCTTGCTTCAGCAAACCCTAGTTTGCATACGCTCTTTTACTTCACTGATTTCGCGTATATACGCGCTTCCGTCCACACAAACCGGCGTATACCTCAGTGTATATTTTATTGCGCATACGCGCTTTCTCTTCGCTGAAGCTGCGTATATACGCGCTTCCTCCGCGTTGAAGTAGCGTATAGATCTTCAATTATTACAGAGCAGGATACTTCTTCAGATCAGATATTCAGTTCATATTTACCCTTTCACTTCAAACAGATGTTCGCCTAGATGTTCGCCTCATCATAGATCTAAGCCTTCTATAAGCAGATCTAGTAGATACAAGATCTAGTAGATACGAGTACATTTCAGATCTAGATCCCCTTCTTCATCATTGGTGCATCATACATTGGTTATCATTCAAGTAGCACTCCATTCGGATCTGCTTGATATTCGTTAAGCCTCGGACATCTTACTTACATTTGGATTTGCCTGATGAATTTCTTCTCCTTATATAGGTTTACCCTTTTTCAATACCCTGAGCCAAAACCACATTACTTCCGATGGTATTCCTGGACGGGGTCAATTAGGCGAATCATTACCCAATACAATGGGTCAATACCATGGTGGTTACCCCTAGTTTTGCACTTTTTGAGCGCTTTTGCCCATACGCGACTTGGAACGTTTATTCCCGCGTGCATACGCGACTTCCCTTAGACAGATCCCCGTATACATAGAGACATACTCTTTTCATCATACTTTGAGTACATTCTGAATTCCTTTCTTCATTGCCTTCTGTATTCTCTGTAGATACATCAGATTTACTTTATCAAGACATATTCTATCAAGCACAACTTCATCCAGTAAGTTGCCATTATCTTCATCAAGAGGGTTGCCTTTCAAGGACAACATTCATCATCATATTGCTAACAAACATCATTTACCAAGTCCATCACGTCAAGAATAACTTCATCAGGTGGATTGCCATCAAGGACAACACATGTCAACAATCGCATGTCTTCATCTTCATTCAGTGGGTTGCCATCAAGGACAACACTCTGCATCATATTTCCAACAATCTCCCCCTTTGGACTTGATGGCAACCACGATGGTGTTTAGTTACCACAACAGATAGGTACATTAAGAATACAATGACACCATGTCACATTCCCCATTTTGACACCATTCTTTCTCTTCATTCAAACACCATGTCACTCTCCCCCTTTGACATCAAGGGCAAAGGGTGGATCAAAACCAACATACTCTCCCCCTGTTCTCCGCATGTGGAAGAAGCGTTCTGCAGATCTGATATATACTGAAGTGACCAAGCTCCCCCTGAGTTCATGCTGAATCTTCAAACAAATTTTCAATGAAGTACATGACTCTATGAACTTCCTATCACCAAAGACTCATACTTACATCAAAGATCCATCCAAGTGGATTTACATATGAGACTCAACTACCCAACCAAGTGGGTTTACACATTTGACTCAGCTACCCAACCAAGTGGGTTTACAAAATTTGACAAGTCCTTTACATGACTGAAAATTACAATTTTACATCATGGGTCTCAACATGACCTTTTCATCAAAATACAAATATGACTTTTCATAATCAACACCTAGACAGTCCTCAAGAAAGAGAACATTTTTCAGAATCAACATAATGCCAACAATGCATTATACTCAGCAACACTAATGCTCCCCCTGAATCTGTGCATCCAATCATCCTTTTCATATGACTAAGGCTCCCCCTTAGTTTGTGCATCCTGAACACTTTCACCAACAAATCATCAAGGCATCTTTATCAAAACATTAGAAATGGAATTATGAGAACTGGAATAACACCAGAGATACCAAACAGTATCACAGATACCAAACAGCACTGCAGCTATGCTGAAGAGAGCTGAACCAACCAAAAATTGCCAGCAACCAAACATACGTGGTTTTCTATGCAGGAACTCGCGTATATACGCGACTGTGTTTCAAGAAACCCGCGTATCCAATGCCATCTTCTAAATTTATGCAGATTTGTTCTTTTGACTGGCAGAGAACACTCCCAGCTTCTGTCTTAGATACTCGAACACTTCCCTGGGCAGAGGTTTGGTAAAGATATCAGCAACTTGTTCTTTGGAGGGAACATACTCCAACTTCACCTTTTTCTCAAGCACTTGTTCACGTAAGAAGTGATACTTGATGGGAATGTGCTTGGTCTTCGAATGCATAACAGGATTCTTTGAAATACTGATGGCACTTGTATTGTCACACATAATGGGGACAAGAGGTGTACACTTGATTTGAAAATCTTTTAAGGTTTGCATCATCCAAAGGAGTTGAGTGCAACAAGATGCGGCAGCCACATATTTTGCTTCTGCTGTAGATAAGGCAATAGAATTTTGCTTCTTGTTGAACCAAGATACTAACCGGGGTCCCATATAGAATGCACCACCACTAGTGCTTTTCCGATCATCAACACTTCCAGCCCAATCTGCATCAGTGTAAGCATGAAGAGTAAGATCAGCATCCTTTGGATACCATAGACCAAAGTCTTGAGTTCCTTGTAGATATTTGAATATCCTTTTGACGGCTTGAAGGTGAGACTCTTTTGGATTAGCTTGGAATCGTCCAACAATCCCAACAGCATGCATAATGTCTGGTTTGGTCCCAGTGAGATAAAGTAGACTTCCAATCATCGATCTGTATTCTGGTTGATTCACAGTGGGAGAATCATCATTAGAACTGAGACTGCATCCGGTTATCATTGGTGTACTTACAGGTTTGCATTCTTCCATGCCATACTTCTTCAGAATTTGCTTAAGATATTTTGCTTGTGATAGAAATATACCATCTGCAGATTGATGCACTTGCAAGCCAAAAAAGAATGTTAGTTCCCCAAGTAAAGACATTTCAAATTCTTGTTGCATGACAGAAGAAAATTTTTGACTCAAAGATTCTTCGTTGCTCCCAAAAATGATATCATCAACATATACAACCACAATCAATAGTTTGTCATTTTCAACTTTTGTGTATAAGTTGCTATCAGCAGACCCTTTTGAAAATCCTCGTTGATGAAGATATTTGTCAAGACGATAATACCAAGCCCTTGGAGCTTGTTTGAGACCATATAGAGCCTTTTTAAGTCTACAAACAAGATTTGCATCATTTCCCAGAATGAATCCTTCCGGTTGTTCTATATATACTTCTTCTTCTAGATCACCATTAAGAAACGCAGATTTAACATTCATTTGATAAACTTTGATTTGTTGATGACTTGAAAAAGCAAGAAACATTCTTATGGCTTCAAGTCTAGCTACAGGAGCAAAAGTTTCTTCAAAGTCTATACCTTCTTGTTGAGTATACCCTTTGCAAACCAGTCTAGCTTTGTTTCTTACAATATCCCCATTCTCATTTAACTTGTTCTTGAAGATCCATTTAGTTCCAATGACATTTTTATCATGTGGTCTGGGTACCAAATCCCAAGTGTCATTCTTTTCAATTTGATCAATCTCTTCATTCATGGCTTGGTTCTAGCATTCATCTTGGCTAGCTTCATTGACATTGTGCGGTTCAATTGTGGATAGAAGTGCCAGATTACTAGAAGATCCTACAAGAGTTCTCCTTGTTCGTACACCTGATTCCTTGTCTCCCAAGATTTGAGATTCAGGATGATTCTTTTGAACATATCTGGATGGAGCTTTTTTAGATAGATCATTTTCAGGTTCTTCATTGGATCCACTGTCTATATCATTTCCATCTGATGTAGAAGGCCATATGTCACTATCATCTTCTTTTGTTGTTTGTTTTTCTTCTTTAGGAGCTGCAGGAGACTCATCAATAACAACATCAATACATTCAACAACCTTTTGAAGCCTCTTATTGTAACATGTGAATGCTTTGCTTGAAGATGAGTAACCAAGAAGTATCCCTTCATCTGATCTAGGTTCAAACTTGCCAAGCTTCTCATCATTATTTTTGATAAAGCATCTACTTCCAAAAACTTTAAAATGCTTCATAGTGGGAGAATTACCATACCGGAGTTCATATGGAGTTTTGTCACTATTTACCCGAACATGAGCCTTGTTGAGAATGTTAACTGCTGCACGTGTTGCTTCACTCCAGAATATGTCAGGAACATTAGAGTCAGCAAGCATAGCTCTAGCCATTTGAACAATTGTTCTGTTCATTCTTTCTGCTACACCATTTTGTTGTGGAGTGCCTGCTACAGAGAACTGTCTTTTAATCCCATGTTGTTCACAAAATTCAAAGAATTCATTTGATGAATATTCTCCTCCTCGATTAGATCTAAGACACTTGATTTTTAGATCTAATTCATTTTCTGCCAATGCTTTGAAGCTCTGAAATTTTTCAAGTGCTTGATCTTTGTGTTTAATGAACCTGATCCAACACATTCTAGAGTAGTCATCAATAAATAAGATATAGTATTCATCCCCACGTAATGACTTTTTCCTCATAGGTCCACAGATATCAGTATGAATGAGTTCAAGAGGCTTACTTGATGATCCTTCTTTGGCATTAAATCGTACTCTGGTTTGCTTACCAAATTGACAAGATTTGCATATGGTACTTTCTGGAAGATTGACCTTGGGAAGATCACGAACGGCTTGAAGTTTGCTTGCTTTGTTGATTTGAGAGAAACTCAGATGCCCCAGCCTTCTATGCCATAGCCAATTTTCTGAAGACTTGCTTAAGTAACATTGATCTATGCCGTTTAGTACATACAGGTTGCTTGGATTTCTTTTTCCTTTTATAATGATTTTACTTGTATCAAGATCACGAACCACACATTCTTTTGAACTAAAGACCACTTCTGTTCCTTGATCACACATTTGACTTACACTTAACAGGTTATGCCTTAATCCATCCACATACATGACATCATTAGCCTTCACCTTTTCTTTTAGAAATACGGACCCTTTTCCTTTAATTACAGCAGGATTATCATTTCCAAATGTAACTTTCTTTTCCTTTTCTAGAGCATTATATGAAAGAAGTTTTCTTTTGTCACCTGTCATGTGTCTTGAGCACCCACTATCAATGTACCATTGATTTTCTTCACCTTCTGCAAATAGCGCTATCCCACAATTTTCAACCGGTATTTCTTTCTCTTTCCATACTTTAGAGCTTGAGGGAACATGTTCTTTTGGCTGGACCTTGCTCCTACATTCAGATTCTTCATGACCAAAGTTATTGCAATAAGTACATTCAACTTCGTTTTGAAGAGGCGAAAAGTTGTTGTAGGTGTTCTTCTTTGGTTCGATATTCATCCTTTTATTTCTTGCTTCTCTTGTCATAATGGTTTTATATGCAACACATTGAACATCTTTATGACCAAAATTGTGACATGAGAAACATTGTCCATTGAAGTAGAAATTTCTGTGATCATGAAATCTTCTATTGGAATTTACCTGTTGGTTGTAGCTTCTTTGAATGATCTCCTTGTTAGTGTTCCTTGAATTTAGATGATCATGCTTTACCTGTAAGGATCCTTTGTTCCCCTGCTGAGTGGCTGAATGTAGAGAACCAGCTGTGGCTGCTTTTAGGAAATTTGGTGCTGATGTCTGGGAAGATTCCCCAGTATATCCAAGACCTATTTTTATAAGAGGAGACCGTTGTACCTTGATAATCTCATCCAAGGTTTCTGAACCTTTAGCAAATCTAAGATTGAGAGATTTCACTTTCTCATTATCTTTCCTTAGACTCACTACTTCACACTCCAAATCCTCAATGTGTTTTCTTTCTGCTTCAAATTTGGTTTCTTTTCAAATGATTGTAGAGGTTCCTCATTCTTCTTACTTGATGCTTCAAGTTTTTCTTGTAGAGAGATGATTTCTGCTTCAAGATTTTCATTCTTCTTAATTGATTTTTCCAGATCTGCTTCATCGAACATCAAAGCTTTGGAGGGAGATTCCTTCTCATTAAATATTCTTTGTTGATCTTTGATAGCTTCTTCTAGGTTGATAGCATCATAATCCATTGTACCAATGAGACCACAAGGACGCCAATCACTATCTGATTCATCTTCTTCAATTTCCGCTAACCATGTTTTCTGAGGGATCTCCTTGTTCCGAGTAGGCTTCTTCTTTTGCTTCTTTGCCATGAGAACTTTCAGATCATGGTCAGAATCTTCTTCATCTTCACTGGACACTTCATCATCATCTTCTTTTGCATAATAACTCTTTCTCTTTTCAAATTGTTTCCCTTTACCATGATTTTCTCTATAAGGACATTTAACAGCATAATGACCAACTTTTCCACACTCAAAACATTTGAAGGGAAGCTTACCTTTGAATCTTCCAGTACCTAGTTGGAGCTTTCTCACGAAATTTGCTTCTTCTTCATCGGATATATAGCTGGATTCTTTGACAACTTCCTTTTCCTTTCCTTTTGTAGATGCCTTAAAAGCAACTTCTCTTATTTGAGAAGGACCTCCTTGTCTCATTTCAAAAGCAGTCAGAGTACCATGTAATTGAACAATAGTAAGCATTTGCAGATCTTGCCTTTCTTCAATAGCTGAAACTTTAGAGTCAAATTTTGAAGTCAAGGATCTTAGGACCTTTTCCACCAGAGTAGTATCAGTTATGATTTCACCCAAATTTCTCATTCGATTTACAATATCATCCAGACGAAGAAATAAACTGGCAACACTCTCATCACTGTGCATCTTCAAATTTTCATATTCAATTCTAAGAGTTTGGAGTTTTGCATTTTTTACCTTTGTGTCTCCTTCATAGCTTAGAATGATTTTGTCCCATATTTCTTTTGCTGAATGTAGCTGCATCACTTTAGCAAATTCTGATTCAAACATGCTTCCCAATAAGACATTCACTGCTTTGGCATTGATTTCATACTTCTTTCTTTCAGCTGCATCAGTAGGAATATTTGCCGGGTATTGATAACCTTCTTGCACGATTGCCCATACATCTGCACCAAGACTTTGCAGATATGCTTTTATTCGTACCTTCCAGAATATCAGATTGCTTCCATTGAATAGAGGTGGCTTTATAGACATCACTCCTTCTTGACTTCCCATGGCGACGGATCTTCTTCAAGCGATCAAGCTTCTGCAGAAGAACCTCCTCTGATACCAATTGTTAAGAAAAATACTGAGAGGGAAGGGTGAATCAGTATTTACTGCATAATCAAATCTTTTTTCTTTTTCATACCTTAAAACCCATACGCTACTTTCTTTCAGTAAACTAGCGTATATACGCGGATCCCCTTTATGAAACTAGCGTATACACAGAGATCTAGATCTGTCATTAAATCTTCACTTATATTATTCCATCATTCATTCATCAGATGTTCAATAAACAGTAAACATGTGCAGTAAGAACAGAACAAACCATCACACAAAGGATCACACATGGACACCAGGATTTTTAGGTGGAAACCCAAATCGGGAGAAAACCACCGCTGCAGTTGCTCAGCCTTCAATATTTTATTATAGATAAAACATCTTACAACATATGTGCTGGCGCAGACTTGACCAGCACGCAGGCACCCACCTGCGCTCGTTTACCAGCCTCTCCTGGAAGGGAGCTCCAACCCCCTGACTCGTTTACCAGCCTCTCCTGGAAGGGAGCTACGACACCCCGATCTCGTTTACCAGCCTCACCTGGAAGGGAGCTACGACCACCTGACTGAAGGCTACAACCCTCAGCACCTCTATGGACCACGTTTCATCAATTTTCACACTGGATACAACAACTTCAATAGAACACCACTTGCGGGCCACAATTTCATCATATTTTCACACTGGACCCTTTCCATTCTTTTAAGCACAAACATACATCACCAACAGATACTTATCAACACAGATCAGATAGCAGAAACACAGCAGAACAGATCAGATACTTCATACCCCTTGCTTCAGCAAACCCTAGTTTTCATATGCGCTTTCCCTTTACCGATGTCGCGTATATACGCGCTTATGTCCACACAAACCTGCGTATACCTCTGTATGTATTTCATTGCGCATACGCGCTTTCTCTTCACTAAAGCTGCGTATATACGCGCTTCCTCCGCGTCGAAGTAGCGTATAGATCTTCAATCATTATAGAGCAGCATACTTCTTCAGATCAGATATTTAGTTC
The DNA here is from genome assembly GCA_034641835.2 of Pinus albicaulis. Taxonomy (NCBI): domain Eukaryota; kingdom Viridiplantae; phylum Streptophyta; class Pinopsida; order Pinales; family Pinaceae; genus Pinus; species Pinus albicaulis. The sequence goes on along the minus strand of CM076574.1, from coordinate 315,559,671 downwards.
AGATTCAACCCTTTACATCAGACAGATGTTCGCCTCAATTCGGATCTAAGCCTTCCATAATCGAATCTAGCAATACGAGTACATTCAGATCTAGATCCCTTCTTCATCATTGGTGCATCATACATTAGTTATCATTCAAGAGTAACCCTTTCCATTCGGATCTACTTCAAAGAGAAGTATTCATTCAAGCACAGACCTCTTGCACCCATTTCGAGTTTGCACAATGAATTTCTTCTCCTTATATAGAGTTTACCCTTTTTCACTACCATGAGCCAAAACTACATTACTTCCGATGGTATTCCTGGACGGGGTCAATTAGGCGGATCATTACCCAATACAATGGGTTAATACCATGGTGGTTACCCCTGGTTTTGCACTTTTTGATCGCTTTAGCCCATACGCGACTTGGCACGTTCTTTTCCGCGTGCATACGCGACTTCCCCTAGGCCAATCCGCGTATACCTAGAGACATACTCTTTTTCATCATAGAATTAGTACATGCTGAATTCCTTTCTTCATTGCCTTCTGTTCACACTATAGATACATCAGATTTCCTTCATCAAGGACATATTCTATCAAGCACAACTTCATCAAGTAAGTTGTCATCATCTTCATCAAGAGGGTTGCCTTTCAAGCTCAATACTCGGCATCATCATATCAAATCAGATTTACATCATTTACCAAGTCCATTACGTCAAGAATAACTTCATCAGGTGTATTGCCATCAAGGACAACACATGTCAATAGTCGCATGTCTTCATCTTCATTCAGTGGGTTGCCATCAAGGACAACACTCTGCATCATATTTCCAACACGTCTCTCAGACTTCTTGTAAGTCTTCTAATGGGAAGCGGAAATAGAATTCTTCCAACAATTCTACTCCTCCAGCTACTCCAGATTGTGGTAAGACCGCGGAGGTCAATGTCTTTCTGGCCAATCCTACGGACAAGGCTTCCAAAGGGAAGAATAAGGGCAAAGGCAAGGCCAAATCCGATGCCCCGAAACCAGAATCCTCTAAACCATGTGTTGACGATGGTTCGCAACGAAAACCGAAGTACCCTTGCCTGATCTGTGATGAAGACCACTACACCAAGGATTGTCCCCGATGATCCGAGGTTAGTGAACTTCTTAAAGGCTCTAAGAGATCTCCGACAGTTCTTAAAGAACCTTTTCCATCTCAGCCGACCTAGATGGTCGAACAACCTTCACCATCTGCACTATTTGGGTCTTAGGTTTTCATGATGAATGATACTGCACCTATTTCTATTTCCACTCGGTCAAAGGATTATGCTGGATCACGCTAGGTAGCTAGGAAGGAAGTTGTTGATGACCCGCCTCCCCCACCTGCCTCTGGTCCTCTTGAAATTGAGAAGCCTAGCACTAAACCCATTGTATGGCCACCTTCCAAAGGTGTTCTACAAAAGTCTTCCTATAATCCAAACGCCCCTGCAGCTCAACATTATAGCATATATGAGGATTTGGCATAGGCACTCTCCATAATTTCCACGTTGGAAGTGCTTCAAAGTTTCCCATCTCAACGAAAAGCTCTATTATCTGCAATTGGTGGAATTGATCCTATTGATTCTAGCCTTCTCACCTTCGATCTAGAGAATTTCATCCCTTGACTTCCGCACCAGATTGCCCTTGTTATACAAGTTGGCATCAACGACCTCAATATTCACAGATTCATTGTGGATGAAGGTGCCTCTACCTACATTATGTCATCTTCTTGCTGGAAAGCCATCGACTCTCCAGCCCTCACTTCATCTCCAAATGCCCTCGAGGCATTCAATGGAAGGGAATCAAAACCCTTAGGTGTTCTCGAGAGTATACCAATCACATTGCAAGGTAAAATAGTTAACGTTGAAGTGGAAGTTGTTGATGCCAAACTCAACTACAATCTCCTACTCAGTCACAGTTGGACCCACACCATGTTGTGCGTTCCATCCACCCTCTTTCGACTTTTGAAGTTTCTGCATGAGTGCATGATTATTACTGTTGATAAGTTGTCCTTCTTTACCTCATCCTCTGAGAACAATGTGCCATACGTGGATCAAATTCCTAATACCCCTGACAGTATAGGACCTGGTCTTTTCAAGGACCCTGTTCTCATGGGTATTTTTCCCATTCCACCACCGAACACCATTCAAGTCAACATGATCTCTAGGTCGGATGACCCATGGATCATCCCTTCTCCTGAACAGGTTGCCTCTTTTTGAGAATCGATGCCTTTGACCCTAGTTGAAAACAATTATTGTGAGATCGTTGCCGCATTAGATCCTCCTCTTGCTGAAAATGCTCCTTTGAGCATGGCTCTTGATGTTTATTCTCAATCCCCTTGGCTCGGCGATGCAAATTCACCCGATCCTTTGAGAGAAGTTTTTCCATCTGACGAAGCTATCGTGGAGGATATGTCTCTCAAAGATCTACCATGGAGCGATGGACATCATCGTTCCTCGTTCATGCCTAGCCTGGGGGAAATGTCTAATTTTCTTGAGTGTTTTGCATCTCAGGTTCCCTCTCTGCCTCTCCAAACGCCAATATTGACTCATGAAGTACTTTCGAAAGGAAATATGAGTAATATTACCCAAACGATGCCTATCTACATCTCCGTTAAACCGGGGGTCGTCGAGAACATCCACGTGGGAGTCACTTGTTCTCCCGATGAGATTCAAGTGTACACTAGCCTTTTCTACGAATTTCGAGATGTTTTTGCATGGTCTTATGAAAAGATTCCGGGGATTGATCCGAGTATCATCATGCAAAACATTCCCACCTATCTTGGTGTGAAGCCTGTGCGCCAGCGTCTGTGCCTAGTGCATCCTCGAAAAACCGCTGCTATAAAAGTAGAAGTTGAGAAACATCTTAAAGCGAGCTTCATATATCCGATCCCTCTGACAGACTGAGTTTCCAATATTGTCCCTGTGGATAATAAGCAGGGCACAATTCGATTCTGTGTTGACTATCGAGATATCAATCGGGCTTGCCCTAAGGACAACTATCCCACCCCATTTATAGATCAGATCATAGACGATTGTGCAGGGAGTGAGATCTTTTCCCTTATGGACGATTTCTCGAGTTATAATCAAATTAATATCCTTCCATCCGATCAACATAAGACTGCCTTCATCTTCCAGTGGGGATAATTCTCCTACAAGAAGCTCCCTTTCGGCTTAAAAAACGCTAGGGATACCTTCCATCGTGCCATGTCCTACGCCTTTCATGACATACGTAACATTGTTCAGCCATACCTGGATGACCTTCTGGCTCATTTAGCTCTATGCGAGGACCATCCATAACATCTCCACCAGATTTTTCTCTGCTGCAGATGTTACAACATCAGGCTTAATCCTCAGAAGTGTGTCTTCTGCATTGAATCTAGTTGGCTTTTAGGATTCATTGTCTCTAAGGACGGAATTCGCCTTGACCCTCTCAAGTTCAAGGCTATTGTTAATCTTCCCTCCCCATCCTCATTGCATCAAATTTAGAGTCTTCAGGGGAAAGTGAATTTCTTACGTCTCTTTATCCCAAACTATGCAGAGGTGGCCAAAAGGTTTACACGAATTCTAAAACAAGACGTTCCCTTCCATTGGGACACGATTTCTCAGCAATCCTTCGATAACCTTAAGATGTTTCTTGTCAATGCTCCATTAATAAATCCTCCCAACTATCATCGTGACTTTACCCTCTATTTGGCTGCCGCATTCAGCACAATTGCCATGGTTCTGGTACAGGCTGATGATGACTGAAACTAACATGTGGTTTATTATCTGTCTTAGAATCTCCTTGACGCTAAAACGCGTTATGCCCATGTAGAGAATTTGGCGCTTTCCGCGGTCCAGGCTATTCTGTGGTTTCACCATTACATCCTATTACGCACGGTAACTGTGATTTCTGACTGCAACCCCATGACTTACATTTTGTCTCGACAATTTCTTGGGGGAAAGTACTCCAAATGGATTGTGATCCTTCAAGATTTCGATTTGGAGTTCACTACTGCCAAATTGAAAAAGTCACTGGTTTTTGCCAATCTCATCTTCTCTCTCCCTACCGACTTTGTTCTGTCTCAATTCGAGGATCATATCTCGGATGAAACTCTCTTCTTAATCAGCACTCTTGATCCATGGTACGGTGATATCATCATGTACCTCCAAAAATCTACCTCCCAGTCCGAGTTAACGAAGGATGATCGACGCTGTGTTCGACACTAGTCGCAACCATATCGCATTGTCGGAGATACCCTATATCAGGTCGGAGTCGATTCTATACTCTGCAGGTGTTTGACCTTAGAAGAGGTTGACAAAGTTCTGAATGACTATCACAGTGGCACCTATGGCGGTCACATGTCCAGTTATGCTACTGCCCAGAAGATTCTGTGTGTGGGTTACTTCTGGCTGTCTATATTTAAAGACTGTATTGTTGCAGTACGAAAGTGTCATGTGTGTGAGATCTTCCAACGCAAGATGCATGCGCCACCCCTCCCATTACATCATGTCATTACCATGGCCCCTTTTGCCAAATGTGGAATTGATTTTATGACATGTAACCCTCACTCGGCTGGGGGGCATGCTTATATCATCATTGTCATAGATTACTTCACAAAGTGGACTGAAGAAATGCCTACATTGGCCGCAAATGGTAAGACAACTGCTCAGTTCATTTTCAACCGTGTGATCACGCGTGTCGGCATTCCTCAAGCCATCGTCACTGATCATGGCTCTCATTTTTGGGACTACATGATGGCAGAGCTGACATTGAAGTTGGGCTTGTGTCACGACAGCTCGACGTCATATTACCCCCAGAAAAATGGCCATGTTGAAGACGTGAACAAGGTGCTTGTGACGATGCTTCAAAAAAAATTTGGTATACACAAATCGAATTGGCATCTCCAATTGTTCGTAGCTCTCTGGGCCTACTGAACGTCAGTGAAGAGTGCGACTGGATTCACACATTTCCACTTGGTGTATGGTCTAGAAGCTACTCTTCCAGTTGAATGTGAGATCCCTTCACTAAAATTGGTTGTGGAATTACTGGCTGGCACTTTCCCGGAGGAAGAACGTCTCCTATATCTGGAAAGATTGGATGAAACTCACCGCTTGGATGCTTTTGTTATCGAGGCACAGAAAAGGTGAGTTAAAGCTCATTTCAATCAAACGGTTTCTCCATGCTCTTTTATCGAAGGGGACCTCGTCCTCTTATATGATCAAGCCCATGACAAGATTGGGGCAGGAAAATTCCAACCTATGTGGCATGGGCCCTGTATCGTTAAACGCATATTGAAAAATGGGGCTTATAAGCTGATCAATTATGAAGGTCTTCCTTTGGCACATCCTAGAAATGGGTTGTACCTGAAGAAATATTATGCTTGAATTATTCTTGTGTAGTATATGTACATAGGCGATTTCTTCATTTTTGTGCATGTGTGGTGTCGTGTGCTTTGTAAGCATTTTCTGCTAATTGGGTATTCCTGATTGTGCAGATGTCTATTACTCCTTATGTCGGTTTCGTGGATGGTGCCTCCTGCAGTACTATGAATCTGTCTTTGGTAGCCTAGGTAATCTATAATCCTGCTGGTGAGTTAGTTAATTTACAAGGTGTTTTTCTAGGGCCTACTACAAATAATGTCGCAGAATATAGTGCCGTTTTGGAATTATTGAATGACACCGTTAACCTTGGTATTCATGCATTACTTGTATATCTGGACTCACAGCTTCTAGTGTTACAGCTCAATGGTCATTATTCATTTATGAATCCATGCATTTTAAGACTGTATCTACGTATTAGTTGACTGGAAATAAATTTTGATTACATCACATATTAGCATATACCCAGATGAATGAATGCATTAATAGATGTTGTAGCTAACATGGTATTAGATAGACATTTACGCAATTTGTAAAAACATCATCATATGTGAGAAAGATCCATGTAGGAATATATATATATATATATATATATATATATATATATATATATATATATATATATATATATATATTTATATATATATATATATATATATATATATATATATATATATATATATCGAATGTTTGTAGCATATAAAATCCCAAAATTATGCATGTTTGTTTTAATTACATCCGGAGACAACATGTCTCTCAAAAATATGCAAATAAAAGCCTAGGTGACTAATCAGCGTGGTGCTCATGGTAGCACATCACTGCTGGCACCAATCACCTCAGTAAGCGATGGAGATGACTCGACACCCCTACGGTGTGCCTCTAGTAAGCCATAGGGACATCAGCTAGGTGAGCATAGTTCGGAACCCCATGAGAAATCCCCTCGAGGTTCTATACCAGTGCATCCCCCTCACCTCCCTCACCTTGAGGGTCGTAAGTGAGTGGATTCCTCCTCCCTATTGGAAACATCCCAACAGGCCTCTCAGGGTTGACATCTGCATAAATATAGGATCAATTTTTAGAACATGCATGTCTACCAAAAAATCATAAAATTCATAAAAATCAAAAAGAGTCTTACGCAACTCCTCATCCTAGTCCTCTCCTTCCAGGAGCGGAAGGTATGGGTCTCCTATGAAATCAGTGCCCACATAGGGCCATTCCTCTACGACGATCAGTTGTCATCGCAGCCATCCAAAGAACTCGGGCCGCCATGACATTTTTTGTCCGCCCCCTGCCCTGGGCATCAATACTGCCCATTGAGCCATCTGTGACTCTCTCAATGGTGGATCTGGGACTATCACCCCCTGGCCCTGGAATATAGGTAGCTTTTCTAGGATGAACGATACCAACATGGACCCGTACCCAAACTACTTCAGTTTGGCATTTTTGTATTTGGTCAATTTTTGTTTGATGTTCATCGTTAAGGCTGTGGCCCAATCAAATACTGTTGGGTTCATGCACTCTGATGCCAGGAGGAGCTGTGTTTTGGAAGCCTCATGTAGCACCTGTGACCCCGCAGCCTGCGTAATGGTATGTATCACCACTTTGAGTGCTAGATCATGAATAGTATGAATATCAACTTTTCCACTACCTGATCCAGTTTGTGCCCTTGGGCACACCCTCTGCATGACCATTGCCATTTTTTCACCAGAGGATCTGGTACCTATCATAAGTGGAACTGGACCTCTGTGGGACAATCTAGTAAGGAAGTAGACATCGGACACTTCAAGTTCAAGTACTTGATCTCGAAGTTTAAACTTCTCTTCGTCCTCATCCCATATACTTATCAAATATTGTAACAATTCAGGATATTCCCTGAGACATGGTGTTAAGAAGAATTTCTTTAAATCATAGTTTTAAAGAGCATTCATGCATTGCTCATTCTCCATTGCTAACTCATCTTGTTCACTATGCTCCATTTCTTTCTATTCAATCACCATTTTTTTTTACACCTGCATCAAATTGGTCATAAACACATTGTAAGGTCCCTTAGGCATTCAAGAATTCAATTAATTGGTTCAATTTTTGTGAAATTTGAGCGAAATATTAGGTTGCGCGGTTGGAGTGACTGTTTTGATGACATTCGCGCCACCTAGCGTGAACCCTTTGCGAAAAGATCTCGATTGGCACGAGTCCATGCCTGATACCCACGCTAACCACAGAAGCCCTAAATTTGCAAATCCTCCCCTCAAGGATGCCAAATCACAATGGAACGCTATGAAATATGGCTTAAAAAATGGATAATGGAATCGGCTCTTACTTGGAAAAGAAAGGATCTGGAATGGTGCATTGGATCGTCCACAATCATCACTGCAAGATTGCATGGAAATAACTCACTATCGCTCTGCACAAAAGGTAAAAAGTAAAAAGTAAATATTTTTTTACTATTGGTCATATTTATAACTTTTCGAAATCAAAATTAGGTTTTGGAGCTTATTTTTCTGATATTTTATCATATTTTTGTCAAAAAATGGATTTTACATTGCTTTTTGTGTAGCGACAAGTTTTCACGCGACTAGGACAACGAGACAAGTTTCATTTTATACTTTTTCAGACTTGGTAAAAACATGAAAAAGTCACTACTGGAGTCATCTTTTAGCTATTTCTGACTCTCTAAAACAGAAAATATTGCCGAGTCGCTTGTCGTTTTGAGCTCGTTAAATTGGCTGTGAAACGACATCTACCTAGTATATGTTTACCCCTTTTTTGGGCTGGGATAGATTATTTACGTAAAAGGAATACCCTAGCCTATCGTGACTAGGAGGTTATCTCAGACATAGTTTTCTACCTTTACGTAAAAGAATACCCTATCCTATCACGACTAGGAGGTTCTCTCAGACATAGTTCTCTACCTTTTCGGATTTGCGAGACTATCAACAAAAAGGGACTACTAGAGTTTTCTTTTCCATCATCTTTTCAAACTCTCTAAACATGAAAATACGTCGAGTTATTCCTTTGTCAGACTCGTTAAAAACTAATGACATCAGACTCCATCGTAATGAAATTACTCGAGTTCCTCCTTCCTAGGGCTTGTTAAATGTACTAGGTTGGATTTGTCCGAAGGACAAACTTATATCGCAAGCATATGCTATCCCCTTCAAGCTTGTTTCCAAAAATAATTAGGGTACTCACCATAAATGGTGGGGGAAAATGAAACCAATAACACCGTCATGTCGGTAGTATGTCACTCTTGAACATGGCACTTTTCTGTATTCATGTCGGGTTGGGGACATCTCATCTCGTTATCTGCTTACCTCCATGGGTCTGGGTAATCTCTTTTGACCGCTCATTTGCTATTTTCCATGTCACATGACCTTAGATCCTTTGATGTCAAATACTGCCAAATCTAGTGTCGTGCCGCCAATATGTTCAAGAGAAGTTGGCCTCTGGCGTTTTCAACCTCCCTCTGATTCTCTACTGATCTTGATTCGCAAACATCATGTTCCTCTGTCTCACGTCGATGATGTGGGAAACACTATGGCCCACCTTTGATCAAGGTCACTTCCTGTCAACTTCAGCTCATTATCCAAGAAGCTGATCTAGAGACTCCCTTTAGGTACCTTGGAGCCTGCATGCCTCAATGGCAGGTTCTTCGCATTCGACGCAAGGTTTTCATTATTGGCCTTCGATCGGATGATTCTGCTGGTGTTCGACGCTAGCTCACAATTCACATTCCATGGATTGTACCTATAGTACGTTGAGGTCCATCCTTGTATTGGTGGTTCCTCTCGCATCTGTTAACGGCTTTCATTATTGGCTGGTAATCAGACGATGTTCTTGCATGTTCGACTTCAACTCGCTTATTCACATGCTCGGACTTGTACTCTGTTTGGGTCAAGATGGAGTGCAAGACCCCGAATTTTGTCTGATAAAATCCAGGCTGCAGATTCTGTGTGGATTTCATGATTAGTTACATGACTCATTTGATTGGATGGATGCGACCATACCTGAGTCTACTTGTTGATCCTTCTTTGCTGGATGGTTGCGTCCACACCTTGGATCCCGGTTATTGTACACTCTATTATGGATGGTTGCGCCCATACCACATATCATGTATCAGATATATCAGTTGTATTTGTATTTACAGGACTTTCGACAGCAGTGTTTTCTGTTGGGTGCGTTCTCATAAATCATTGCACCCCTCCCTCTCTCTCGGACCTCATGCTTTAGGGGGAATCTGTTACACAGCATTTTGTCACCATCCCTGCAATCACTCATCCCATACATTGGAGGACTATTCCCATGACCTGTGAACAGTAAAATGTCCTGAAACCACCTTCATGGCATCCTCTTACATAAATAAAAACATTCTCCTGAAGAAAATTTCCTCTAAAAAACCCTAAAAACAGATGTTTTAGCCTTGGCGCGACTAGCTAGTTCATCCCTCGTGCCAATGGGGGAAATCCACACTAGAGGGCATGCCAACTGGTGCTCTATCCCTATGTTTCACTCACTCCAAGCTTATTAAGGGACGTTTCTTAAAAATAAATGGAAGAATTTTGATTCTAACAAACTCCAGAATGAATCATCAAAAGGAGTTGAGTGGTTTGGCTCTGGATCTCCATGTATAGGAAGTGGTTTTCCACCTATCATGGAACCTTCCTAAGAGATAGGGCCTATCCCATGATTATAGGAATCACAACTTCCTTTCCTCCATATATAAAATCTTTCCCTCTCCATTAGCAATCTAGCTAAACTTGTAGGAAGGAAACTGTAGCTGGGAAACGATTGAGAGCTAAGCCGAAGAGAATCCCGTAAGAGAGAGAGCTTCATCTAGATTCCCGACAGGCTTTGTTGAGACACGCTCCGCTGCAAGCCCCACCGAAGGAAGATCATAGCATCAGAGAATTTGGTTGGAATCTCCCTTTTGTCATTTATAATATAAGCGACTTTGATTTTGGTTCCATTCACGCAATCATTTCTTTATGTAATGCAATGAATTATATCCTCTCTGACTGATATATAGTTACATGATTTAGATGTTATGTTGTATGTCATCGTTTCCCTGCATGTGTACAGGTGTTCGGACATGTCGAACAGAAGGATTTTGATCTGTCAAGCGAGGGACAGGAAACATCATATTTTCTCCAACGACAACTGCGTGGGATTTGAGGTAGGATACTCATCACGATATTTGTCTTTTTTTAACTAGGAACCAATGTCATTGCGTGACTTGATTGTTGCTAGACCTGATCTGGGCTAGTGGGATCACCTCTGTCCGCAGAGGGGATTTACCTCCTCAACAAGGTTAAGGGTAAGGTTAAGGTTAACAGTAAAGTTTAAGGTTAAGGTTAAGGTTAAGGGTTTGGTCAAGCTTAGGGTTAGGTTATATTTAAGTTCAAGGTTAAGGTTATAATTAAGGTAAGGTTAAGATAAGGTTAATATTAAGGTTAACGTTAAGGTTAGGTTAAGGTTATGGTTGAGGTTAGGTTAAGGTTAAGGTTAGGTTAAGGGTAAAGTTAAGGATATGGTTAGGGTTAAGGTTAGGGTAAGGTTAGGGTTAGGTTAAGGTTAAGGTTAGGTAAAGGTTAAGGTTAAGGTTAAGATTAAGGTTAAAGCTAAGGGTTTGGTCAAGGTTAGGGTTAGGTTATAGTTAAATTCAAGGTTAAGGTTAGGTTATGGTTAAGGTCAAGGTTAGTGTTATGGGAAGGTTAAGGTTAAGGTTAATGTTAAGTTAAGGTTAAGGTTAGGGTTTTGTCAAGGATAGGATTAGGTTATAGTTAAGGTGAAGGTTAAGGTTAGGTTAAGGTTAAGGTTAAGGTTAAGGTTAAGGTTAGGATAAGGGTAAAGTCAAGCTCAAGGTTAGGGTTATGTGAAGGGTAAGATAAGGTTAAGGTTAAGGTTTAGTTAAGGTCAAGGTCAAGGTTGAGATTAAGGTCAAGGTTAAGGGTAAAGTTAAGGTCAAGGTTTGGGTTAGGTTATAGTTAATTTTAAGGTTATGTTAAGGGTAAATTCAAGGTTAAGGTTAGGTTAAGGTTAAGGTTAAGGTTAAGGGTTTGGCTAAGGTTAGGTTAAGGTTAAAGCTAAGGTTATGGTTAGCGTAAAGTTAAGGTAAGGTTAAGGTTATGGTCAGGTTATGGTTAAGGTTAATGATAATTTTAAGGTTAAGGTTAAGGTTAAGGGTTTACTTAAGGTTAAGGTTATGTTAAGGTTAAGTTTAATGTTAAGGGTTTGGTCAAGGTTAGGGTTAGGTTATAGTTAAGGTCAAGGTTAAGGTTATGGTTAAGGTAAGGTTAAGATAATGTTAAGGGTAAGATTAAGGTTAAGGTTAGGTTAAGGTTATGGTTAAGGTAAGGTTAAGGGTAAAGTTAAGGTTAAGGTTAGGTTAGGTTAAGCTTAAGGTTAAGGTTAAGATAAGGTTAAGTTTAAGGTTAGGTTAAGGTTAAGGTCTAAGGTTACGGGTCTTAACATTAACCTTCACTATAACCTACCCTTAACATTAACCTTTACGTAACCTTAACCTTAACCATAACCATAACCTTAACCTTGACCTTAACTATAACCTTCACCTTAACCAAACCCTTAAAGTTAACCTTAACCTTAATGTTAACCTTAACCTTGACCTTAACTATAATCTAACCCTAACCTTGACCATAACCTTAACCTAACCTTAACCTTTTTTTTATCATTACCCTAACCATAATCGTAACCTTTAACTTAACGTAACCTTAACCTTAACCTTCATCTTAACATAACTTTAACCTGACTAAACCCGTAACTTGAACCTTAAACTAACCTTAACTTTGATTTTACCCTTAACCATAACCTTAACCATAACCTTTACCTTAACGTAACCTTAACGTTACCCTTACCTTAATCTTACCCTTACCCTTTACCTTTACCTAAACCTTGACTTTACACTTATCCTAACCTTGACCTTAACCTTAACTTTAACTTTACGCTAAGAGTTATGGGTTTAGTCAGGTTAAGGGTTTGGTCAAGGTTAAGGTTAATGCTAATATCAAGGTCAAGGTTAAGGTTAAGGTTAAGGGTAATTTTAAGGTTAAGGTTAAGGTTTTGGTCAAGGTTACGCTTAGGTTAAGGGTAAAGTCAAGGTTAAGGTTAGGTTAAGGTTAAGATTAGGGTAAGGTTAAGCTTACAAGTTTAGTCAGGTTAAGGTTAAGGGAAAGGTTAGGCTAAGGTTAAGGGTTTTGTCAAGGTTATGGTTAGATTAATTTTAAAGTTAAGGTTAAATTTAGGTTAAGGTTACGATTATGGTTAAGGTTAGGTTAAGGTTAGGTTAAGTTTAAGGTTAAGTTTAGGTTAAGATCAAGGTCAAGGTTAAGGTTAAGGGTAAAGTTAAGGTCAAGTTTAGGGTTAGGTTATAGTCAAGGTTAAGGTTAGGTTAAGGGTAAAGTCAATGTTAACCTTAAGCTTCACATAACATTAATGTTGAAGGGTAAAATGCTTGGGTTGTTGGTTAACGTATATCCCTCTCAGGGCTTTCCAGTGCCTGAGGCAGACAGTAAGATTAGCTATATATTTCACAAAGATGGCAGATGAATGTTCATATTAACTTAAAACAACTTGATGGAATGCGATAGAAAATTACCTCTTTGATGATCTTGGAGTCCCTTGGAGAGCACTAGGTAGCGAAACCAGAGTCCTTCTTCACCGGCTCCAAATCTTAGTCCTGCAATCAATGAAAGCACCCGTGTAATTTCTAACATAACATATATCCTATCAATTAATCCATTATATAATAAACATTTAAACTATACACATCCAAGCCATTCATCTCATGCTAAATAAGTGATTAAACAATAACAACAATATTAACGCATAGAATGGAGAAAACAGATACAGTTCTATTGATTTATGAAAAAGGAGGATTACAACCGTCGGTTGCACCAAGCCCTCCTCAGCTTTCCAATCTCTCTATCTCTCAAAGCAGTGATGTCTCGATCAACAAGATCTCAATGAACCTCTTTGAACTTTTACCTTCACACTACAACAATGATCTCTACTTCACAAGTATGTAAAACTTTAGCAATCCTTCAACCTTGAACAAAGAGCTTTCAACTCCATTTTATAGGAGAGGGAGAGAGCAATCCTTACCCTTCTCTTTCTCCCAGTTTTGAATAGGAAAAAACCAAGATTTTTCTCTAACCTCTATGCTTTTTCCTCTTTGAGAGTTCAGTTTGTTTATGACAATGCCCAATAAGAGTTTAGTGCTTTGCAGTTTCCTTTTTGTACTGACCCTCTTGTGAGAAAAAGCTGGAGATTAAAATCATTGTCCACGGGTTTTTCCCATTTCAAACTTAAAACAAGGGTAACGCTACTCTCTAGTGTAAATAGAGTGTTTCTCTAGCCACTAACGCAGCACATTCACTGATTAGTTGTGTTCTAGCGCTCTCATGTTGTGATAGAGAGGCGTTACCTTGGCAGAAATAGGTTTAATTTAGGTCTTTGTACTCCTTCCATTTTTGTCTTCTCCTCTGAGCTGACGAGGAGGTATTTTGACCTGTAACAGATGCCCCCTAAAGTGTGAGGTCAGAGATGAAGACGATGGCTGAAATACTTTACAATGTGTGTAGTAGAGATAAAGAGATTGAAAGACTGAGGAAAACCTCAAACAACAACATATGTCAGAAAATATAGTATCTGCCTTGAGTCGGGCATTCCCATTATTAGTAGCTTAAACAACATGATTTCTATAGAATAGAGATATGAAGAATATTTCCACTAACAAGCACAATGTGGAAGTTTCTGTCATAACAGGATCAGGCTGAAGAAGCTGTCTCCATAAAAAATATCGCAACTTGGGGAAGGAAACACAACTTTAATGATGTAGCCTTTTCCCCAAGGTCTTGACCTCCGATTCACTTAAACTACATATTCCTCAACATGTGAATGAAGGATTTGTCATAAAACATGTGAGAAATCATCTGATTACCAGTCGATAATGAAACTATTAACATACATGAAGGTGGCCACCGATAATGATGATGGTCCCTAACATGCACAATACAATCTAGCGAGTGTGAATAAAATGAGTTGAAGTCGAACACTCGTAGAATCATTCGACTAGGAGCCAATGATGAAGACCCATGATCAAATAGAAGACTACCTACCACTAATGTCTGTGAGAATCTGGGTATTGATAAGTTTCTGGATCAACTTCCTAGATAACATGTTCAAGTCGATAGGAAGAGACCTGTTGAAAGGTAGGCACTGAGGCGTCCTACATCAATCAACACGAAACGGAAATCAACTGATGTTGTTTATGATTCGAGATAATGAAGAAGAAATGGGCATGTTGGAAGAAAAATAATTTTTGGCATAATGAGCGATTTGGTTGATGACAGGAGCAGTAGATAGCGAGATCTGCTTGAACAATAGAAGGCACTCTAGCAGGGTACTAGGCAGCTGAAGCTTGATGAACACCAAAGAGTGTGTTAAGATTTTACTGGTGCAGGGACACTGGGAAATGAAGGCTAATACTCATAGATGGTAGGGTTCGGCTAACTGTGAAAGAATTTTCTGGGAAGTGCCATGTTCAAAAATTTTTCTGCCAAATCGACCTTTCTGAAATGTAATAGAGGTAGTATCCATTTTGTCCAACCTTTTTCCCCGTCTGATTAAGTTTAACGAATCTAGACAAGTAAACTTGGTTAATTTTTCATATTTAGAGAGTCTGAAAATGTCAGAAAAGACAACTCTGCGCTCCATCTGATTAGGTTTAACGAGTCCAGACGAGTAAACTCAGTGAATTTTTCATGTTTAGAGAGTCTGAAAAATATCATAAAAGACAACTCCACGCCCCATCTGATTAGGTTTAACGAGTCTAGACGAGTAAACTCGGTGAATTTTTCATATTTAGAGAGTCTGAAAAATGTCAGAAAAGACAACTCCATTGGGGTACCTTTGTCATGTCTTGATAACCGGGCACGACAAAGGGAGAATAGTAAGCCCGAAACAGTTCATTTTCTGTAAGTTAGTCCATCGAAACCAGAAAAGTGATAAATCTATGTTTGATGGACGTCTACCTCATTTTGTTATGAGTATGAGGAGATGGAGTAAAATTAGTACTCTTTGTGAAATTTTAACGAGTCCAACAAAGAAAAACTCATTGCCTCCGTGAAATTTTAACGAGTCACGTGGAGAAAACTCGATTACTTTTTCAGTTTAAAGAGCTTTGAAAAAGAGAAAAGAATGGCTCTGTATTTTCTGTCGTGGTAGTTTAACGAGCCCGACAAAGGCTACTCGAGTTTTTTTCAGTTTTATGAGCAAGAAAAATATTCCTAAAAAGAAAGCTCAGTGCTTCTTCATAGTTTTAACGAGTCTGAAGAAGAAAAATCTAGGTTTTTCGGATTAACGAGCAAGAAAAAGACCATACAAAAAGAATGCTCGATATCAACTTCGTATAAGTTTCACGACTCCGAAGGAGGGAACTCGAGGTTTTTTGGATTAACGAGCCAGAAAAATTCCGTAAAAAGAATGCTCGATAAAACATGAGTATGTCTGCTCATAAATCCTGATCACTCATCAGAACATCAGTACCAAATCTCAAGAGTTGCGACACATGCGTAGCAAGAATTCATGACTTTGCTGACTAGCTTAAGAGAATCGTGCCCCACAAATGGCTATAAGAAGGTCAGATGGCCTTCATTTTCACTTTGATGAGTGCTATGAAGAAGCTCTGGGGTGAAAAGGGGTGAAATCTTCAGCTGACGATTACGGTCAATCCGGGCAACGGTTTTCCTTCCCGTGAGATCCAAGTAAGAGCTAGAACCTCCTGCTATCATTTAATTGTCTTTTTGTTACTTTTTGCTGGTTCAAAATGGAAAATTTGAGAGGCCCTAAAAAAATGCTTGTGCCTAATGCGGGCCATTATTATTTTAGGCGCGTTAAATGCATAACCCGTCAAGGGATACCGCGTTAGCGCGCTCTGTTTTGCACTAGGGCCTGTGTTAGGCACACCATGTTTTTTAGCAACTCGATTTATACTGTTTTGAAATGGTCCAGGCAAGTTTTGATCGGTTGAAAAAGTTGCTTGTGCAGGTATTCAACTGTTAAACATGAGTATCTGGCAAGAGAGAGAACATGCACAGGAATAACGAGAGATGGTGATGGATGCTGCAAGCTTGATGGCTCTCTGCAGGTGCGGATTGCTAAAATATGCCCGCTTAGAATTGATGAGGGGTCAAGAGGACCTCCAGAAGTGGCTAATCCAGCAATGGGATGAACGACATCATGTATTTCGGATTGGGGGTAATGAACTCTTAATTGAAAAGGATGATGTGTAATTTTTGACCGGCCTATCATGTCGTAGGCCGAGGCCCAACTTGACGGGGCCTAGAGCTGGCCCACGTTCCACTGCTGATCTGATTTGTGCGCATTGCATACGTGACACTCAGGCTGCGAGCAACTAAGTATCGATCGCACAGGTGGCTTTGAGACCATTGAGGTCTATCTTATGGATGATTGTTTTCTTGGCAGGTGCCAAGAGTCAGCATGTGGCCACCAAGGCCCAGGTGCTCCTAGCCTTGGACTATATGCAGCCTCAGATTTTTGACTGGTGTGACGGAGTTGTCCATTGGGTCTAAGCAGAGCTTACCGCATGTAAGACCCGTACCCAGAGAGAGTTTGGGTACGGTACACTGATTGTCTCTTTCTTACTAGAGCGGATACCATTGATGAGGCCCAGGATCGTTATAGCGCCTTTGGACCCACGCGAGCTGAGGCAGGCTCGGTGGGTAGCTTTGCTTCCACAGACTAGAGAGGGTCCCGTCTGCCACTGCTTTGATGATGGATTTTTTGATTGGCTAAACTCCCAGATAATCATGATTGAGGATTATCCCTATGCAGGGATGAACTTCACAAGCGATCCGAAGTTAGTCTTGCCTCCTGGTACCCAGTGGGGACTCGATGGTAAGAAGGAAATGATCAGTGAATTCCAAATAAGTACTTTGTTTTTTTTCTTTTGAATGTTTATGCATTTTTTTTTTTTTTTGTTGAAATAGGGAAAAAATTATGTTTTGACATGAAGCTTTTGTTTGCTTGACATAGATGTGGCACCTGTCTGGCCAGTTGGGGCCCCTTGCTATGCACGGCGAGGACTGCAGCTGCCCGGGGCTGGCACACCAATAGAGGATGCAAAAGCCGGCGAGGATGATGATGCCCAAGTGTTACATGAACTCTCCAAAAACCTGGAGGGTCTGAGTATGGGTATACCACACCTTCCTATGCGGGAGGTTCCAGTTCGTCTACAGCGGCATACTGTAGGTGTGCAGGAGAGATAATTGGTGCCTCTGAGGAGGATAGCTAGAGCAGTTTTATGCTACCATGATCATTAGGCCTAGCTGGTAGAGCAGATGTATTAGTGTCAGAGCGTGGCTTAGTATAGCCAAATTTTTGTAAAACACCCAAGTTTTGGAAGATTTTTTGATGTTACTATGTACTTGACATGGCATATATATATATACATAGTTTTTAGTGATTTTGTGTTTTTAAATTTTTTATGTATTTTTAATGGGATAAAAATATATATACTCATGAGTGAATATTTTATAGTAAATGTCACAAATGCCAATCTAACAAATAATTTTCCATAGAATCGGCTAATGCATTAAATTATATAGGAACATGCTCAAATGTAATTGTTTGAAAATGACGTTCTAAAAGTATCACCCTTAAGAAATAACGTAACAACAGAGGACGGAGGAAACGATAATGATTGTTTAACTGCATAATGATGAGTTGGGAATCTAACCTGACTACTAAATTGGAGATTTCACGAGATGTTGCTTCTGTGAGGAGTTGGATCACTGACATGTACTCGTCAACATTGTTGGTGGCATTACCCAGGAATATTCCCCTGGAACCAAGAAGGTCCGACTTAGGAGTGTAGAGAACCCAAGCAGCTGAAGCAATGTGTCTAGTGTGACGACTAGCACCGTTCGCATATCCGATGTATGATAAGGGGAGCGACGACATTTGTGTGAAAGAAAAAGATTATACATGAGAAAAACACCTTGAAAACCAAAACACAATCCAGAAGCATCAAAACAAATAGGAAAAACTTATATACATAAAATTACAAAGCATATGCCTAGTGCGAAACTAGGAAAAATACTTCATTAGATAGAGCCCGTTGCAGGGCTCCTCGAGTGGAATTCCATTAGAGTCCTGAAGTTCGTAAGCCCCTTTTGAGAGGACTTTAGTGATGGTGTAAGGACCAAGCCATAGTGGTTGGAGTGTTCCTACCCCCAAGAGGTCATGCTTCTGGTCATAAAGTAGAACAAGATGGCCCTCTTGGAAAGAATGAGGCTTGACAGATTTTTCGTATTGAGCTTTAACTCAGCGCTGGTGAGCTTCGAGTGCTAGTATATCATCTTGATTAGTTTCTTCCAAATGATCGAGTGAGAGCAAGCACTCTTCAGTGGCATTGGTGCCAGGCAGGAGTTCAACGGAGAGTTTGAGTGATGGAATTTCACACTCAATTGAAAGTACTGCCTCCAGGCCGAATGCAAGTTGGAATGGCGTGAAACATGTGGCAGTTTTGACTGACCTTCGGTATGCCCATAATGCGGAATACAACTTCTGATGCCATGTGGTTTTATGATTTCCGACTAATCGATGAATCATGGTTTTGAGGATGCCATTTACGGCTTCAACTTAGCCATTAGCTTGAGGATAATAAGATGAAGATTGATCTTGACGGAAAATTAGCATGGATGTTAATTCATTCATCATATGATTCTGAAAGTGAGCTCCATGATATGTGACAATCGATAGGGGTACGCCGAACTGACAGATTACTTAATTAAACAGGAAGAGAGCGGCGGTTTCGCCATCAGCCTTGAAAGTGGGAATGGCTTCTGCCCATTTCGTAAAATAGTCGACCGCAACCACGATGTAGTTATGTCCATTTTCTGAAGTGGGATTGTAGGTGACGAAGTCAATTCCCCATTTAGCCAAAGGACCAATGGAGATAACCGGATGAAGGGGGGCAGGATGAGCGTGCATTTTCTTTGTGAAAATTTGACATGGATGGCACTTCTGGACCACTGCAATGCAGTCTTTAAACAAAGTGGGCCAATAGTAACCTGCGCATAAGATTTTTTGGGTAGTAGCTATGCCAGAAATATGACCACCACATGCCCCTACGTGGTATTCATTCAAAATGCGTTCCGCCTCAGTTAAAGTGAGACAACGTCGGAGAATAGTATCAACCCCACGACGATATAATGTATCGTTTAGCACGAGGTAGTGCTTTGCTTGGTGGCAGATACGACGACGGTCGTCGGACGTGAGAGTTGGGTAGAAGCATTGGATTTTTAGGTAGACCAAAATGTCTCCATACCATGGGTTCGAAGAATCGACCAAGTATACAGATTCATCAGGAAATGGATCATGAGCTACTTCTGCTGGGTCAATTCTGGGAAGGTCCGATAATAATTCGGCGAAGACGAGGGATTTCTTTGCTTTGGAAGCTGTGAAAACCAAATCAAATTGTTGGAGGATGATGATCCACTTGGAATATTTCCCTCCAATAATTTTTCTAGAAAATATATGTCACATGGGGTTCTCCAAAGCAATAACCGTAGTCTGTCGTAGCAATATATAATGTCGGAGTCGGGTGACGGCGAAAACTACTGCCAGAGAAAGTTTCTCCACATGTGAGTAATGTAATTCTGGTCCAATTAGACCTTTGGACAAATAGTATATCACATGTTCACTGTCTTCATTGTGAAATTGAACCAGAACCATTCCAAGTGAGGATGGTGAGGCTGCCACGTAGAGGAGAAAAACACGTGAATAATCGGGAGCACTAAGGAGTGGGGCTAAAACAAGTGCATGTTTTAAAGCATCAAATGACCGTTGAGCTTGATCATCCCAAAAGTATAGTGTTCCTTTCTTCAATAATCACATAAATCCTTTCATCATCTCAGCATAGTTAATGATGAATCGACGTAAAAAGTTTGCCTTCCCTTGAAAACATTGGAGTTGAAGGATGGATTGTGGTGCCTGCAATTCAACAATCGCCTTAACCTTGTCAGGATCAACCCTAATCCCGTGCTTCGAGACAATGAAACCTAAAATATGCCCGGAATCGACCACAAATATGCACTTATGAGGATTCAAACATATATTTTAGAATCTACACCTAGCAAAAATTTCTTTCAAATGAGCGAGGTGATCGGGTCGTTTCTTGGAATGGGCCGGAAGGTCATCCAAGTAGGCCTGTACAATATGTCGAATGTCATGAAAAGCATAGTCCATAGCCTGCTAAAAAGTTGCTCCAGCATTCTTCAGACCGAATGGGAGTTTACGATACACAAAGGTGCCCCAAGGATAGATGAAGGCAGTTTTATGCTGGTCGTCCTTTTTAATTGCAATCTGGTTATAGCTCAAGAATCCATCCATGAAGGAAAAATATTCGCATGTGGCACAATCATCAAGAATCTGGTCTATGAACGGTGTAGGATAATTTTCTTTGGGACAAGCGGCGTTCAGATCACGATATTCAACACAAACTCGAATGGTGCCTTGTTTTTTATCAACGAGAACTGGATTGGAAACCCATTCTGTCAATGGAACGAGATAGATGAAACCAGCGTTTAAAATTTTTTCCACCTCAAGTTTGATGGCGGCTGCTTTGCACGGGTGGACAGGTCTGAGTTGTTGCCGAATTGGTTTGGCATTGTCATAAATCTTGATTTCGTCCTCGATGATAGATGGGTCTATGCTGGGAATTTCATCATAAGACCAAGCAAACACATCGCGGAATTCCTTAACAAGGGATGTGAAGCGTGCAATTTCCTTTGGATTGCAATTGGCTCCAATCTGAATATTTTCCACAATACCCGTTTTGACCGAGATATCAATGAGAATTGTCTTAGAAATATTACCCATGTTCCCTTCTGACTCGATATTTTGAACAGTCATGTAAGCGGAGGGAACCATCTCAGGTGGGTCAAAAGATGGGATTTCAGTTTGTATCGTGTCCGAGTTAATCATCGAAGTGCGATGGTGAAACTCTTTCCAAGGTCATTCTTCTAATGACATGATCTCTCGATAGCTTCGTCTGTAGGCTAGACTTCATTGAGGAGATCCTTAGAGAGAACTGTGATGGGAGGGAGGTTTGTACCTTTGGTTGAAACCATATCACTAGAGGGTTTAGATGTGGTTTGGATGGCTTGATAAGCCAACTCGGCCGGTGAAAGCTGCATCTGATCTCCATAGGAATCAATTTCTAAAGGTGTCAGGATGATCCATGGGTCGATAGAGCCATCCAAAATGGTGGATGCCATTGCAACCGTGTTTGGGATCTCCAGCGGCGAGAGAGGAAAACAACCCAGTAGGGAAGATGCCTTTAGAAGACTGATACCGATACTGACGTAAGATTCAGGAAAGCCTCCTATTAGAGGTAAAGTGCTACTTGGTAACGTGTCATAATCAGGGGTGCAGAAGGATAGCTGATCCACCGTGACTATTTTCCCATCCAATGGAAATAGGATGAGTCGGAAGACCGAAGACACAATGGCGGTCATGGCATAAGACCAGCTGCGACCAAGCAATATATTATAGTCGAGATGGCACTCTATGAATTCAATGTCCACGTTTACTATTTTTCCACTCAGAGTGATGGGAAAGCTAGCAAGGTAACATTTTGGGAGGAATGTGTGGCCATCGAAAGCTTTCAGGGAATTCGACGACAGTGTTAAGGTGGGAGAACCTAAATTGAGCCAGCAAGCCTGTGACATAATGTAGGTCGAAGCACCTTCATCTATGATAGTGCGATGGATTGGTCTCCCTTTTGACACAACTTGCACCTAGAATGCGAGTTGGTGCGAAAGGCGAGGTTTAGATTTTTCCATATCAAAGATAGCTAGCATGGAATTCTAGGGGTCTATTCCACCAATGGTCGAAAGCAAGGCTTTCCTTTGTGCTGGACAGGTTTGTAATACTTCGAGAGCAGACATAGATGATGGTACCTGTGCCAAATCTTCTACAATGTTGTAGTTTTGGGCTGCACGTGCAGAGGTGTTATGAGTCATGCGTCAAAGTGTCCCTTTGGGGGGATGAATCACGGGGTCAGCAGTAGGCCGTTCGATATGCAAATCATTTGGCGGTGGTGGATTTGAACTAGTACCAGGTTCTTGAGCATCTATGGTAGGATTTCCATAAAGCTTGGCTCGAGTTTGAAGTTCAACACTCTCAATGCCATAAATGGCAGATGGTCCTTCACCGGAAGGATATGAACCACCATTTCCCCATTGATGGGGTTGTGGCAGATTTTCAACCATGTGTTGATGTTGTTGTTGTTGATTAGGGAAAGGATTATGAAGAACGGCAGGTGTTCACCCAGAATTCTTGTTGGCAATAAAATCGGTGCATTCCTGCAGCCGAGGACATTTGTATGTCAAGTGGTCCTCCGCACAGATCTTGCAAGGAAATTTCATGGGTTTATCCTTCCCTTTGTCATTTTTGGCAGTGTTTTTATGATTAGGGTTATTCTGATTATTTGACTGTTTTTCCGAAGAAGATGGATTTTTCTTATTCTTCTTATTTTTCCCATTAGGTTTTTGTGAGGTTTGCATAGAATTTACCTCAGCGGTGGGAAGAGTAGTCGTTTGGTGAGGGGCAGTGGTAGCCGAAGATGGCTGGGAGGCTTGCCCCTGAGACTGCTTTTTGGCTATGCCAGAGATCATGCCAACGAGACCGTCAGCATGAGCTTCGGTTTTTTGAGTAGCCAGAGGATTTGGGTTGCCAGGGGCATGGGGGAGAAAATCATATAGCGTGCTAGATTATGAATAGATTAAATCCAAATTCTAGGCACAACAAATGCATTGATCTTCTGTAACCGCACCGGAAAGGCCAATGTCTTTAGAGATGTGGGGTAAGAGAGACTTGCAAAACTAATTGGCTAAGAGATGATCTGGAATTGGCGCTTTGACCAGCCTCCTCCTACGTCTCCATTCATGAATGTGATCGGAGATGTGGGTGGCAGTGTCTTGGTGCAGCGAGTTTAACAATTCCGTTTCGGTTTCAAATCTAATTGGTAATTGGAAGTTATTTAGAAACTTCGTCGCTAAAGCACCAAACTTATTGATGGTGGTGCGTGGTAATTCAATGTACCACTTGGCAGCATTTCCTGTAAGCGTGTGGGGAAACAGTCGAAGGCAGACACTATCATCCACCATGGAATTGGATATAGACCATAGATGAAAGGTAGTGATGTCTACGACTGGGTCGTCCCCTTGTTTCCCATCGAACTTCGGGATGTCAGAAGGAATCTTATGCAGTACTGGAGGCCAAAGTGGGTTGTGATTGATGGGATCGTTAGTCAGTTTATGGATATCGAGGATGCCCAAAGCTGCCAAAAATGGTAATTGTGGATTTGCCCCCAAATCTAACCAAGGTAGTATGGGCTAACTATTTAGACCATAGGGTCCACCCATGAATGTGTTACCAAGAGGATAAGTAGGACTTTGGTAAAAAAATCCTATAGGTGGAGGAGTAGGGACATACGGTTGCTGTCCATAGGGCATGTTGTATTGCGAGGCGAACGGTTGGTTGCCCCCAGTATAAAAGTGCCCTCCCATTCCAGATGGAGCTTGGGGTTGGTTAGTCCAAATGGATGCAATAGATTTTCTCAGAGGTATGCTACTACTTGCATAATTTGGAAATGGCATAGACCCTACACCTATATTTGAACCACTTAAGGGAATAGTATTCACAATAGGTTGTCCTATTTGTCCTAAGGATTGCAGAGGAAGTGAAATGTTCCCTGCTACCTGTGTGCTGATGACACTACCCCCTAGTATAGTGGCCAAGGGGTTTGAACTCAGCAGAGGGTTCCAACCGAAAGGGTTGCTAAAAGGCACCGAAGTAGTCATACTCGTAGGAGGAGCAACCGTGGGTCCCAACGTGGTCACAGTAGGAGTAGATCCCGAAGGATTCGGCGAGCTACTGACAGTTGTGATGACCACCGAGTTGGGATTAGGTATGTGTTGACTACTGGGGTTACCAAGTAATGGAATAGAACTGACCATTGGCGGGGAGGATGGTGGCGAACCTGTGATGGTTGCCATTGGCATCGACCCTGTGGATGCTGGTGGTGAAATGGATGTTTTTGCGACCGAAGACATATATTGGCGTGGTGGAATCTGGCCTATCACAGGCCCTAACAGATCAGTGAGTGGAGGATTGTAACTAGGTACAACCCCTTCTGTGAAAAGGTCCTCCGGAAATTCCGTATGATATGAGGCTATGTGAAAATCAAGATTAGTCAGTGGAGACTGCTCTTCCGTAGAAGGCACGGGTTCACCAAGGTTCAGTTCTTCCTCAATAGTTAGAGGAGGTAGACCTTACTTTCGTCGAGACAGACGGTGTGGGTCAGAGGACGCCACGGTGACCTTTTTATTTTTAACAAATTTTAATTGTGATGTATTATAAAGTCTCAATGACAGTAACCACACACCTAAAAAATAAAAAAAGACTCTCTAAAATCAATCATCAAGCAGCCAGAATAAGGTGCCCTGTCTGAGTACTACTATTTGCTGGTGATGAAATATAGTATCGCAATAGTATACAGAGAGGGTTGGTAGAAAGTACAGTTACGGTCAGTATAGAGCTTTGCCCAAACCTCAGACGATAGGTGTAAGCACTCTAGTGAAGATGAGTACCCTCCTAAAGACCAAAGACAGAGTGGGTCCATCTATTTCAGGTACCAGGACAGCCTGTCCCAGTCACCTTGTGTAAGTCCCTAAAAATTATGGCCACTAAAGATACCTCAAATAATAGACATCATTAGGGGGGTCCACGGTCAAGGACAGTGTGCTATATGGGCAGAATACCTAGATCCCCAATCTAGTTTCGACATCCCCGAAGGGAACCCCAATATATAACACACCCATCGGATGCAGTTGAATGCGGGCTACCTTCTTGTGCACCCAAGTGTTGTCTCGCGGTGAGCTCCAGTAAAGGAACGGTCCCAATAATATGAGTGCAGTAAGATTTCTCTCGTTAATGACTCTAGTTTCAAGTTTTGAGATCTTGGGTGATTTTCTCACTTTCGTAACCCAAGGTCCTAGCCTAAACTATTATTTGTGTGAGCTCAAAAAAAGAGTAATGTGATTGATTTTATTATCGCTTGATTCTTAGTGTACTTGATTATTAGTCTTGCGGAGGGGGAGTGGATGTATTAAATGTAATGAGACTCTGACTCAAGAAACCATGCAAAATATGCTCTAAATATTCAATTCGATGAAGATTATTTCTACAAGGAGAGGTTTCTTTTCAACATCCATGCACTAACATTCAAATAGCACAGTTCAACTTTAAAGATTCAGAATTCTATCTACCTCTTTTTAACAGTCTATGAACTAAAAATTTCAGAATAAACTCAGTTAGATGCAGAAAAATAATTTAAAAAAAAAATTCTTCTCTAAAAATTAAATGCTTTGGACATTGAATTTTCAAACAAGAGTAAAAAACAGAAATTCCAGCTTAGTAGACAAGCACAGGGATTCAATCAATGAAAGATACTGATGGCCAAAAAACTCTGCAACTAAAACACAATCACAGAAGTGAACAACAAGGTTTTGGCTGAGTAACGCACTATCTCTGAGTAAAGACGACGTTAATCCAGAGACTAACACACTGTATTTAAGCAAATCCAGTGCTATAATTCACTGGAAAACCTACAGAGGTAGCGTTAGCCAGGGTAAATTTCTTCAGATGGTCAAACAGAAACATGATTGAACTCTGCGAGCATTTGATATGTCTACTAGGCATCAAAACTGGTCGGAAGGGTCTGTGAACAGAGGAAAGAAGAAAGGAGGGAAGAAATAGTCTGGAAACTATGGGGAAACTCCACAGAGGAGTCACCAGTTCTGTTGTAGGGTAAAATTCTTGGGTTGTTGGTTAACGTATATCCCTCTCAGGGCTTTCTGGTGCCCGAGGAAGACAGTAAGATTAGTTGTATAGTTCACAAATATGGCATATGCATGTTCATATTAACGTAAAACAACTTGATGGAATGCGATAGAAAATTACCTCTTTGATGATCTTGGAGTCCCTTGGAGAGCACTAGGCAGTGAAACAAGAGTCCTTCTTCACTGGCTCCAAATCTTAGTCCTGCAATCAATCAAAGCACCCGTGTAATTTCTAACATAACATATATCCTATCAATTAAGACAATATATAATAAACATTTAAACTATGCATATCCAAGCCATTCATCTCATGCTAAATAAGTGATTAAACAATAATGATGATATTAACACATAGAATGGACAAAACAGATACAGTTCTATTGATTTATGAAAAAGGAGGATTACAATCGTCGGTTGCACCATGCCCTCCTCAGCCTTCCAATCTCTCTATCTCTCAAAGCGATGACGTCTCGATCAAAAATATCTCAATGAACCTCTTTGACCTTTGACCTTTACACTGCAACAATGATCTCTACTTCACAAGTATGCAAAACTTTAGCAATCCTTCGACCTTGAACAAAGAGCCTTCAACTCCATTTTATAGGAGAAGGAAAGAGCAATCCTTGCCCTTCTCTTTCTACCAGTTCTGAATAGGAAAAAAAAATATGTTTCTCTAACCTCTATGCTTTTGCCTCTTCGAGAGTTCAGTTTGTTTATGGAAATGCCCAATAAGAGTTCAGTGCTTTGAAGTTTCCTTTTTGTACTGACCCTCTTGTGAGAAAAATATGGATATTCAAATCATTGTCCGCGGGTTTTTCCTGTTTCAAACTTAAAACAAGGGTAACGCTTCCCTCTAGAGTAAACAAAGCGTTTCCCTAGCCACTAACGTGGCACATTCACTGATTAGCTGTGTTATAATGCTCTTGTGTTGTTATAGAGAGGCGTTACCTTGGCAGAAATAGCTTTAATTTAGGTCTTTGTACTCCTTCCATATTTGTCTTCTCCTCTGAGCTGATGAGGAGGTATTTTTACCTGTAACACTTAACCTTAACCTAACCCTTAAGGTTAATTAAAGGTTAAGGTTAAGATAAGGTTAAGGGTACAGGTTTAGTAAGATTAAAGTTAAGGTTAAGGTTACATCAAGTGTAAAGTCTAGGTTAAGGTTAGTTTAAGGTTAAGTTTAAGGGTTTGGGAAGGTTAAGGTTAAGGTAATGTTAAGATAAGATTAAGGGTAAGGTTAAGGTTAAGGTTAGGTTAAATTTATTGTTAAGGTAAGGTTAGGTTAGGGGTTAAGGTTAAGATTAAGTTAGGTTAAGGTTAAGATAAGGTGAAGGGTAAGTTTAACTTAACTTTACCATTAAGTTTAGGGTTTCGTTAAGGGTAAATTCAAGGTTAAGGTTAGGTTGAGGTTAAGATAAGGTTAAGGTTAAGGTTAGGTTAAGGGTAAAGTTAAGGTTAAGTTTAAGGTTATGGTTATGGGAAGGTTAAGGTTAAGGTTAAGGTTAAGTTTAAGGTTAAGGTTACGTTAAGGGTAAAGTCAAGGATAAGGTTAGGTAATGGTTAAGGTTACGGTTAAGGTTATGGGAAGGTTAAGGTTAATATAAGGTTAAGGTTAAGGTTAGGTTAGGCTAAGGTTAAGTTTAGGTTAAGGGTTTAGTCAAGGTCAAGGTTAATGTTAGGTTAAGGGTAAGGTTATGGTTATGGGTAAAGTTAAGGTTAAGGTTAGGGTAAGGTTAAGGTTAAGGTTAGGTTAAGGTTAAGGTTAAGGTTACAGGAAGGTTAAATTTAAAGCTATGTTACAGTAAAGATTATGGAAAGGTTAGGTTAAGTTTAAGGTTAAGGTAAGGTTAAGGTTAAGGTCAAGGTTAGTTTATAGTTAATATCAAGGTTAAGGTTAGGTTATAGTGAAGGTTAATATTAAGGGTGAAGGTTAAGGGTAAGGTTAAGACCCGTAACCTTAACCTTCACCCTTAACCTTAACCTATCATTAACCCTAACCTTCACCTTGCTAAACCCGTAACCTTATCCTTAACCATAACCTTGAATTTACCCTTAACCTTCACCTTGCTAAACCCGTAACCTTAACCTTAACCTTAACCTTGACTTTACCCTTAACCTAACATTAGCCTTAACTATAACGTAACGCTAACCTTAACCTTAACTTTACCCTTAACCTTAACCTTAACTATAACCTAACCCTAACCTTACCCTAACCATAACCGTAACCTTAACCTTACCTTAACCTAACTTAACCTTAACCTTGACCTCGACCTTAACCTTAACCTTACCCCTTAACCTTAACTTTACCCTTAACCTTAACTTTATCCTTAACCTAACCTTAACCTTAACCTCACCCTTAACCTTATCTTAACCTTAACCTTAACCTTACCCTTAACCTTCACCTTAACCTTAACTTTACCCCTAACCTTGAATTTACCCTTAACCTAACCTTAACCTGACTAAACCTGTAACCTTAACCTTAACCATAAAAATAACCTTCACATAACCTTAACTTTAACCTTAACCATAACCTTAACCTTAACCTAACCCTCACCTTGACCAAACCCTTAACATTAACCTTAACATTGACCTTAACCTTAACCTTAACCTTACCCTTAACCTTAAACTTAACCTTGACCTTAACTATAACCTAACCCTAACCTTAACCTTACCTTAACCTTCACCAAACCCTTAACGTAACCTTAACCTTGACCTTGAACTTACCCTTAACATTAACCTTAACCTTAACCTTAACCTGACTAAACCCGTAACCATAACCTTAACCTTAACCTTACCCTTAACCTTAAACTTAACTTTGACCTTAATTATAACCTAACCCTAACCTTAACCAAACCTTAACCTTAACGTTACCCTTAAGGTAACCTTAACCTTGACTTTACCCTTAACCTTAACTTTACCCTTAACTTAATATTAACCTTACACTAACCTTAACCGTAACCTTACCCTTACCCCTAACCTTAACCTCAAACCTATCCTTATCTTATCCTTAACCTTAACCCTAACCTTAGCCCAAAAATTAAGGTTAAAGTTATGGGTAAGGTTAGGGTTAGGTTATAGTTAAGGTCAAGGTTAAGGTTAGGTTAAGGTAAAGGTTAAGGTTAAGGTTAATGTTAAGTTAAGGTTAATGTTAAGGGTTTTTTTAAGGTTAAGGTTAAGGTAAATGTTAAGGTTAAGGTTAGGGTTAAGGTTAAGGTTAATATTAGGTTAGGTTAAGGTTAAGATAAGGTTAAGGGTAAGGTTAAGGTTAAGGTTAAGGTTACATTAAGGGTAAAGTCAAGGTTAAGTTTAGGTTAAAGTTAACATAAGGCTAAGGTTAAGGTTAAGGTTAGGTTAAGGTTATGGTTAGGTTAAGGTTAAGTTAAGGTTAAGGTGTAGTAAAGGCTAAGGTTAAGGGTTAGGTTAAGGTTACGGTTAAGGGTTTGGTCAAGGTTAGGGTTAGGTTAAGGTTAAGGTTAAGGTTAGGTTAAGGGTAAAGTTAAGGTTAGGGTTAGGTTAAGGTTAAGGTTAAGGTTAAGGTTATGGTTAAAGTTAAGGTTAAGGTCAAGGTTAATGTTAAGGATAAGGTTATAGTTAGGTTAAGGTTAAAGTTAGGTTAAGGTTAAGATAAGGTTAAGGTTAAGGTTAGGTTAAGGAAAAATTCAAGGTTAAGGTAAATTTAAGGTTAAGGTTAAGGTTACGGTAAAGGTTCAGGTTAAGGTGAAGGTTAAGGTTAAGTGTTTGGTCAAGGTTAGGGTTAGGTCACTAACCATAACCTTAACCTTAACCTTTACCATAACCTTAACCTTAACCTTAACCTTATCTTAACCTTAACTATAACCTAACCCTAACCTAACCTTAACCTTAACCTTAACCTTAACCTTGACCTTGACCTTGACCTAACCTTAACCTTAACCTTAAACTTAACCTTATCTTACCCTTAACCTTAACCTTAACCTTTCCAAACCCTTGGCCCTAACCTTAACCTTAACCTAACTAAACCCATAACCTTAACCTTAACCTTAACCTTAACCTTAAATTTAACCTTACCCTTACCCTTACCTTAACCTTAAGGGTAAATTTAAGGTTCAAGTTAAGGTTAAGTGTTTACTTAAGGTTAGGGTGTTAGAGAGGTAAATCCCATTTGCAGACAGAGGCAATCCCTACTAGACCAGATCGGGTCTAGCAACAATCGAGTCATGCTAAGATGCAAGTTCCTAATTGCAAAAGACCAAGATGTGACAAGAGGCCTACCTGAAGGCCTACGCTGGCGTCATTTGTGAAGAAGATGGAACTTTCATCCCTTGCTTTTGCAGATCACAAATCTCTCACCCGATGTGATCGAACATCTGCACATACAAGAAGAAACAACAAAAAAACAAGCATAAAACCAAATCGATGCAATTATGTATCAGTCAGAGAAGATACAATTCATAGCATGAAACATGAACATCTGAGTGGAACCATAATCATAGTCATTTATTATTAATCAAAATAAAGAAAGATACAACCCGAGCTCTGATGTTGGATCTTCCTTCGGCGGGTTGACAGAGGAGTACGTCTCGGTAAAGCTTGTCGGGAAAAGGACAAGTCTCTCTCTCTTCGGTTGTCTGATGATAATCTCCTTACAATTGATTCAGCTCTATTTGGGCTAGATTGCAAAGGGAAAATGACAAGCTTATATAGATGGTGGAAGGGGAGTTGGGATCCCTACAATGGTGGGATTGGCCCTATCATCAAGGAAGCTTCCATCATAGGTGGAAAACCACTTCCCCTACATGAAGATCTGGAGCCAAACCTCCCAACTCAATTTAGAGACCAGTTCAGGATTTGGTTGGAATCAAAATTCCGCCATTTATTTTAAAAAAACACTCCTTATTAAGCCTGGCGCGGGTACAACACTGGGACAGAGCGCCAGTTGGGGCGCCCTCTTTGGTGGATTTCCCCCATTAGCATGACGGCTGAACTGACTAGTTGTGCCAAGGATAAAAAGGCTATTTTTAGGGCTTTTCACAGGAAATTGTCTACAGGGGAATGATTTTCCTTGTCAAGGGGGATGCCATGAAAGTGGTTTCAGGTCATGTCACTGCTCACAGGTCATGGAATAAGCCCTCCAATGTGTAGGACGGGGAATTGCAGGGACGGTGACAAATTACTATGTAACAGATGCCCCCTAAAGCATGAGGCCCGAAAGAGAGAGAGGGGTGAAATTCTTTACGAGAACGTGTCCAACTGAAAACACTGCCGTCGAAAAACCTGCGTAGACAAGTACAACTGATATCTCAAATACATGATATATATGTGGTATGGGTGTAGCCATCCATAACAAAGTATACAATAATCAAGATCCAAGGTATGGATGTAGCCATCCAGTAAGGATCGATAAATAGACTTAGGTATGGTCCCAGCCATCCAGTCAATGAGTCACGTAAGCAATCATAATAATCCACAAAATCCACAGCCTAGATTCCAACAGACAAAATCCAAGGTCTTGCGCTCCATCTTGACCCGAATAGAGTACAAGTTCAAGCATGTGAATAGGTGAGCTGAAGTCGAACATGCAAGAACATCATCTGATTACCAACCAATCATGAAAGTTGTTAACAGATGCGAGAGGAACCACCATTAATTACAATGGCCCTCAAGGTACTATAGGTACAATCCATGGCATGTGAATCAGTGAGCCGGTGTCGAACACCCGCAGAATCATTCGAACGAAGGTTAATGATGAAACCTTGCATCGAATGTAAAGAACTTGCCATTGAGGCATGTAGGCTCCAAGGTACCAGAAGGGAGTCTCTAGATCAACTTCTTGGATAATGAGCTGAATTTGACAGGAGTGACCTTGATTGAAGGTGGGCCATAGTGTTTCCCACATCATCGATGTGAAACAAAGGATCATATTGTTGTGAATCATGATCAGATGAGAATCAGAGAAAGGTTGAAACTTGCAGAGGTCAACTTCTCTTGAACATATCGGCGGCACGACAGTGGATTTGGCAGCATTTGACATCAAAAGATAAGAGGTCATGATGACGAGGAAAAGAGAAGATGAGAGTTCAAAAAGGATCATCCAAACCCATGGAGGCAAGTGGAAAATGAGATGAGATGTCCCCAACCCAACACAAATGCAGACAAGTGCTCTGTTCAAGAGCGACATACCTCTGACATGACAACGATGATAGTTCCATTTTTCCCCACCATTTCTGGTGAGTACCCCAATTATTTTTGAGAACAAGATTGAAGGGGATAGTATATGCTTGTAATATAAGTCTGTCCTTCAGACAAATCCATCCTAGTACATTTAACGAGCCTTAGGAAGGAGAAACTTGAATATCGTCATTACGACTGAATCCAATGTCATCAGGGTTTAACGAGTCTGACAAAGGAAGAACTCGGCATATTTTCATGTTTAGAGAGTTTGAAAAGACAACATAAAATTAAACTCCAATGGTCCCTTTTTTTAAATAGTTCCTCAGATCCGAAAAGGTAGAAAACTATGTCTAAGAAAACCTCCTAGTCACGATAGGCTAGGGTATTCCTTTTTCGTAAATAATATATCCCAGCCTGAAAAAGGGGTAAATGTATACTGGGTAGATGTTGTTTTGTGGCCACTTTAATGAGATTGAAAAGACAAGGGACTCAACAACATTTTCATGTTTAGAGAGTCAGAAAAGAGATGAAAGATGACTCCAAAATGACTTTTTCGTATTTTTACCGAGTCTGAAAAAGTATAAAAGACAACTCGTATCACTGTCCAAGTTGCGTAAAAACCTGTTGCTGCACATTAAAGTGAGTGTAAAATCCATTTTTCAACAAAATATATTAAAATATTGAGTAAAATGACTTTTAAAACCTAATTTTGACTTCAAAAGTTATAAATATGCCACAAATGGTAAAAACATATTTACTTTTACTTTTTACTTCATTTGGAGAGCAACAGTGAGCTTTTGGTGTGCGAACTTGCAGCAGTGATTGTGATCAATTCAGTACATCATTCAAATTCTCGTTCGTTACAGGTAAGAGGCGCTTCCCTCATCTTTTTTTTGATCCATTTTTTGTAAGTTTCCATTGTGTATTCGATCTCTAGAGGAGACCCTTTGGAAATTTAGGGCTCTGCCAATTGGCACGGGTATCGGGCACGGACCCGCGCCAGTTGGCTCTTTTCTACAAAGGGGTCATGACATTTGGCATGATTGTCAGAAAAATAGTCGCGCTAATGGCGCAACTCAATTTTCCATGTTAATTTACAAAAATATGAGCCACTCAAATGAATTTTTAAGTGTTGCAGAGATCTAATAAGTCATTTTTGACCATGTTGGTGCAGGTATCCAGGAACAATGGTGATTGAATGGAAGGAGAGGGAACATGGGGAAGAGGACAAAATGGCCATGGAAAATGAAGCTTGCATGAACGCCCTTCGCGACTGTGGTCTCAAGAAATTTTTCCTTACACCATGTTTAAGAGCTCAACCTGAGCTATTGCAGTATTTGGTTAGCATATGGGATGAGAATGAGGAATTGTTAAAAATCCAAGACCAAGTATTAGCTCTTGAGGTCTTTGATGTTTATTTTATAACCGGATTATCGCACAGAGGCCCAGTGCCAATCATGACAGGCAACAGACCTTCTGGGGAGAAAATGGATATGGTAATGGCAAGAGTATGCCCAGGGGCACAAACAGGATCGGGTAGTGGGAAAGTAGACATCCACACTATCTACGATCTAGCACTTCGATTAGTGGTTCATACCATTACGCGGGCTGCGGGATTGTAGGCCCCGCATGAGGCAACAAAAGCGCAACTCCTATTAGCTTCCGAATGCATGAATCCTACACTGTTCGATTGGGCCACCGTAGTGACAACCAACATCAAAAGGCAGTTAACACAGTGTAATAAATCCAAACTAAAATATTTTGGGTATGCTTCCATTCTAGTGTCGTTCATTCTGGAACGATTACCAATTTTCTAGGGCCTAGGGGCAATAGTTGCCGAGACGGTACCGAGAGAGCCGAGGGTGGCTCGCTGGGTAGCACTTATGCCCAATTCAGGAGGGGGTCAACAGATGTCCAAGAGGCCCGAGTTCTTTGTGTGGTTACAGTGTCAACTGATCGTGGTTGAGGATTGGCCCTATGCTAGGACCAATTTCACGGGAGACCCAGATCTCCCACTTCCGAAGGGGGATGACTGGGACGAGGAGCTAGGTATGACTCTTTTTTGTTTTTTATATATTTATGATTTTTTTGTGATACATGTCTATTCTAACAACAGTTTTATGTGTATGCATATGTTGGCCCAGAGAGGCCTACGGGCATATCGCCCATTATGCGGAGGACCCCTCTCGCACATGACCCTCAAGCTGAGGGTGCCGAAGGGAGCGAGCTGATCCAGAACCTGGAGGGAATTTCCCGGGGAATACTGGACTATGCATGGCTGGAAAACGTCCCATTGGCTTACCAGCGACACACTGTGGGGGTGCCTAGTCGCCTTCACCGACTTTTCAGGTGATTGGTGTGCGCGGTGGCATGTTACCACGAGTACCATGCTGATTAGCTATTTAGGGATTTTATATGCATATTTTTTGAGAGACATGTTGTCTCCGGCTATTATTAGACAAACATGTATATTTTTCAACTTTATGTGATGTACACCAACTGCAAACTATTCGACATATATATCTATTTCTGGATGGATATTTTTATATGTGATGATGTTTTTTATAAGTTGCGCAAATGTCTATCTAAAACCAAATTAGCTACTGCATCTGTTAACGCATTCATGTGTCTGGGTATATGTTTATCTGTAATGTAATAAAAATTTCTTTCCAGTAAACGAATACGTAGATACAGACGTAAAATGGATGGGTTTCTTACTGAATAATGACCGTTAAGTTGTAATACTACAATATGTTTGTCCAGATACAAAAGTAATGCACAAATACCAAGGTTAAGAGCCTCGATTAATAATTCTAAAACAGAACTATACTCTGCAACATTATTTGTGGTAGGTCCTAGACACACACCCTGAAAATTAACCAACTCACCAGCAGGATCATAGATTACCCAGGCTGCCGAGGACAAATTCCTGGTACTGCGGGAGGCACCATCTACGAAACCAACAAAAGGAGTAATAGACATCTGCACAATCAGGAAGACCCAATCAGCAAAAAGACACTTACAAAGCACACCACACCACACATGCATAAAAATGAAAACACTCACTTATGTACACACACACCACAAGAGAATAACTCAAGCGTAGTACTTTTTAAGGTACAACCCATTCCTAGGCTGTGCCAGGGGAACTCCTTCGTAGTCGATAAGCTCATAGGCCCCATTTTTTAATACTCGTTTAACTATATAGGGCCCATGCCACATGGGCTGGAATTTTCCTGCTCCAAGTTTATCGTGTGCTTAGTCATGCAGGAGGATGAGGTCTCCTTCAATGAAAGAATGAGGAGAAACCGGTTGATCGAAGTGGGCTTTGACCCACTTTTTCTGTGCCTCAATGACCAAGGTAGCTAGGCAGTGGGTTTCATCCAAACGTTCCAAATACAAGAGACGTTCTTCCTCCGAAGAAGTGTCAGGGAATAGTTCCATGGCCAATTCCAGAGAAGGAATTTCGCACTCAACCGGGAGAGTCGCTTCCAAACCATACACCAATTGAAAAGGTGTGAATCCAGTTGCGCTCTTTACAGACATTCGATAAGCCCAGAGGGCTGAGAAAAATTGGAGATTCCAGTTGGATTTATGGATACCAATCGTTCGTTGAAGTATTGTGACCAAAACCTTGTTCATAGCCTTAACCTGGCCATTCGCCTGGGGGTAGTATGGCGTTGAGCTATCATGGCGTAAGCCCAACTTTGACATCAGCTCAGCCATCATGTAATCCTGAAAATGGGTTCCATGATCAGTAACAATGGCCTAAGGGACTCCGAAATGCGTAATAACAGGGTTGAAAAGAAATTGGGCGACTATCTTACCATCGGCAGCTAATGTAGGCGTTGCTTCGGCCCACTTAGTAAAGTAGTCTACAGCGACAATTATATAAGCATGCCCCCCGCCGAGTGAGGGTTACATGTCATAAAATATATGCCCCATTTAGAAAAAGGGCCGATGGTGATGACAGGATGCAAGGGTAGGGGTGGTGCATGCATCTTGCGCTGAAAGACCTGGCACGCATGACATTTTCGAACTACAACGATGCAGTATTTGAATGTAGATGGCCAAAAATAACCCACACGCGGAATATTCTGTACAGTGGCATATCCAGACATGTGAATGCCACAGGTGCCACTATGATAGTCATTCAAGACTCTTTCAGCCTCTTGCAGGGTCAAGCACCGTCAGAGCACGGAATCGACTCTGACACGATACAGGGTATCTCCTATAATGCGGTATGGTTGAGATTGATGCCGAATTCGACGTCGAGCATCCTTTGTCAATTCAGACTGGAATGTAGATGTTTGAAGATACATGATAATTTCACCGTACCATGGGTCGCGAGTGCTGATAAGAAAGAGCGTTTCATCCAGGATATGATCCTCAGATTTCGATGGAACGAAGTCTGTCGGGAGAGAGAAAATAAGATCAGCGAAAACCAATTATTTCATCGACTTAGCAGTAGTGAACTCTAAATCAAACTCCTAAAGGAATACAATTCACTTGGAGTACTTGCCCCCCAGCAATTTTCGAGACAATATATACGTCATGGGGTTGCAGTCTGAAACCACGGTTACAGTAAGCAATAGGATATAGTGGCAGAATCGTTGAACGGCCTGAACCACGGCGAGGGCCAACTTCTCGACATGAGCATAGCATGTTTCTGTGTCAATAATATTCCAAGATAGATAATAAACTACGTGTTCATTTCCATCATCATCATCCTGCACTAAAACCATAGCAATTGTGCTAAACGCAGCGGCCAAATAAAGGGTAAAATTGTGATGATAGTTGGGAGGATGTATAAGCGGAGAATTCACAAGAAAAGTTTTAAGATTATCAAAATATTTCTAGGAAATTTCATCCCAATGGAAGGGAACGTTCTGTTTCAAAAGATGCGTAAAACCTTGGGCTTCTTCCGCATAATTCAGAATTTGATGTAATGAGGAAGGAGATGGGAGGTTAACGATGGCCTCGACCTTTAGGGGGTCAAGGCGAATCTCGTCTTTAGAGACTATGAATCCCAAAATATGGCCAGAATCCACATAGAAGACGCACTTATGGGGATTAAGCCTAATATTGTAGCGTCTGAAACGAAGGAAAATTTGGCGAAGGTGTTTGAGGTGGTCCTCACGCCGAGCTGAATGGGTCGGAAAATCGTCGAGATATGGCTGAAAAATATGCCATATGTCATGGAAAGCGTAAGACATAACATGTTGGAAGGTGGCCCCAGTGTTTTTTAGACCGAACGGGAGCTTTCTATAAGCAAAGGTTCCCCATGGATAGATGAAGGCAGTCTTGTGTTGATCAGCAGGTAAAATATTGATTTGATTGTACCCAGAGAAGCTGCCCATAAGGGAATAAATCTCACTCCCCACACATTCATCAATGATTTGATCTATAAAAGGAGTGGGGTAATTGTCCTTAGGACAGGCCCGATTAATGTCTCGGTAATCAACACAGACTCGTATAGTGCCCTGTTTCTTATCTATAGGGACAATATTTGAAACCCATTCTATGAGGGGAATAGGATAGATAAAGCCTGCGTTAAGAAGTTTTTCAACTTCTGATTTAATAGCTGCGGCTTTTCAGGGATGCACTGGGCGTAGGCATTGATGCACTGGTTTCGCACTCGGATAGGTAGGAATCTCGTGCACGACTATGCTGGGATAAATCTTGGGCATCTCTTCATAGGACCACGTGAAAACATCTCTGAATTCATGAAAAAGATTAGTATAAACTTGTATCTCTTCATGAGAACAGGTCACTCCCACGTGAATATTCTCGACTACCCCTGGTTTGACGGAGATGTCGATTTGCATCGTTTGAGAGATATTACTTAGGTTTCCCTCCGAAAGGACCTCATGAGTCAATATCGGTGTTTGAAGAGGTGGATTGGGAACCTGAGATGCAAAGAGCTCTAGACAATCAGACACTGCCCCCAGGCCAAGCATGAACAAGGAACGATGATGTGCATTACTCCATGGTAGATCTTCAAGAGACATTGTTTCAAAAATAGCTTCATCGGAAGGGAAAAATTCTCTTAAAGGGTCAGAAAAATCTGCATCGCCAAGCCAAGGGGATTGAGAATATATATCCAAAGCCATGCTCGAAGGAGCATGTTCAGGAGGAGGAGGATCAGATGCAGCGACAATTGCGCAATAATTAATCTCAACTAGAGTTAACATCATTGATTCTCTGAAAGAGGTCACCTGTTTAGGCGAAGGGATGATCCAAGGGTCATCGGACCTAGAGATGATATTAACTTGAATGGTGTGCGGTGGTGGTGTGGGAAAAATACCCATGAGGACGGGGTCTTTGAAGAGACCGGGTCCTACACTGTTAGAGGGATTGGGGATTTGATCCACGTAAGGAACATTTTTCTCAGAGGATGAGGTGAATAAATACAACTGATCCACAGTAACAATTTTTCCCTCATGAGGGAACTTAAGAAGCCAAAAGAGGGTGGATGGCACGCATATCATAGCGTGAGTCCAACTGTGACCGAGAAGCAGATTGTAGTTAAGCTTGGCGTCAACCAATTCTACTTCTACATTAACTTTCTTCCCCTGTAACGTAATCGAAAAAATATTTATAACACCCAGGGGTTTTGATTCCCAACCATCGAATGATTCTAAGGCATTGGGAGATGATGAAAGAGCCAGAGAGCCAATGGCCTTCCAGTAGGCAGATGACATAACACAAGTGGAAGCACCTTCATCTACAATGGCTCTATGAATTTTTAGGTTGTTGATCCTGACTTGTATAAAAAGAGAAATTTGATGTGGAAGTCGGGGGGTACAATTTTCTAGGTCGAAGGTGAGAAGCTTAGAATCGACGGGATCAATTCCACCGATTGTAAACAACAGAGCTTTCCGTTGCGATGGGAAACTTTGAAGAACTTCTAATGCAGACATGGTAGAAGGCGCCTGTTCCAAATCCTCAACAATATTGTAGTGCTGAGTGGCACGGGCATTTGGGTTGTAGGAATATCTTCACATAACACCTTTAGAAGGTGGCCTCACAACAGGTTCAGCGCTAGGCTTCTCAATTTCCAAAGGACCAGAGAGAGGTGGGGGATGTGGGCCATCCACAACTTCCTTTCAAGCTTCCTGACGTGATCCAACATAATCCTTCGAACACATAGAAATTGAGACAGGTGCAGCAGCATTCATCATAAAGACCTGGGACCCAAATGGTGCAGACGGTGAGGGCTGCTCAACCATTTGGGTCTACTGAGATGGAA
The DNA here is from genome assembly GCA_034641835.2 of Pinus albicaulis. Taxonomy (NCBI): domain Eukaryota; kingdom Viridiplantae; phylum Streptophyta; class Pinopsida; order Pinales; family Pinaceae; genus Pinus; species Pinus albicaulis. Next base: position 315,519,961 of record CM076574.1, on the reverse strand, counting down.
GCAATTCTTTAAGAACTGTCAGAGTCGCTTTGGAACCTTTGAGAAGTTGATTAATTTCAGTTCGTCAAGGAAAATCTTTGGTATAATGATCTCCTTCATAGATAAGGCAGGGGTACTTCAGTTTATGTTGGGAACCGTCATCAGTACGAGGTTTAGAAGACTTTGGTTTTGGGGCGTCGGGTTTGGATTTTCCTTTGCCCTTCTTTTTTCCTTTGGAGGCCTTTTCCGTAGGATCAGCCTGAACGACGTTAACCTCCGCAGTCTTGCCAGAATCCGAAGGGGCAGGAAGAGCAGAATTATTTGAAGAATTGGACTTCTGCTTTCCATTTGAAGATTTCCAAGAATTTTGAGACACTGAACCAATAACACCATCCACCACTGGGGTAGGTTGAGCTTTAGAGGTTGCCGATCACGGAGCATCAGTCAAAATATCATAAAGCGTGCCAGACTGAGAGTATACCAGGTCAATATACTGGGCACACGCTACGGCTTGTTCTTCAGTCACACACGCTCCCATAGAAATATCTTGGGCGATTTTGCTAATGAAGGAGGTGGTGAACCAATGAGTTAGTAGCTGATCAGGTATATCAAACTTTATCAGTCTACAATGACGTCACCACTCATGAATGCGATCAAATATGTGGGTGGATTTATCCCGCTTCAAAGAAGTCAGGAGATGCGTCTCGACTTCGTAACGAAACGGTAACTGGAAGTGAGTCAGAAAAGCCATGGATAACGTATTGAAATCTTGAAAGATGCCACGAGGTAATTCGATATACCACTTAACGGCAGTGCTAGTAAGAGTGCACTGGAAGAGACGTAGATAAATTGAATCATCCACCTAAGAGTTGGACGAACACCACAGATGGTAAGTCATTACATGAGCTTGGGGGTCCTCTCCAGCTTTTCCCTCAAACTTAGGGTAGTCGTCAGGTACCTTGGTCGAAATCGGAGGCCAATAAGGATTGTGAAGAATCAGATCATTGGTTAATTTATAAATGTCCGGTAACTCCAAGGTAGCCAAGAATGACAATTGCGGATTAAACGGCATGCCAGGCCCTCAATAAGGATCGGTACATGTACTCCACGCTGGTTTAGCAATCCTTGCCCCCATGAGTTCTATCCCGAAGGATTCTGACCATAGGGGATATAGGGCATATAACCAGTCTGATTCGGTTGTTGGTAACCAGTGTACAGAGTTTGATAACCAGAGTATGTACCCTGATTATATGTCGGCCCCATTTGAGCATTATGCAGATTCGGTTGCTGAGTATAGGTGTAGCCGGGTTGTTGAGGATAATAGTTAAAACCTTGGGTCTGGTTATAATTAGGTTGAGATTGACCTTAAGGATAGTAACCACCTTGGGGTTTAGCAGGCTGCTAATAGGTGGGATCCTACTGAGCCTGATAATTGGGGCACACCGGTTGATTCGGTTGCGGCATTGAATAAGTCGGCTGTTGGGCAGGGTTGACAGGATGTACAGGCTGGCCTGGTTGGACAGGTTGACCTGGCTGAATGGGCTTCCCTGGTTGAATAGTTTGACCCAGGTGAACAGGTTGCACTGGTTGTGTAGGCTGACCTGGCTAATGTGGGACACCAGATTGTGCCAGATGGGCCGGTTGGCCTGGTGGTGGAATGGGGCCAGGTTGTGCCTGGTAACCAGTTTGACCTGCAACAGGATCATAAGATGATCCTGGCTGATGTGCAACATTCGGACCAATAGGATACTAAGTTTTCATAGGATGGGAAGGTTGGACTTGCCACCCAGGACCATACACCGGCCCCGGTTGGTACCCCAGTTGACCTGTAAGTCCTTAAGGTTGCCCTGGTTGGACCCCAGGGTGAGGCTGCATAGGTTGACTGAAAGGGTTGTAATAATGTCCTTGTGGACTGTATAACGACCCCTGCTAGCCCGAAGGGTAGCCTTGTAAGGGCTGTCCTTGCGGGTCATAAGGATAGCCAGGTTGGCGGAAAGGTTGTCCTTGCGGGTTGCAAGGTTGCCCAACCTAGTTAAATAGAAAACCTTGAGCATGAAGGTAAGCCTCTGGAGCGGGTAAATGTAAAGGATTCTCGTACTCATCGTATTGATATGGAAAAATGTAAACGGGTGTATCGTCCTGTGCATAATGCGAAAAATACGGGCGATTGGGATCTTGAGAAGATTGTTCAACCTCGGGGTTCGATTGTTGTAGGGACAATCAATACTCCTCAGGAGAGATGTTCTCTAGCATGGCAGATGCTATATAGATGTCTTTAGGAAATGACGCAGCCCTTACGGACTGAGCAGTAACAACAGGTGTAGATTTGGCCACACAGACAGTGGGCCTGATAGGTACAGAAGTGACCTGAGGGGATGACGTGATGGGTGTCCTAGGAGATATCCCCAATGAAGGAATAACCGACCTCATAGAAGGAGTTCATATCCCCATAGAGACGATGGCGGTCATAGATCTGAATTAAAGATCTATACCCTATTGGTAGTGAAGGACGGGGCGAAGACATAATAGATAACTCGGGGTTGTCTTCTGGGAACAACTGGTAATATTCACTAGACGTGGGGATTTCCTCACTAGGAGAATGGCTGGATGCACCCATATCTAAACCTGTCGCTAGATCTTGTAGCAGACGGCGAGGACTAGGAGGAATAACAACAGCTAGAAAAGGGGAACCTGATGTAAGAGGAGGGAAATGTTCCCCTACTCCAAATCCAGACCAAGCGTTGGATAAGGGCCAATTGAACTCAACTGGTCCTCCAAAGGGAAGCTCAGACAGAACCGGTCCCCCATCGGGAAACTCGAAAACGATGGGCTGCTAAGGTTCAGCAGAGGATTGTGAGACCTCTGATGAATCGTCTGTATATGGACTACCAGGAGATGAAACTGAGGGTTCCGCCACTGTGACAGTAATAAAAAAAGGAAAATATCAAATAAAACACATGGGCTGAAAAAATCAAGGCACACAATCAAATGGCCAACAAGAAAAATCTAAAAGGGCGTGTGATCGCAGGTGATTTATTTTACCACATTGAAACTTAGAAAATTCACCATTTACTATTTTAAGAGTCGAGAAACGGATGAAAGGTGAATCTATCTCTTTTAGTTTTGAAACAAGCGTGAAAGGACAAGCGCTTGATGATCCTTTCAAATTTAAAGAGTCAGAAAAGATCAAAATGACTACTCTGGTAATCTAGGCAAAGGGTGTACCAAATAACTGTGAACTAGAATATACACCTTGGTTTCAAAATGAAAGAGAAATAAACCAAGTACTTAACATACGTGCATGCAATATCCCCGAATGTTGTGTCCGGTGTATCACGGGTATAGGGCAGCAGACTCGGCTTCCTATGGATAAAGAATAGCAACCTAGTGGTGTCTCCCTTTATATACGTGACGGTACGGGGAGCACAAGTTCGTACTAGTGCTATCTAAAGCCAAGAGGTGAATGACAACTACTAGGTTTAATGATGCCAGAACATGTCACTAGCCTAGACCTCTAAATATTTCGTTAATGTTTCAATGTTGCCTTAAGGTAAATTGATTGAATTTTATGGTTGGTCTTCAATTATGTTTCAATTTTCAGGCCCTAGCGAGTGTTATGTCTCAAAATCTCTTGAATGCACACTACATGCCACAGTATATCATTTCATTCGATGAAAGCTAATTATGAGAGAGTTAAGAGATTTTCACACAATAACAAAATGATTAGACAACAACCAGTGATGTCTCTAATGCAGCTAATGGAAACTAAATCTTTTCTTTCAAAGTTACAAATCACTAATAACACAGAAAAGATTCTATTTTCATTAACTAATGAAAGAAAAATAGATTTTTTTTTTATATTTTCAGTGTTTGAGAAAAAAATGCACTAAACAAATGAAGACTAATGAAACGAGCAATTTGAGAAGCGATAGAAAAGGAGTAAAAACAAGCAAATTTCACTCAATGCAAACACACAATCAGACCTCAAATTGACAAAACAATCCCTCAAAACCAAGAGAATCCCAAAGACTCAAATGAACCATGTAATCTAGGCCCAAAACGAGACAAAGCGGAATTCGAATGAAGAAGAGGCCAATCACTCAAATAGTGCAATAAAACGATAGAAAACCACCAAACGAATGCAGAGAATCAATCACAAAGTTGACTGAATAGATAGAAACCAAAAAATCCCATGGGAGGCTCGACACACTGTAGCACCTACATGCCCTAGGGCTAGAATGTAAAATCAATAAAAGAGGGCAAACAACCAAAGAATGAAGGTCACAGTCAGTCAAACAAGGCTCCAGAACACTCAGGTAGTTGTAAAAATGAAACCAAAATCACAGATCAAGCTCATAAAGCTCAAGACAGAGCAAAACCTAGCACCTTACAAAATTGGCACGACTGTTAGGCAGCAAATAGCACCAGAAAAGCATTGGCGTGGGTAATACACTATAAAATTGCACCAATTAGTGTGACTGTTAGGCTAATAAGTGCGCTAGTCGAGTTTACTAAGAAAAAATAAAAAAGAGCAATCCAAGAAGTAGACCAGTGATGGTGGGGCTAAACAAATCCAAAACACTGAAAAAGATCGAACCAAAAGAGCTGATCAAGCAAGAAAAGACAAAAATCGACCGAAAGGACAAGACAATACTCCAAATCAACATCTCCCCAGTGGAGTCGCCAGTTGGAGAGGTAAATCCCCTCTGCGGACAAAGGCGATCCCTACTAGCCCAGATCGGGTCTAGCAACAATCGAGTCACACTAAGATGCAAGTTCCTAATTGCAAAAGACCAAGATGTGACAAGAGGCCTACCTTAAGTCCTACGCTGCCATTGTATGTGAAGAAGATGGCACTTCTGTCCCTTGCTTTGGCAAATCACAATTCTCTCACCCGATGCAATCGAACACCTGTACGTACAAGAAGAAACAAAAAACAAACAAGCGTAAAACCAAATTGATGAAATTATGTATCAGTCAAAGAAAATACAACTCATAGCATGAAACACAAACATCTGAGTGGAACCATAATCATAGTCATTTATTATTAATCAAAACAAAGAAAGATACAACCCGAGCTCTAACGTTGGATCTTCCTTCGGTGGGTCGACAGAGGAGTACGTCTTGGTAAATCTTGTCAAGAAAAGGACAAGTCTCTCTCTCTTCAATTGTCTGATGATAATCTCCTTACAATTGATTCAGCTCTATTCAGGCTAGCTTGCAAAGTGAAAATGACAAGCTTATATAAATGGTGGAAGGGGATTTGGGATCCCTACAATGGTGGGATTGGCCCTATCCTCAAGGAAGCTTCCATGGTAGGTGGAAAACCACTTCCCCTACATGGAGATCCAGAGCGAAACCTCCCAACTCAATTTAGAGACCAGTTCAGGAGTTGGTTGGAATCAAACTTCTTCCATTTATTTTTAAAAAACACTCCTTATTAAGCCTAGTGTGGGTGCAACACTGGGACAGAGCGCCAGTTGGCGCGCCCTCTTTGGTGGATTTCCCCCATTGGCGCGAGGGCTGAACTGACTAGTCGCGCCAAGGATAAAAAGGCTATTTTTAGGGCTTTTCACAGGAAATTCTCTTCAGGGGAATGATTTTCCTTGTCAAGGGAGATGCCATGAAAGTGGTTTCAGGTCATGTCACTGCTCACAGGTCATGGAATAAGCCCTCCAATGTGCGGGATGGGGAATTATAGGGATGGTGAAAAATTACTATGTAACATAGGGTTAAGTTATAGTTAAGGTTAAGGTTAGGTTAAGGGTAAAGTCAAGGTTAAGGTTAAGGTTAAGGTTAGTTTAGGTTAAGGTAAGGTTAAGGTTAAGGCTAATGTTATGGTTATGGGAAGGTTAGGTAAAGGTTAAGGTTATTGGAAGGTTAAGGTTAAAGTTAGGTTAAGGTAAGGTTAAGGTTAAGGTCAAGGTTAAGGTTAAGGTTAGGTTAAGTTTAAGGATAAGGTTAAGGGTAAATTTAAGGACCTTAACCTAATATTAACCTTAAACTTAACCTTAACCTAACTATAACCATACCTGTAACCTTAACCTTAACCTAACCTTAACTTAAACCCTAATATTAACCATACATTTACCCTTAACCTAACCTTAACCTTAACCTTAACCTTATCCTTAACCTTATCTTAACATTAACCTAACCTTAACCTTGACTTTACCCTTAATGTAACCTTAAACTTAACCTTAACCTTATCTTAACCTTAACCTTAACTATAACCTTAACCTTAACCTTTCCATAACCATAAGGATAAGGTTAAAGTTAAGGTTAGGTTAAGGTTAAGGTTATGGGTAAGGGTTTGGTCAAGAATAAGGTTAGGTTATAGTTAAGGTCAAGGTTAAGGTTATTGGAAGGTTAAGGTTAAGGTTAAGATTAAGGTTTGTGTCTACTCCTTTAAATGTTGAAGGGAATAGTTTAAGTTTTTGAGCATATTGTAAGTAGTCATAGGTTCTACATAGGACTTCAAATTCAAATAGGAAGGTTTCAGGATCTTCAGTTTAAGTCCATAAAAGTTTGGAAGGACAGAGGGTGAAATTTTTTTCATAGTTGCATTGGTTTCCTCATCTACTATAGGAAACCCAAAAGAGCTTCCCATTTCTCTTCTACCTCTTCCTCTACCTCCTTCTCCTTTTGCACCTCTACCTCCTTCTCCTCTACCTCTACCTCTACCCCCTCCAAATAGTGTGTGTTCTCCATTAAAGACTCCTCCTCCCCCTTCTTCTGCCATAGTTGATTCTTCTGTGGAAGTGGAAAAGTTTGTGTCTCTAGCAGGGGTCCTTGAATCTTCTAGGAAAAGTTCAGTGGATGAAGTGGAAGGTATTTCTAATGGAATATCTGATCTTAAGTCCTCTGGAAGTCTAGGATTAGTAAAGGATGGAATGTGGATTTGAGTTGGAGGTGTGCTGGCTCTTGGTCTTGGTGAAACAAGTGGTGTTCTAGGAATCAGGATTCTGCTTCTTATGAATCTACCCCTTGAGTCTCTTTCTCTACGCATATCATTGTTTTTGTGAGATAAGAAACAAGGCTACCAAGTTACACTTCTCCGTCAACGGCGCCAAAATTTCTGCTCAACTTAGTGTTCCTAAATTGATGTCATAAATTGTCAACCAGGGCTAGTAAACTGTTGAAGTGAGGTGCACTATATGTGACTAGGTATCTGTTTCTTACTACAATGTGTTTAGTGTTTTTTCAATTTTTTTGGTTTTGTGGTTTTGTGTTAAAAAGGAAAATAACTAAGTGTTGGTAAAGAGCAGTTGTTGGTCACACTAAAACGGAGCAAAACCTATTCTAGACTATGTATGGCACTAAGAAAATGAAAAACTTGACAAGAAAATAACTCATAACATGAACTCAGTCCCATTCATTCATTAGAAATATGTTGGAATAACTTGAGAAAAGGATAAGTTTAATGCAATGAGGTTCTTCTAAGTAAACAACAGCCTAATCTTATCCATGGCTAGAAAATTGTTGGAACACATTTGAAAAAGATAGTCTGCAACATAGGGATGAACTCTTTTCTAAATTAACTAATGACACTGAGATTTATCCATTATACAACCCAAAATATCACTGTTTAAACCTCATTTAAGAATTAGAAATCTTTTGGAATAGCTTTGGAAAAGAGGCAGTTTGTGAAATTGTGAGAAATTATGGAACAATCAAGACTTCAAAATGACATTACCAATTCTTGTTCCTATGATATTGATGTATTAATAGAAATTAAGAACAAGAGTAGTTTGTAAATAATGAAGGCCGTGAAGTCTAATTTTGACAGCTAATAAAACTTAAAATACTGAACTAGAATGCAATCGATCAAACTTGAAATACCGTGACCACAACTGAACTAGAATGCCATTAACCTAACTTGAAATTCAGTAAACAGGAATTGAACTAGAGTGCCACTAATATAACTTGAAATACAGTGAAATAGAGCGCCACTAATATCCGAAGTATTACAACTAAACTACAATGCAACTAATCTCTAAAATACTACAGCCCTATCTCGTTCAGTATTAGTGATATTTTGGAACAATTTGTAAGAACAAGACTGGTTGTAATATTCAATGTGAGTGAGCATAAAAACATAAAATTCAAAAGAAAACACAATTAAGCTCTAAAACACCACAGCTATGCCTCATTCAGTGTTAGTGATATTTTGGAATAATTCGTAAGAACAAGACTAGCTGTAACAATTGATGTAATTGAGCACAAAAACGTAAAGTTCAGAAAAATGCAACTAATTCCTAAAATACTAAAGTTATATCCCATTAAATATTAGCAATATTTTGGAACAATTATTAATAATTAGACTGATTTTAGCATCCATTGCAAGTAAGTATAAAACACAAAGTTCAGAAAATTGCTTAAACTAAGAATGAAACAAGGCTAAAGTTACTTATCTAAACAATGCACAGAGCTTCTCGGGAAGTAGGGGCCCTCTACCACCGGATTAGTACGAAAATCCACTCAATATTTCCTCAGATCATGCAATAAAGTCGAACTTATTTCATTAAAGGACAAAATACTTCAAAAACAGAGTATTACGGTCTTCTAAGGTCTAGCAACAAAACAAAAATATAGCTAGCTGTCTCTCAGTCTCCCGAGTCATTCTTATAAGAAAATTACATAAATTCCCTTGAGAGGAAATAGGGATAAGTGTTTTTCCTAATTAAAATCAAATTAAAACTCTTATGAAGGCCTCGTACTTTACTGCAGACATCTGTAGAGTCTGTGTTCTAGTAAAAGTCTAACTCTTGTTTTTGATCTCTTCCACGTGCATAACCACTTGGATATTTTAACTCAGACTTCGTGGAGAGCAAGAAATGATGGGGGAGTGTTGTTGATTTCACCCATATGCGTTTTTATTTGAAGTGACACCTGGAACCTGCGTAAACATGAAGATAGCTGCGGAATAGGCAACTGGCTACAGAATGACTGCATTCTATAGCTGAGTCTAGTCAAAAATTACTACAACAACAAAACCATAAAAACATAGCAAGTCAGTCATTGTATACATTCCTAAAGTAACTTTAATCAATCCTATTGATCATTTAAGCCTGTAATTGATAAGGGACAAAGAAAATGAAGTGAAATGTAGTGAAAGAAAAGGACATCTTTGGGGCTCAACAGTTTGGTCAAGGTTAGGGCTAGGTTATGGGTAAGGTTAAGGTTAGGTTAAGGTTACGGTTAGGTTAAGGTTAACATTAGGTTAAGTTTAAGGTTAAGGTTAATTTTAAGGGTTTGGTCAAGGATAGGGTTAGGTTAAGCTTAATTTTAAGGGGTTAAGGTTAATGTTAAGGGTTTGGTCAAGGTTAGGGTTAGGTTAAGCTTAATGTTAAGTGTTTGGTCAAGGTTAGGGTTAGGTTATAGTTAAGGTCAAGTTTAAGGTTAAGGGTAAGGTTATAGTTAGGTTAAGGTTAAGGTTAGGATAAGGTTAAGCTTAAGTGTTTGGTCAAGGTTAGGGTTAGGTTATAATTAAGGTTAGGTTAAGTTAAGGTTAAGTTCAAGGTTAAGGGTAAGGTTAAGATTAGGTTAAGTTTAATATTAGGTTAAGGGTAAAGTTAAGGTTAAGGTTAGGTTAAGGGTAAAGTTAAGGTTAAGGGTAGGGTTAAGGTTAGGGGAAGGTTAAGGTTGAAGTTAAGGTGAAGATTAAGGGTTTGGTCAAGGTTAGGGTCAGGTTATAGTTAAGGGTAAGATTAAGGTTACAGGTTTAGTGAGGTTCAGGTTAAGGTTAAGGGTAAGGTTAAGGTCAATGTTAAGGTTACGTTAAGGGTAAAGTCAAGGTTAAGGTTAAGGATAAGGTTAAGGTTAAGGTTAAGGTTAGGGTTGATTTTAAGGTTAGGTTAAGGTTAGGTTAAGGTTAAGGTCAAGGTAAGGTGAAGTTCAAGGTTAAGGTTAAGGTTAAAGTTAAGGTTAAGGTTGGGTTAAGTTTAAGGTTAAGGTTAAGGTCAAGGTCAAGGTTTACCTAAAATTTACCCTTAACCTTACCTTGACCTTGACCTTAACATGAAATTTAACCTTACTAAACCCATACCCTTAACTTTATCTTAACCTTACCTTAACCATAACCTTAACCTTGACCTTAACTATAACCTAACCCTAACCTTGACGAAACCCTTAACCTTAACCTTAACCTTAACCATCTCAAACCCTTAACCTTGACCTTAACCTTAACCTAACCTTAACCTTTACATAACCTTGACCTTATCCTTACCCTTAACCTTCACCTTAACCTTAACCTTAACCTTAACTTTACCTTTGACCTAACCTTAACCTTAATCTTAACTTTAACTATAACCTAACCCTAAATATAGCGTTAACCATAACATTATCTTTACCGTTAACCTTAATCTTAAACTAACCAAAACCTTAACCTAACCTTGACGTTAACCTTAACCTGACCTTAACTATAACCTAAACCTAGCGTTGACCAAATCCTTACCCTTAAACTTAACTTAACCTTAACCTTAACCTTAACCTCCCCATAACCAAATCTTTAACCTTAACCTTAACCTAACTTAACCTTAACCTTTACCTTGATCTTAACCTTAACCTTACCCTTAACCTTCACCTTAACCTAACATTAACTGTAACCTTAATCTCAACCTTCTCCTAATGTTAACCCTAACCTTAACCTTAACTTTACCCTTAAACTAACCTTAACCTTAACTTTAAGCTTAACTTAACCTAAGATTAACCTTAACCTAATCGTAAACTTAACCTTACGTTAACCTAACTTAACATCAACCTTGGCCTCTAACCTTAACCATAACCTTATCTTTACCCTTAACCTTAACCTTACCCTAACCATACCCTTAAATTTACCCTTAACCTAATCTTAACCTTAAACTAACCTTAACCTTGACCATAACTATAACCTAACCCTAACCTTAACCTTAACTATAACCTAGCCCTAACCTTGACCAAACCCTTAACCTTAACCTTACCCTTACCCCCTTAACCTAACCCTAACCTTGACCAAACCCTTAACCTTAACCTTAACCTTAACCTAACCTTAACCTTAACTTTAACTTTACCCTAACTTTAACCTTAACCTTAATTATAACTTAGCCTTAACCTTGACCTTAACTATAACCTAACCCTAATGTTGACCAAACCCTTAACCTTAACCATAACCTTAACATTAACCCTACCCCCTTAACCTAACCCTAACCTTGACGAAACACTTAACCTTATCCTAACCTTAACCTTGACTTTAACTTTACTGTAACCTTAACATTAACCTTAACCTTAACCTTGACCTTGACCAAACCCTTAACCTTAACCTTGAACAAACCCTTAACTTTAAGCTTAACCTAACTAAACCCATAACTTTAACCTTAACCTTAACCTTAACTATAACCTAACCCTTACCTCGACCAAACCCTTAACCTTAACCTTAACCTTGACCTTTACCCTTAACTTAAGCTTAACATTCACTATAACCTAACCATAACATTGACCAAACCGTTAACCTTAACCTTAACCTTACCCTTAACCTTGACCTTAACCTTAACTTTAACTATAACCTAACCCTAAATTTGACCAAACCCTTAACATTAACCTTAACTTAACCTTAACCTTAACCTTATCCTTAACCTAACCTTAACCTTGACCTTAACTATAACCTAACCCTAACCTTGACCTTAACCTTAACTTAACCTTAACCTTAACCTTAACCTACCCACAACCATAACCTTATCCTTGACATTACCCTTAACCTAACCTTAACCTTAACCTTAACCTAACCTTAACCTTAAATTTAACTTTACCATAACCTTAAGGGATAAGCTAACCCTAACCTTGAACAAACCCTTAACCTTAACCTTAATGTCAACCTCAACCTTTACCCTAACTTTAACCTTAACCTTAACCTTGGCTTTACCCTTAACCTTAACCTTGACCTTGACCTTACCTTAACCTTTACCTTAAACTTAACCTTAACCTTATCTTACTCTTAACCTAACCTTAACCTTAACTCTAACCTAACCCTAACCTTGACAAAACCCTTAACCTTAACCTTACCCTTGACCAAACCCTTACCTTAACCTAATTTTAACTTTAACCTTCCCCTAAACTTAACCTTAACTTTACCCTTAACCCTAACCTTAACCTAACTAAACATTTAACCTTAACCTTAACCTTACCCTTAACCCTAACCTTAACCTTACTGAACCTGTCACCTTAACCTTAACCTTACCCTTGACCTTCACCTTAACCTTAACTTTACCTTTAACCTTGACCTTACCCTTAACCTTAACCTTACTAAACCTGTAACGTTAACCTTAACCTTAACTATACCCTTAACCTTGACCTTAACCTTAACCTTGACCTTAACCTTAACTTTAACTTTGACCAAACCCTTAACCTTAACCTTAAACTGACTAAACCCGTAACCTAAGGGTAAATTTAAGGTTAAGGTTAGGGTTAAGGTTAAGGTTAAGGTTAGCTTAAGGTTAACCTTGACCTTGACCTTAACCTTAACCTTAACCTTTACCTAACCTTAACCTTAACCTAACCTTGAACTTAACTATAACCTAACCTTAACCTTAAACTAACCTTAACTTTAAACATAACCTTAACTTTACCCTTAACCTAATTTTAACCTTAAACTTAGCCATAACCTTAATTCTAACCTTGAGCTTAACATTAACCTTACCTGTAACCTTCACCCTTAACCTTAAACTAACCCTAACCTTGACCAAACCCTTAACCTTAACCTCGACCTGACTAAACCCTTAACCTTGACCTAACCGTAACCATAACCTTTACCTTAACCTAACTTAACCTTTACCTTAACCTTAACCTTAACCATAACATTAACCTTAACCTTACTTTAACCATAACCTTAACTTTAACCTTAACCTAACCTTACCCTAACCATAACCTGAAATTTACCCTTAACGTAACCTTACCCTAACCTTAACCATAACCTAACCTTACCCTAACTATAACCTAACCTTACCCTCACCATAACCTAAACTTTACCCTTAATATAAGGTTAGGGTTAAGGTTATGTTAAGGTTCAAGTCAAGGTTAGGGTTAGGTTAGGGTTAAGGGTCAAGGTTAAGGGTAAGGTAAAGGTTAAGGTTAGTGGAAGGTTAAGGTTAAGGGTTTAGTTAAGGTTAACGTTAGGTTAAGGTTAAGGTTAAGGTTATGGGTTTAGTTAGGTTAAGGTTAAGGCTTACCCCCTTAACCTTAACCTAACTATAACCTTACCTTATCCTAACTTAACCTTAACCTTGACATTGACCTTAACCTTAACATTAACTTTACCCTAACATTAAGGGTTTAGTCAGGTTAAGGTTAAGATTAAGGGTTTGGTCAAGGTTAGGGTTATGTTATAGTTAAGATCAAGCTTAAGGTTAGGTTAAGGTTAAGGTTAAGTTAAGGTTAATGTTAAGGGTTTGGTCAAGGATAGCGTTAGGTTATAGTCAAATTTAAGGTTAAGGTCAAGGTTAAGGGTAAGGTTAAGGGTTTGGTCAAGGTTAGGGTTAGGTTATAGTGTTGGTTAAGCTTAAGTTAAGGGTAAAGTCAAGGTTAAGGTTAAGGTTAAGGTTAGGTTAAGGGTAAAGTTAAGGTTAATATTAAGGTTTTGTCAAGGTTAGGGTTAGGTTATAGTTAAGGTTAAGATAAGGTTAAGGTTAGGTTAAGGTTAAAGTTAGGGTAAGGTTAGGGTTAGGTTAAGGTTAAGGTTAGGTTAAGGGTAAAGTTAAGGTTAAGGTTAGGGTAAGGTTAGGGTAAGGTTAAGGTTAAGGTTAGGTTAAGGTTAAGGTTTAGGTTAAGGTTAATGTTAAGGTTAAGGGTAAGGTTAAGGTTAAGGTTAACGTCAAGGTTAAGGTTAAGTAAAGGTTAAGGTTAGGTTAAGGTTAAGGTTAGGGTAAGGTTAGGGTAAGGTTAAGGTTAAGGTTAGGTTAAGGGTAAAGTTAAGGTTAAGGTTAGGGTAAGGTTAGGGTAAGGTTAAGGTTAAGGTTAGGTTAAGGTTAAGGTTTAGGTTAAGGTTAATGTTAAGGTTAAGGGTAAGGTTAAGGTCAAGGTTAAGGTTAAGTAAAGGTTAAGGTTAAGGTTAATGTTAAGGGTTTGGTCAAGGTTAGGGTTAGTTTATAGTTAAGGTCAAGGTTAAGGTTAAGGGTAAGGCTATAGTTAGGTAATGATTAAGGTTAAGTTTAGGTTAAGATTAAGATAATGTTATGGTTAAGGTTAGGGTTAGGTTAAGGGTAAATTCAAGGTTAAGGTTAAGGTTAGGGTTACGGGTCTTAATCTTAACCTTCACTATAACCTAACCTTAACCTTAAACTTAACCTTAACCTTTACCCTAACCTTAACCTAACCTTAACCTTCACTATAACCTAACCTTAACCTTAACCTTAACCTTGACCCAAACCTTAACCTTATCTTAACCTCAAACTTCACTGTAACCTAACCTTAACCTTGGCCTTTGTTGTGGAGGTAAATCCCCTCTGTGGACAGAGGTGATCCCTACTAGCCCAAACCGGGTCTAGGAACAATCGTTCAAGCTATAGTGTAGGTTCATAATTGCAAATAAACCAACTAGTGATGAAGGCTTACCTGGAATCCAACGCTATTGCTTGTAGAAGAGGTAGCACTCCCGTTCCTTAGCCCTGGCAGATCACGATCCCCATGATCTCTGTGATGGACACCTACACATGCGAGAAACAAAACAAACACAAGCGTAAAACCCAGTAGATGCAACTATATGTCAGTCAGAAAGGACATAACTCATCATTATAAACAACAACAATAGTGGAACCATAACCAATAGTCGCTTATTATTAATCAATAAAATGAAGAATACAACCATAGTTCTGACGCTGAATTCTCCTTCGGAGGGTCGCCAACAGAACACGTCTCGAAAAGCCTATCAAGGATGGGACAAACCTCTCTTTTCGGATCTTGACAATAGTCTCCTTGCCTTGATTTGGCCTTAAGGAAGTTATGGAGGCTCTTGCAGCATAAGGCTCTTGGGAATTTGGGAACTTGAAGATTAGCTTGCAAAGGAGATGAGCAAGATTTTATAGATGGAGGAAGGGGAGTTGGGATCCCTATAATCATGGGATTGGTCCTATCATCAAGGAAGCTTCCATGAGAGGTGGCAAACCACTTCCTCTCTTTGGAAATCCATAGCCAAACCTCCCAACTCACGATAGATATCAGTTCCTGGACCAGTTAGGACGAAAATTATGCCATTTATTTTTAAAAAAACACTCCTTAAATTGGCTGGCACGAGTGTGACTATGGGAAAGAGTGCCAATTTGTGCGACCTCTTTGAAGGATTTTCCCCATTGGCGCGGGTACTGAACTGGATGCCCCCGCCAATGCAAAAAGGGGTGTTTTTAGGGTTTTTCAGCTGGAGATGTCTTCAGGGGGATGAAAGTACATGTTCAGGGGAATGCCATGAAAGTATTTTCAAGTTATGTCACTGCTCACAGGTCACAAAATGAGCCCTCCAATGTGCGATACAGGGATTGTAGGGACGGTGATAGATTGATGTGTAACAGATGCCCCCTAAAGCATGAGGCTCGAGAGAGAGAGAGGGGTGAAATGCTTTACGAGAATGTGTCCAACTGAGAACTCTGCCGTCGGAAAACCTGCATGAAGAAGTACAACTGATGTCTCAAATACATGATATATATGTGGTATGGGCGTAGCCATCCATAACAGAGTAGACAATAATCCAGATCCAAGGCATGGACGTAGCCATCCAGTGAGGATCGATAAATAGACTCAGGTATGGTCGCAGCCATCCAGTAAGTGAGTCATGTAAATAATCCACAAACTCGCAGCCTAGATTACAACAGACACAATCCAGGGTCTTGCACTCCATCTCAATCTGAACAGAGTACAATTCCAAGCATGTGAAGAAATGAGCTGAAGTCAAACATGCAAGAACATCGTCTGATTACCAGCCAATGATGAAATCTATTAACAGACACGAGAGGTACCACCAATAATGACAATGGCCCTCAAGGTACTATAGGTACAATCTACGGCATATGAATCAAGGAGTTGGCATCGAACACCCGTAGAATCACTCGATCGAAGGCCAATGATGAAAACCTCACGTCGAATGCGAAGAACCTGCCATTGAGGCATGCAGGCTCCAAGGCACCAAAAGGAAGTCTTTAGATCAGCTTCTTAGATAATGACCTGAGGTCGATAGGAAGTGACCTTGATCAAAGGTGGGCCATAGTGTTTCCCACATCATCAACGTGAGATAGAGGAACATAGTGTTTTTGTGAATCACAATCAGATGATAATCAAAGGAAGGTTGGTACTTGCAGAGGTCAACTTCTCTTGAACATATGAACGGCACGACAGTGGACTTGGCAGTATTTTGACATCAAAATATCAGAGGTCATAGTGACGAGGCAAAGAGCAGACGAGAGGTCAAAAGGGATTACCCAAACCCAGGTAGGCAAGCAAAAAATTAGATGAGATGTCCCCAACCCGACACGAATGCAGACAAGTGCCATGTTCAAGAGCGACATACTGCCGACACGACAATGATGCTGGTTCCATTTTTCCCCACCATTTCTGGAAAGTACCCCAATTATTTTTGATAACAAGCTTGAAGGGGATAGCATATGCTTGTAATATAAGTCCGTCCTTCGGACGAATCCATCCTATTACATTTAATGATCCCTAGGAAGGAGCGACTCAAATAGCGTCATCACGACTGAATCCGATGTCATCAGGTTTTAACAAGTCTGACAAAGGAAGAACTTGTCATCTTTTAATATTTAGAGATTTTGAAAAGACAACTGAAAATTAAACTCCAACGGTCCCTTTTTGTAAATAGTTCCTCAAATCCGAAAAGGAAGAAAACTACGTCTGAGAAAACCTCCTAGTCGCGATAGTCTAGGGTATTCCTTTTTAGTAAATAATCTATCCCAACCTGAAAAAGGGGTAAACGTATACTGGGTAGATGTCGTTTCGCAGCCACTTTAACGAGATCGAAATGACAAGGGCCTCGGCAATATTTTCATGTTTAGAGAGTCAGAAAAGAGCTGAAAGATGACTCCAAAATGACTTTTTCGTGTTTTTACCGAGTCCGAAAAAGTATAAAATACAACTCGTTTCACCGTTGAAGTTGCGTAGAAACCTGTTGCTGCACACAGAGGCAAGTGTGAAATCCATTTTTGACAAAATATATCAAAATATTAATGAAAATGCCTTTTAAAACCTATTTTAGATTTCAAAAAGTTATAAATAGTCTCAAATGGTAAAAACAAAATTACTTTTACTATTTACCTCATTTGGAGAGCAGTAGTGGTCCATTTTGTGCAAACCTTCTGATGGGGATTGCGATAGATTCGGCCTACCATTCAGATCCCCGTTCATTCCAGGTAAGAGGCGCTTCCTTGCACCCCATTTTAATCCATTTTTTTTATAGTTTTCCATTGCTCATCAGATTTCTGTGGAAGATTTTTGTAATTTTAGGGCTCTGCCCATTAGCGCGGGTATCGGGCACGGACCCGCGCCAGCGCCAATGGCCTTTTGTATACAAAGAGCCCGCGCCAACTAGCACGACTGTTAAGGAAACAACCGTGCCAATGGTGTAGCACAGTTTTCCATTTCAAAATTCCAAATAACTAGTGATTTGAATGGATTTCCAAGTATACCAGAGATCTAATCAAGGGTTTTTGACCACATTGATGCAGGCAATCGAGTACAATGGTGATTGAATGGAAAGAGAGAGAGCATGGGGAAGAGGACAAACTAGCCATGGAGAGCGAAACTTGTATGAATGCTCTCAAGAACTGCGGGCTTAAAAATTTCTTCCTGACACCTTGCTTACGAGCTCAACCTGAGCTTCTACAACACCTGATCAGTATTTGGGATGAAAATGAACAAGTGTTCAAGCTGCAAGATCTAGTATTAGAACTGGAGGTTTCTGACGTATACTTCATAACCAGACTGTCACGCAGAGGTCCAGTGCCCATATTGACAGGGAGCAGACCATCTGGTGAAAATATGGAGCAGGTAATGGTGAGGGTGTGCCCAAGGGCACGAACCGGATCAGGAAGCGGAAAGGTAGACATTCACACTATTGAGGATATAGCACTCAGAGTAGTGCTACACACCATTACACGAGCTACAAGATCGCAAGCTCCACATGAGGTGACCAAGGCCCAACTCATACTAGCCTCAAAGTGTATGAGTCCTACGCTGTTTGACTGGGCTACAATGGTGACAGTCAACATGAAGAGACAACTCACAAAGTGCAAGCAGGCCAAACTGAAGCAGTTTGGCTACAGTTCTATCCTGGTATCATTCATTCTGGAATGAATACCAATCTTCCAGGGCCAAGGGGCCATAGTAGCTGAGCCGGTACCACGAGAGCCGAGAATGGCTCACTGGGCAGCACTGATGCCCAGAGCAGGAGGGGGCCAACAGATGTCCTGGAGGCCAGAGTTTTTTGGGTGGCTAAGACGTCAGTTGATCGTAGTCGAATACTGGCCATATGTAGGGAAATATTTCACTGGTGATCCAGATCTTCCACTCCCGGAGGGAGATGACTGGGATGAGGAGTTGGGTAATATCGTCTTTTTGATTTTTGTGTTTTATGAAATTTTTTTTTTTTGTTAATACATGTCCGTTCTGACAACAGTTATATGCATATGCAGATGTCGGCCCAGAGAGACTAGCCGGTATGTCTCCCATTTCACGGAGAACTCATCCTGCAGCTGACCCTAAGGCGGAGGGTGCCAAGAGAGGAGAGTTGGTCCAGAACCTCGAGGGGATTTCCCGGGGGATTCCATACTACGCCCGGCTGACAGATGTTCCACTAGCATACCAGAGACATACGGTGGGAGTGCCTAGTCGCCTCCACCATCTTCCGAGACGCTTATTGTGTGCTGTGGCTTGTTATCATGAGCACCACGCAGATTAGACACCTAGGGCTTTATTTCATGCATATTTTTTGAGAGACATGTTGTCTCCGGATGTATTAAGACGAACATGTATATTTTTTATTTATGTAATGCACACTATGTAAACATTTCGGTATATATATATATACATACCTATTTCTAGATGGATCTCTTCACATGTGATGATGTTTTTTTTATAAATTGCGCAAATGTCTATCTAAAACCAAATTAGCTACTACATCCGTTAACGTATTCATATGTCTAGGTATATGTTGATATGTAATATAGTCAAATTTTCTTTCCAGCAGACGAATACACAGATACAGATTTAAAATGGATGGATTTCTGACTGAATAATGCCCGTTGAGCTGTAATACTACAATTTGTGAGTCTAGATACACAAGTAATTCATGGATACCAAGGTTTACAGCCTCGGTTAATAATTATAACATAGCACTATATTCCGCGAATGTTATTTGTAGTACGTCCCAAACACACACCTTTCAAGTTGACCAACTCACCAGCAGGATCGTAGATTATCCAGGCTGCCGAAGACAGATTCCTGGTACTGCAGGAGGCACCATCTGCGAAACCAACAAACGGATTGATGGACATCTGCACAATCAGGAAGACCCGATCAAAAGAAAGATGTTTACAACACACACCACACCACACATGCACACAAATGAAATAACACACCTATGTACACACACCACACCAAAAATCACTTCAAGCATAGTATTTTTTCAGGTGCAACCCATTTCTGGGCTGCACCAATGGAACTCCTTCATAATCTATAAGCTCATAAGCCCCATTATTCAAAATGCATTTTACTATGTAGGGCCCATGCCACATAGGTTTGAACTTTCCGGCCCCAAGCTTGTCATGTGCTTGATCGTATAAGAGGACGAGGTCCCCTTCGACAAAGGAACGTGGAGAAACTGATTGATCAAAGTGAGCTTTGACCCGCTTCTTTTGTGCTTCAATGACTAAAGCAACCAAATGGCGGGTTTCATCTAACTGTTCCAGATACAAAAGATGCTCTTCCTCAGCAGAAGTGTCGGGTAGAAGTTCCATAGCTAATTTCAAAGAAGGAATCTCGCATTCAACCGGAAGAGTTACTTCTAGACCATACACCAATCGAAATGGTGTGAATCCAGTTGCACTCTTTGCAGACATCCGGTAGGCCCATAGAGATGAGAACAGTTGGAGGTGCCAATTGGATTTATGAATACCAACTGTTCGTTGAAGCATAGTGACCAGAACCTTGTTCACAGCCTCAACCTGGCCATTTGCCTAAGGGTAATATGGCGTTGAGCTATCGTGGCGTAAGTCCAATCTTGAAGTCAGCTCGGCCATCATATAATCTCGGAAATGAGTACCATGGTCAATAACAATGCCCTGAAGGACCCCGAAACATGCAATGATGTGGTTGAAGATGAATTGGGTAGCTGTCTTACCGTCGGCAGCTAGTGTAGGCATCGCTTCGGCCCACTTCATAAAGTAGTCTACGACGACGATTATATACGCATGCCCCCCGGCCGAATGAGGGTTACACGTCATAAAATCTATGCCCCATTTCGAAAAAGGGCCGACGGTAATAACAGGATGCAAAGGGAGAGGCGGCGCGCGCATCTTGCGCTGAAAGACCTGGCACGCGTGACATTTACGGACTGCGACGATACAATCTTTGAATATTGACGACCAGAAGTAACCTGCTCGTAGAATTTTCTAGGTAGTGGCATATCCGGACATATGACCGCCACAGGCACCACTGTGGCAATAATTTAGGACCCTTTCAGCCTCTTCCAAGGTTAGGCACCGAAGGAGCACCGAATCTACTCCAACGCGGTATAAGGTATCTCCTACAATGCGGTAGGGTTGAGACTGATGTTGAATCCGACGTCGGGCATCTTTAGTCAACTCAGACCGAAATGTGGAGGTCTAAAGATACACAATTATGTCGCCATACCAAGGGTCACGAGTACTGATAAGGAAAATATTTTTGTCTGGGATATGATCCTCGGAGTGTGAAGGAGTGGAGTCTGTTGGGAGTGAGCATATAAGATCCGCGAAAACCAGTGATTTGGTTGAATTAGCAGTAGTGAACTCTAAGTCAAACTCCTGTAGGATAACGATCCATTTGGAGTATTTTCCCCCCAGAAATTGTCGAGAGAGAATATATGTCATGGGGTTGCAATCTGAAACCACTCTTATCGTATGCAGCAGGATGTAGTGGCGAAAACGCTGCACGGCGTGTACTGCGGCTAACGCCAACTTCTCAACATGAGCATAACGTGTTTCTGTGTCGAGAAGGTTCCGTGATAGATAATAAATGACATGTTCATTTTCATCATCGTCATCCTGCACCAGAACCATAGCTATGGTGCTAAACGCGGCAGCGAGATAAAAAGTAAAATCATGGTGATAATTAGGAGGACGAAGAAAAGGAGCATTAACTAGTAACCTCTTAAGCTTCTCAAAGGATTCTTGAGCAATGTCATCCCAATGGAAGGGAATGTTCTGCTTTAGAAGATGCATGAATCCTTTGGCCACCTTCGCGTAGTTCAGGATAAATCGTCGAAGGAAGTTAACTTTTCCCTGTAGACTCTACAACTGATATAACGAGGAGGGTGATGGGAGATTGATGATAGCCTTGACCTTTAAAGGGTCAAGGAAAACTCCATCTTTGGAGACTATGAATCCCAAAAGACAGCCAGAATCCACGCAAAAAATGAATTTATGAGGATTAAGCCTAATATTGTAGCACCTACAGTGAAGGAAAATCTGGCAGAGGTGTTCAGGGTGGTCCTCTCACCTAGCTGAGTGAGCTGGAAAGTCATCCAGATAAGGTTGAACGATATGGCGTATGTCGTGGAAAGCATAAGACATCGCCCACTGGAAATTAGCTCCAGCGTTCTTCAAGTCGAACGAGAGCTTTTTATAAGCGAAAGTACCCCACGGACAGATGAATGCAGTCTTGTGATGATCAGCAGGTAGAATTTTTATCTGATTGTACCTAGAAAAGCCATCCATCAAGGAATAAATCTCACTTCCGGCACATTCGTCGATGATTTGGTCTATGAACAGAGTGGGATAGTTATCCTTCGACAAGCGCGATTAATATTGTGGTAATCAACACAGACCCTAATAGTACCCTGCTTTTTATCGACAGGGACAATGTTTGAAACCCATTCTGTGAGTGGGGTGGGATAAATAAATCCCGCGTTCAGAAGTTTTTCAAATTCTACCTTAATTGCAGCGGCTTTGCGAGGATGCACCGAGCGTAAGCGTTGGCGCACGGGCTTCGCACCAGGGTAGGTTGGAATCTCATGCAATGCGATACTGGGATCAAACCCAGGCATTTCCTCATAGGACCAGGTGAACACATCTCTGAATTCTTTAAAAAGATCAGTATAAACTTGTATCTCATCAGGAGAACAAGTTACTCCCATGTGTATGTTCTCAACGATCCCTGGTTTAATGGAGATGTTGATTGGGATGGTTTGAGTGATATTACTCAGGTTTCCTTCCGAAAGAACCTCGTGCGTCAAAATGGGCGTTTGGAGAGGTGGAGTGGGAACCTGAGATGCAAAACGCTCTAGACAATCTGACATTGCCCCCAAGCAGGGCATAAAGGAGGAACGATGATGTCCATCGCTCCAAGGCAGCTCCTCAAGAGACATTGTTTCAACAATGGATTCATCAGAAGGAAAAATCTCTTTGAGAGGATCAGGAAAATTGGCCTGACCGAGCCAGGGGGATTGAGAATAGATGTCTAAAGCCATGCTCAAAGGAGCATGCTGAGGAGGGGGAGGATCGGATGCGGCGACGATTTCACAGTAGCTAATCTCTATTGGAGTTAAGGGCATCGATTCTCCAAACTCAGTCACCTGCTCAGGCGTAGGGATGATCCATGGGTTTTCAGACCTAGAGATCATGTTAAATTGAGTGGTGTGCGGTGGTGGTGCGGGAAAAATACCCATGAGGACAGGGTCTTTGAAGAGACCGGGCCCTACACTGTCAGGGGGATTTGGGATCTAATCCACGTACGAAACGTTGTTTTCGAAGGTGGAGGTGAATAAGGACAATTGATCCACCGTAATGATTTTTCCCTCGTGAGGGAACTTAATAAGTCGAAAGAGGGTGGATGGCATGCATAGCATGGCGTGAGTCTAACTGCGGCCAAGAAGTATATTGTAGTTGAGCTTAGAATCAACCACTTCTACTTCTACGTTGATAGTCTTCCACTGTAAAGTAATCACTAGACTCTCGAGAACACCTAGGGGTTTGGATTCCCAACCATCGAATGCCTCTAGGGCATTGGGAGAGGATGAAAGGGCCAGAGAGCCAATGGCCTTCCAGCAAGCGGACGACATGACGCAGGTAGAAGCACCTTCATCCACAAAGGCCCTATGGATGTTAAGACCATTGATCCCGACTTGAATAACAAGAGCGATCTGATGTGGAAGTCAGGGGGGTGAAATTTTCTAAGTCAAAGGTGAGAAGACTAGAATTGGCGGGATCGATTCCACCGATTGCAGATAATAAAGCTTTCCGTTGTGAAGGAAAACTTTGAAGAACTTCCAAAGTAGACATGGCAGAGGGCGCCTGTGCCAGATCCTCAACAATACTGTAGTGCTGAGTGGCACGGGCATTCGGATTGTAGGAAGACTTTCGTAGAACACCTTTAGAAGGTGGCCTCACAATGGGTTCAGCAGTAGGCTTCTCAATTTCCAACGAACCGGAGACAGGTGCGGGAGGTGGACCATCCGCAACTGCCTTTCCCGGTGCCTGACGTGATTCGTTGTAATCCTTCGAACGCGTGGCGATAGAAATAGCTGCAGCACCATTCATCAAAAGGACTTGGGACCCAAATGGTGCAGATGGTGAAGGTTGTTCAACCATCTGGGTCTGCTGAGACGGGAACGGTTCTTTTAGAACTACCAGAGTCCCTTTGGAGCCTTTTAGAAGTTGACTAACTTCAGATCGTCGAGGACAATCCTTAGTATAATGATCTCCTTCACAAATGAGGTAGGGGTACTTCGGTTTGCGTTGGGAATCGTCCGAGGTACGAGGTTTGGAATCTAGCTTTGGGGCATCGGATTTGGATTTACCTTTTCCCTTCTTCTTTCCTTTGGAGGCTTTCTCCATAGGGTTGGCCTGAACGACATTAACCTCCACAGTTTTTCCAGAATTAGTAGGGGTGGGAGGAGCAGAATTATTGGATGAGTTAGACTTCTGCTTCTCATTCGAAGATTTCTTCGAATTCTGAGGCACGGAACCAATAACACCATCCATCGCCGGGGTAGGTGGAGCTTTAGAGGTTCTAGACCGTGGAGCATCAGGAAAGATATCATACAGCGTGTCGGATTGTGAATATACCAAATCCAGATATTGAGCACGCACTATGGCTTGTTCTTCAGTCACACACACTCCCATAGTAATATCTTGGGCGATTTTGTTAATGGAGGAGGTGGTGAACCAATAAGTTAGTATCTAATCAGGTATATGAAACTTGATCAGCCTATGACGATGTTGCCACTCATGAATGTGATTAGAAATGTGGGTGGCTTTGTCCTGCTTCAAAGAATTTAGGAGATGCATCCCGGCTTTGTAGCAAACCGGTAACTGAAAATGAGTCAGAAAATCCATGGCTAATGTATTGAAATCTTGAAAGATTCCACGGGATAATTCGATATACCACTTAGCAGCAGTGCCAGTCAAAGTGCGCTGGAAGAGGCGCAGATGGATTGAATCATCCACCCCAGAGTTGTACGAACACCAAAGATGGTAAGTCATCACATGAGCTTGGGGGTCCTCTCCAGCTTTTCCCTCAAACTTAGGGAAATCACCGGGCACCTTGGTAGGAACTGGAGGCCAATAAGGATTATGCAGAATTGGATCATTCGTTAATTTCGAAACATCCGGTAACTCCAAGGTAGCCAAAAATGGCAATGGTGGATTGGACGGCATACCTAGCCCTGGGTAAGGACCAGTACCTGTAATCCACGCTGGTTGGGAATATCCTTGCCCCCCCCATGGGTTCTGTCCAGCAAGATTCTGACCGTAGGGGGCATAGGTGGTATAACCAACCTGATTCGCTTGCTGGTAACCAGCGTACGGGGGTTGGTAACCAGAGTATGGGCCCTGATTATGAGTCGGCTCTGTGTAAGCAGCATTTGGATTTGGCTGATGAGCGTAGGTGTAGCCGGGTTGTTGAGGACGATAGTTATAACCTTGGGGCTAGCTATAATTCGGTCGGTATTGACCATGAGAATAGTAGCCGCCTTGAGGTTGAGTGGGCTACTGATAGGTGGAACCTTGCGGAGCTTGATAATTTGGGTGCAACGGTTGATTTGGCTGCGGGATCGAATGAGTCAGTTGCTGGGCAGTGTTGATAGGATGTGCAGGCTAGCCTGGTTGAGCAGGCTGACCTAGCTAAGCGGGTTGCCCTGGGTTAACAGGTTGACCCGGGTGAACAGGTTGTGCCGGTTGCGCAGGTTAACATGGCTGTTGAGAGACACCAGGTTGCACCAGATGAACTGGTTGGCCTGGAGGTGGAACACCAGGTTGTGCCAGATAAACTAGTTGTCCTAGTGGAGGAAAAGAGCCAGGTGGTGGCTGGTAAATGGTTTGACCTGTAGCAGGACCATAAGATGGTCCTGGCTGGTGTGCAACATTTGGATTAACAGGATACTGAGGTTGCATGGGTTGGGAAGGTTGGACTTGCCCCCCAAGACCATATACCAGCCCCGGTTGGTACCCCAGCTGAGGCTGCACAGGTTGACCGGAAGGGTTGTAATATTGTCCTTGCGGACCGTACGATGGCCCTTGCTGGCCTGCAGGATAGCCTTGGATGGGCTGGCCCTGCAGGTTATAAGGATAGCCAGGCTGGCCCAAAGGTTGGCCTTGGAAAGGTTGCCCTTACGGGTTGTAATACTGCCCAAGCCTGGCCATACAGTAAATCTTGAGCATGAAGGTGAGCCTCTGGAGCGGGTAAACGTAACATGTTCCCATGCTCATCATATTGATCTGGAAAAGCATACACGGGTGTACCATCTTGTGCATAATGCGAAAAATAAGAGTGGTTGGGATCTTGAGAAGTTTTTCCAACCTTGGAGTTCGGCTGTTGTAGGGACAACCGATACTCCTCTGGAGAGATGTTCTCCAGCATAGCAGTCGCTATGTAGACGTCTTCGGGAGGTGGCACAGCCCTGGTGGAGGGTGATGTAACAGCGGGTACAGACGCAGCCACACAGACAGTGAGCCGAATGGGTACAGAGGTGACGGGAGTCTGAGGAGACATCCCCAATAAAGGAACCACCAGCCTCATAGAAGGAGCTGATACCCCCATAGAGGCTGCAGCGGCAATAATCTGACCCAAGGATCTATACCCTGCTGGTAATGAGGGACCGAGTGATGACATAACAGCTGGTTCAGGGTTCTCTCCTGGAAATAATCTCCGAGGAAATAATTGGTAATCCTCACCGGACGTGGGGATTTCCTCGCTAGATTCACTCATGATTGACCCTCCCACTAGATATCGTAATAGACGGCGAGGACTAGGAGGAAAAACAACAGCTATAAAAGGCGAACCCGATGTAAGAGAAAGGAACTCTGCCCCTACTCTTAATTCAGACCAAGGGTCAGAAAAGGGCCAATTGAACTCAACTGGTCCCCCAAAGGGTTGTTCAGCAAGAACTGGTCCCTCGTTAGGAAACTCAGAAACAATGGGCTGCTGAGGTTCAACAGAGGATTTTGAAGCCCCTAATGAATCGTCCGTATAAGGACTACCAGTAGACGAAACCGAGGGTTCTGCCATTGTGGTAGTAACGATAAGAGAAAATATAAAACACGCACATGGGCTAAAAAAGAGTCAAGACACACAATCAAATGGCCAACAAGCAAAATCAAACAGGGCGTGTGATCGCGGGTGATTAATTTTTTACCACATTGAAAAATAGGAAACTTCATCGTTTCATGTTTTAAGAGTCGAGAAATGGATAAAAGGTGACTCTATCTCTTTCAGTTTTGAAGCAAGCATGAAAGGACAAACGCTTGGTGATCCTTTCAAATTTAAAGAGTCAGAAAAGACCAAATGACTACTCAGGGATACTAGGCAGAGGGTGTACCAAATAACCGTGAACTGCAATATACACCTTGGTTTCAAAATGAAAGAGAAATCAACCAAGGACTTTCCGTACGTGTAGGCAATCTCCCTGAATGCTGTGTCCGGTGTATCACGGATATAGGGCGGCAAACTCGGCTTCCTATGGATAGAGGATAGAAACCTAGTGGGGTCTCCCTTTATATACGTAACGGTACTGGGAGCACAAGTCTGTACTAGTGCTGTCTAAAGCCAAGAGGCGAACGACAGCTACTAGGTTTTAAGACGCCGGAACACGTCTCTAGCCTAGACCTCTAAATGTGTTTCGTTAGATTTCAATGTTGACTTAGTGTAAATTGAGTAAATTTTAAAGTTTATCTTCAATTACATTTTAGTTTTCAGGCCCTAGCGAATGTAATGTTTCAAAATCTCCTAAATGCACTCTATATGCCACAGTATATCATTTCATTCGATGAAAGCTAGTTATGAGAGAGTTGAGAGCTTTTCACACAATAACGAAATGAAAAGAAAACAACCAATGACGTCTCTAATGCAGCTAATGAAAACTAAAAATCTTTTCATTCAAGGTTACCAATCACTAATAACACCGAAAATATCTAATTCACATTAACTAATGAAAAGCAAAAGAGATTATTTTATATATATTTTCAATATTTCAGAGCAAAGTGCGCTAAAAAAAAGAAAAATAATACAAAGGCAATTCCAGAAATGATGATAAGAGAGAAAAAACAAACAAATTTCACTCAATAGAAAACACAATCAGACCTCAAATCGACCAACAGTCCCTCAAAACCAAGACAGTCCCAAAGACACAAATGAGTCGTGTAATCTAGGCCCAAAATGAGACAAAGCGGAATTCGAATGAAGGAGGAGTCAATCACTCAAATAGTGCAATAAAATAATAAACAACTGTCAAATGAATGCAGGGAAGCAATCACAAGGTTGACTGAACCGATAGAAACCAAAAACTCCCAAGGAAGGCTCGACACACCATAGCACCTAGATGACCTAGGGATAGAATGAAAAATCGATGGAAATGGGCAAAAAACCAAAGGACGAAGGTAAGAGTCAGTCAATCAAGGCTCCAAAACACTCAAGCAGTCAAAAAAATGAAACCAAAATCATAGATCAAGCTCAGAAAGCTCAAAATCAAGCAAACCCTAGCAGTCCCCAGCACTGGCGTGACTGTCAAGCTGAAACTAGCACCATATCAGAATTGGCGTGGGTAATACATTGACAACTAGCGCCAATTGGCGCGACTGTCACGCTAAAAAACACGCCAATCAAGTTTTCTATGCTAAAATAAAAAATAAGCAATCCAAGATCAGACCAGTGATGTTTGGAGTTTTCAAAAACCCAAATTCACAGAAAGAACCAACCCAAAAGAGCTGATCAAGGAAGCAGAATCAAGAATCAACCGAAGAGACAAGACAGTGCTCCAAGTGTTCAGTTTACAAACTAAACCGGATATTGACTGAAGCAGCTTTGATCTACTTCGCAATTGTAGAGAAAAAGAATTTCGAAGGCTATCTGGCCAACTTCAGGCTCCATCTATAGCTCATAAAATGAACGAAAACAAGCTAACGATCCTCAGTGGAGTCGCCAATTTTTGTGGAGGTAAATCCCCTCTGCGGATAGAGGCGATCCCTACTAGACCAGACCAGGTCTAGCAACAATTGTTCACGCTATAGTGCAGGTTCCTAATTGCAAATAAACCAACTAGCGATGAAGGCTTACCTGGAATCCAACGCTGTTGCTTGTAGAAGAGGTAGCACTCCCGTTCCTTAGCCCTGGCAGATCACAATCCCCACGATCTCTGTGATGGACACCTGCACATGCGAGAAACAAAACAAACGCAAGCGTAAAACCCAGTAGATGCAACTATATGTCAGTCATAAAGGACATAACTCATCATTATAAACAACAACAAGAGTGGAACCATAACCAATAGTCGCTTATTATTAATCAATCAAAGGAAGAATACAACCATAGTTCTGACGCTGAATTCTCCTTCGGAGGGTCGCCAGCAGAACACGTCTCGAAAAGCCTGTCAAGGATGGGACAAACCTCTCTCTTCGGATCTTGACAATAGTCTCCTTGCTTGGATTTGGCCTTAAGGGAGTTATGGAGGCTCTTGCAGCATAAGGCTCTTAGGAATTTGGGAACTTGAAGACTAGCTTGCAATGGAGATAGGCAAGCTTTTATAGATGGAGGAAGGGGAGTTGGGATCCCTATAATCATGGGATTGGCCCTATCATCAAGGAAGCTTCCATGAGAGGTGGCAAACCACTTCCTCTCTATGGAAATCCATAGCCAAACCTCCCAACTCAAGATAGATATCAGTTCTTGGACCAGTTAGGACGAAACTTCCGCCATTTATTTTTTTAAAACACTCCTTAAATTGGCTAGCGCGAGTGCGACTTTGGGACAGAGCGCCAATTGGCGCAACCTCTTTGAAGGATTTTCCCCATTGTCACGGGTAATGAACTGGATGCCCGCACCAATGCAAAAAGGGGTGTTTTTAGGTTTTTTTAGCAGGAGATGTCTTCAGGGGGGTGAAAGTACATGTTCAGGGGAATGCCATGAAAGTATTTTCAAGTTATGTCACTGCTCACAGGTCACAAAATGAGCCCTCCAATGTGCGAGATGGGGATTGCAGGGACGATGACAGATTGCTGTGTAACAACCTTAACTATAACGTAACCCTAACCTTAAGGATTTTTTCAAGGTTAGGGTTAAGTTATAGTTAAGTTCAAGGTTAAGGTTAGGTTAAGGGTAAATTTAAGGTTAAGGTTAGGTTAAGGGTAAAGTTAATGTTAAGGTTAGGTTAATGTTAAGGTTAGGTAAGGGTAAGGTTAAGGTTAAGGGTAAAGTTAAGGTTAAGGTTATGGTAATGGGAAGGTTAAGGTTAGGTTAAGGTTAAGATTAGGTTAAGGGTAAAGTTAAGGTTAAGGTTAAGGGTTTGGTCAAGGTTAGGGTTAAGCGTTATGGGTTTAGTCAGGTTAAGGTTAAGGTTAAGGGTTTGTTCACGGTTAGGGTTAGGTTATAGTTAAGGTCAAGGTTAAGGTTAGGTTATAGTGAAGGTTAAGGTTAAGATAAGGTTAAGGTTAAATTTAAGGTTAGGGTTAGGTTATAGTTAAGGTGAAGGTTAGGTTAACAGTAAAGTTAAGGTTAAGGTTAGGTAAGGGTAAGGTTAAGGTTACAGGTTTAGTCAGGTTAAGGTTAGGGGGGTAAGGTTAAGGTTAAGGTTAAGGTGAAGGTTAGGTCATAGTTAAGGTTAAGGTTATAGATAAGGTAAAGGTTAAGGTTAGGTTATAGTTAAAGTTAAGGTTAAGCTTAAGGTTAAGGTTACAGGTCTTAACCTTAACCTTCAATATAACCTTAACCTCAACCTTAACCCTAACCTTAAACTTAGCTATAACATAACCCTAACCTTGACCAAACCCTTAACCTTAACCCTAACTTGACTAAACCCATAACCTTGACCTTAACCTTACCATTAACCTTCACCTTAACCATAACTTTATCCTTAACCTAACCTTAACCTTAACCTTACTTTCGGTGAGGTAAATCCCCTCTACGGACAGAGGCGATCCCACTAGCCCTAGAGTGGGTCTAGCCACAAACAAGAAACGCTATAATATTGATTCCTAGTTAACGAATGGACGAAGATTCGATAGATGACTTACCGGAAATCCTACGCTGTTGTTGTCGTCGAAAAGAGTGGCTCGCTTATCACTCTTGATTTGACAGATCACGATCCACTCACTTTCACGTTCGAACACCTGCACACAAGAAAACAACGACAATATACAACATACTAATTCACATTCGTAACTATAAGTCAGTTGAAGAGGACTAATTCAATTGTATTACATAAACAACATAACACAATGATGGAACCTGTTGTGGATCATCTGCATATCCTTTTTTATTTTGTCTTGAAAATCAGAAAATAAAAAGAAAATTTGAAATTCTGAAAATGCATATGATATAGTATAATGTTTTATGCTGTATTATAAAAAAAAAAGAGAAGCATCCTTACAACCTCAATGCAAATCAAGTTTATCATTAAACTTTATTTGAATGTATGTTTGGGTTTCATGCTTAAGTTACGAGCAACTTCCCGAGCGGAAGTAATGATCGTGGAAGAACGTGGTCGGGTGATCAAATGCGGGGGTATAAAGCGCTCGTGCATTATCTGATTCGGCACCCCCGCAGTTGACTGGTCAGATCGCATGTAAGCCATGATCGATGGCTAGGATTCATTACGGGGGGTGCTGGCTGAGGTTCACCACCATACTCCAAGACCCCCTGCGGTGACATCATCAGGTGAGGTGGAAGACAGCTGTCATCCTCTTTCAACGGCTTTTCCCACGTCTTGTCGGCATTTATTACCGATTTTCGTAGCTGTTAAAGAGTTCTTTTGTCCCATTCCCGTCCATTTGTGTTTTTTTTTTCCATTCAAACCGTGTTCTTTCCACCTTTGCATTATCCGCTATTCCACGAATTGTTTCCATTGTCTGTCAGCCATGGCAAAGCGAGTCTCCCTACCTGGTATTACAAACCTCAATTCTCTCCTGGATAGTGAAAAAGACGTCCAGGATACCTTGTCTTCTGTCAACCATTCCTTATTGTATCACCAAGTGACCCTAAATGCTGAGAAATCCCAAGTGTTTTCAGCCATGAAGAGTTCCGGTATCTTGTTCGCCTGTATCTAAAAAGCCCACTTTTTTCTCAAATTCATGTCATGGCTGGTCTCTTCAATGTACCCTGGTAAGTGTTTCATCATGAACTCGCAGGGAGAAAACGTTCTGCAGGTATCGATGCAATTAATTCGACAAGCATTTTGCTTTCTCGAAAATGAGTCACCATTGTAGTTTTCTAAAGATTCATTGGCTCGTTATTTTGAAGACCTTTCAAATGAAGAATTTAGTCTGCGTATGTCGCACTTGAGATCAAATTCAGAGAAATCTCAGTTTGAAGGAAAAGAATTTAGTTTGGAAGCGTTCGATGTTGAGTATAGACCAATTTTAAGTTGCATTGCGGAGATTTTGGGCAAAGACAATGACCAGACAGTTGATAAATCAGTCTTGGGAATGTACGCACTCATGATGAAGCCAGGGGTTGTTCTCGACATTCCATCCTTCTGGCAGGAGATTTTAAATTCTCAATTGATGGCCTTCCCTCTTACAGGTTTCTTTAGATTCCCATCTTTGATTGTTTATCTATTTTTATATCATAATGTCAAAGAATTTATGAGTTTGGGACTGAATATAGTTGATGTCAATAAGCAAAAGCAATATGTGTTATTTTGGACTGATATGACTAGAAAAGAAGGAAATGAAGCAGGGCTATTTGAGTTTGCTAGTCATTATATGTCCATTGCTTATAGAATTTTGAATGGAGTTCCTCCTCCATGTTTTTTACCAAAAGCCCAGGAGTTCCTACAGCTAGGACCAAGTTGTAGGTTTGGAGACTGGTTTGTGTTTGAAGAGTATTCAGAGATAAGGTTGTATGGAGCTAGCATCGAGCCCTATAGGCTCCCAACTTTTGTACCCATGCGGATTTTCGCCTTGGAATTCATAAGACAGAGCCTTAATGTGGATCAGGTACACTTTCTTCCCAAGAAGAAAGGTTTTATGTTTAAATTGCCTATGAGTGTGGGACCTTTCATGGTCAATACGAGGCAAGATTTTGATTAAGTTTCTAAAATGTTGGAAGAGACACAGTTGCTACTAGGAGAAAAGTGTTCTTATGATCCGCATGGAGTAATTTCTCAGAGAAGAATTGAGAATGGATATGCTGCGTTTTCTCATGTAAGCAGACCTGATCAGGAGAAGCTAGCAAACCCAGGCGAAATAAACGCATCAAAAATGAGCATTCAAACGCGTGTTATTACTGAAAAGGAAAACAAAAGAGGTAGGGAAGATGTTATTGAAGTAGATGATGAAGAGCCCAGGGAAGAAAAGAGAACCAAATTGGCTAAGGATCATTCTTTCAACTCGCCTGGCTTTACCTTTCATATCAATGAAGAACAAAATGTCCCTTCTTCTCCTAGAGAACATGAACTTTATTCAGAGAAGATGCCTTTAGTCAAACAAATATTTACACAGATTGAAGAAATAAATCAGAGGATAAAAGCTAATGTAGAAGCTCAAGCAGAGCATCACGTAGTTGCTGATCAGACCAGGTTATTGACTGTAATGGAACTCGAAAAGGATCAATTTAGGATGGCTCTGACACATCCAACCAGGATGTCGCTTGGATATTCGAGCAGTTTTAATGAGGTAAACATAATTATAGATGTTAAAAAGATCCCATTGTGGGATAAAATGAATCTTCATATGCAGACTGGGCAGTTAATTGTAAATGATTTAACCAAGACTAATGCCACAGCAATTCAGACGGAGAACATGCTTGCAAAAGTTATTAAACAGATCAAGATGGAGAAGGCTAATTCAAGGGCTTTGTCGACTCAAAATGAAGAATTGAAGAAGATCATTATGAAAATAGGTGTAGATCCCAATGATAAAGCTGCAGTTCAAAAGCTCATGAAAAGTGCATAAATGGAAATATCCTCATTGAGGAAAAAGCTAAAATTACCAGCTGCAGAGCACTCAATGGCCGCAGAAGTAGCTGAAGTGGAGAAAGAAAAAGAAGAGCTACGTCTGCAGCTATTGCAGAAAGATGAAGAGTTGTCCAAAGTGAAGCAGACTGCTATTTCATTACAGAACCGTATTGAAGATCACACTTGCACTTTTGTTTTGCCTACAAGTGATGCTGATTCTGATCCTCAAGCACATGTTGTTCAGCTCGGCACCGAATTAAATTTAGCAGAACGAGATCGTAAGAAGGCTCAATCAGAGTTGGAAATAGCTACCAAGATCATGCGAGCATGGGAAGATAAAGCGAATGAGAACAAGAAGAAATTATAAAAGGCTGAGGATGAAATTAAATATATCAAGGAAAAGCTAAAGGGTAATATCTCACTTTTAAGAGCTAAAGATATCATCTGGGGCGAAATAATCTCTGAAATGAATTCCAATTGGGATTCCCTAAATATAATTGCTAAGGAAAAATGCCTCATCTCAAAGCATGAAGAAGAGATATTATCTAACAAGCAAACGCTCATTAAAAGGGCAAATTGGGCTAGAAAGTTTATAAATTTTATCAATTCCAAATCAGATGAAGAGTTAGAAGATATGGAAATACAAGACAAATATTTTTGTGCCGAAGAAGTCAATAAGATGATAATTAAGAATAATCTTCGGCAAGTAGCAGAGAAAAGGTTACTGGGAATAAAAGAGGTGGTAAAGAAGTTTGATATAACATTTGATAAATTGATCAGAACAGGTTTACCCTCATGCTGGACAGAAAAGGGAAATATTTTGATGTGGAATTTTTATGAAGATGCACTAACACTGGCAAAAAGCAGGGCAGATAGCAGGCACGAAAAGACACAAGTTCTAAAGGGAGAAACAATGTTTAACTTTTTGCAGAGGCATTTCAACTTGCTATGGATGGTAAAAACACTCTTCACAGAAAGACTTACTCACAGTCAGGTTGTTGCATTTAGATTGGAATATCTTAGTTACAAGAATGCTTCCACAACTCAAGGTGAACTTTGGAAAAAGTGCAAAACCTTCTCCATGGAAACAACAAAAGAGATCCCAGCGGCTCAATCAAAAGTAGCTGTTGATTCAGCAACTGCTTCAGGACCAGATGTTCTCATAGATTAGAAGTTTTAAAATTCTCATTATGTTATTTTTCAAAACTATGTAAATGTAATAGGATTTTCCGAGGCATGTGCCTCCATAACAGTTAGTAGTTTAAGCAGTTAGAGTTAGTTGGAGCAGTTAGAATCAGTTTCATTACTGGAAACTGTCTTGTGATACTGTATAAAATGAAAAATTCAAGAAAGATGAAGGTTCCGAGTTTTTGAACCTTGAAGCAAATTTTGTACTCCAGAATAGCAAATCAATGAAAAAGTATGCAAGTTTCTAGCATTTGTTTATGCTGAAAAAGTTTATCCAGTTTACATATTGTTCTCATGTCTGTGAATGAAATAGAGTGATTTGAGCTCTAGGTCTCTTTATACTTGTGTATCTAATAGTTAAACACACCTTAATGTGCGCTCCTCTATTTTAACCTTATCTTTACATAATTCTTCTGAGTTTTAAAGTGGTAGATTCTGTTTTTAAACAACATATCAATTTGAAATTCCTTTCTCATTTGCTTCCATTCAATCATTTCAGCATAAGTGGAATTTAGCATTGCATAACATATATGGGTTTTCTATCTAAGGAGTCATACAATCAATTTTTTGAGAGTTTTTAATATAGAGACAAAATATTCATTTGTGACAGAATTAGATAATGTCTCAAGCACTGATTCCTTTTCACAGCAAGGAATTGTTTCTTGAGGAACAACAGAACCAACACCATAGTCAAGTATATTAATAAATGGAAGGAAGAGTACAACCAAGCTTCGACGTTGCGATCTCCTCTAGCAGGGTTCAAGCAGAGCATGTCTCACAAAGTCTCATCAGGAATTCAGATGGGGCCTTCTCTACGGAATTCTCCTTGGTTCTACCTTCTCAACGACAATTACTCAGTTATAATATTCTTCTCCAAGTTCTGCTCCTTGGCTATCTGTTTAGCTAGCTTTCATAAAGGGAGAAGGCATGTTTATATAGAGGTAGAGGGAGAGGTTAGGATCCCTATAATCATGGAAGGGAGTCCTATCTTCAAGGAGTTTTCAATGGGAGGTAAAAAACCACTACCTAAAGAGAGAGATCCATGGCTCATCAACTTAACCACTTCTAATGAGTCATCCCTGAGGTAGTTAGAAGGAAAATTCTGCCTCTATTTGTTAAAAAACATTCAAAAAATAGCTGGCATGGGAAATACACTGAGACAGAGTACCAGGTGGCACAGGCTCCAATGCAAATCTACCACATTGGCGTGAGGGATGAACTGGCTAACTGCGCCAAAGCCAAAACATAGGTTTTTGTTTATTTTTTGAGGAAATTTTCAACAAGAGAAATGATGTCCTTATGCAGAAGGATGCAAAGAGGGTGTCTGCAGAGTATGACATTGTTCATAGGTCATGGGAATGATCCTCCAATATGCGGAACAAGGGATTGCAAGGACGGTGACAAAATGCTATGTAACAGATGCCCCCTAAAGCATGAGGTTCAAGAGAGAGGGAGGGGTGAAATGCTTAATGAGAACGCGTTCGACCCAAACACTCTTGTCGGAAGACCTGCAAGTACAAATACAACTGATATCTCTGATACATGATATGTGGCATGGGCGTAGCCATCCATAATAGAGTACATGAAAGTGAGATCCGAGGTATGGACACAACCATCCAGTGATAAGGATCAACAAATAGACTTAGGTATGGTCGCAGCCATCCAATCAAAAGAGTCATGTAATAAGTCATAGTAATCTACAAAGAACATGCAGCCTGGATTTTATCAAACAAAACCCAGGGTATTGTGCTCCATCTCAACCTGAAAAAAGTACAAGTTCAAGCATGCGAATAGATGAGTTGAAGTCAAACATGCAGGAACATCGTCTGATTACCAGCCAATAATGAGAGTTGTTAACAGACGTGAGAGAAACCACCAATAATGTCAATGGTTCTCAAGGTACTAGAGGTACAATCCACTGAATGTGAACAGTGAGATGGTGTTGAACACCCATAGAATCATCCAATCGAAGGCCAATGATATAAACCTTACGACGGATGCAAAGAACCTGCCATTAAGGCATGCAGGCTCTAGGGTACCTAAAGGGAGTCTCTAGATCAATTTCCTGGAAGATGAGCAAAATTCAATAGGAAGTGACCTGATCGAAGGTGGGCCATAATGTTTCCCACATCATCGACACAAGATAGAGGAATATATTTTTGTGAATCGAGACCAACAGAAAATGAGAGGGAGGTTGAAAACTGCAGAGGCAAAACTTCTCTTGGACATATCAACGACACGACACTAGATTTGGCAGTATTTGACATCAAGGGATCTAAGGTCATGACGACGAGGCAAAGAGAAGATGAGTGGCCAAAAGAGATTACCCAAACCTGTGGAGGAAAATGAATGACGAAGTGAGATTTCCCCAACCTGACATGAATGCAGACACGTGTCATGTTCAAGAGCGACATACTGCCAAAATGACTATAATCTAGTTCCATTTTCCCCCACCATTTCTGGTGAGTACCCCAATTATTTTTGAAAACAAGCTTAAAGGGGATAGCATATTCTTTTGATGTAAGTTTTTCCTTTGGAAAAATCCAACCTAGTACATTTTACGAGCCCTAGGAAGGAGGAAATTGAGTAATGTCATAACGACGGAGTCCGAGAGTCGGCGGGGAGCAAACAAATTAGGTCAGCAAAAATGAGTGATTTCTTTTATTTGGTGGTAGTGAATTCCAAATCTAACTCTTGGAGGATAACGATCCACTTCGAGTACTTTCCCCCCAGCAACTATTGAGATAGAATATAGGTCATGGGGTTACAATCAGAAATCACGGTTACTGTCCGTAAAAGGATATAATGACGAAAACGCTGGACCGCTTGGACCGCAGCCAACATTAACTTCTCAACATGTGCGTAACGTATTTCAGGGTCGAGAAGGTTTCGAAACAAGTATTAAATAACATTCTCATTACCGTCATCATCATCTTGAACCAAAACCATGGTGATCGTACTGAAGGCGACAGCTAGATACAGGGTGAAATCATAATGATAATCCAAAGGACGTAATAGAGGAGCATTGACAAGCAACGTCTTAAGCATATCAAAATATTGTTGAGCAATATCATCCCAAAAAAAAGGGACATCCTGTTCTAAAATTCATGTGAACCCCTTGGCTACTTCGACATAGTTCGAGATAAAACGTCATAAGAAATTTGCTTTCCCTTGGAGACTCTAGAGCTGGTGTAATGAGGATGGAGAGGGGAGATTAACAATAGCCTCAAACTTAAGCGCATGGAAGTGAATTCTGTCTTTGAATATGATAAACCCTAAAAGTCTACCAGAATCGATGCAGAAGACGCATTTATGCGGATTGAGTCGAATGTTGTAGTGCCTACAACGAAGAAATATCTGGCAGAGATGGTCCGGATGGTCTTTTCGCACAACTGAATGAGCCGGAAGGTCATTCAAGTATGGTTGAACAATATGACGAATATCGTGAAAGGCGTAAGACATTGTGCACTGGAACGTAGCCCCAGTGTTCTTCAAGCCGAAAGGGAGTTTCTTATATGCGAACATTCCCCAAGGATAGATAAAAGCGGTTTTGTGTTGATCAGACGGGAGAATATTGATCTGATTATAGCCAGAAAATCCTTCCATACGGGAAAAAATCTCACTCCCCGCACAATCATCAATAATCTGATCGATGAAAGGGGTGGGATAGTTATCCTTAGGTTAGGCCCAATTAATATCGCAATATTCAACACAGACGCTAATTGTTCCTTGCTTCTTATCCATAGGAACAATGTTAGAAACCCACTCTGTCAGAGGGATCGGATAAATGAAACCCGCTTTAAGAAGTTTTTCAACTTCAACTTTTATGGCGATGAATTTTCGAGGATGCACTGGACGAAGACGCTGGCGAATAGGCTTCGCACTGGGGTAGGTGGGAATCTTGTGTACCATAATAGTAGGGTCGATTCCAGGCATCTTTTCATAAGACTAGGTGAAGACATCATGGAATTCGTGAAAGAGGCTAGTGTACATTTGGACTTCATCAGAAGAACAAGTGACTCTGACATGGATGTTCTTGACAATTCCTGGTTTCACGGAAATGTCGATAGGCATCGTTTGGGTGATGTTACTCAAGTTACCTTCAGTGAAGACTTAGTGAGTCAAGATAGGTGCTTAAAGTGGCGGAGAAGGAACTTGAAACACAAAACTCTCAAGACAGTTAGACATTGCCCAGAGGCCAGGCATAAATGAGGAATGGTGATGCCCATTGCTCCACGGTAAGACCTCGAGAGACACGGTTTCCATGATGGATTCATCAGATGGAAATACTTCTTTCAAAGGATCAGGCGAATCTGAATCGCTGAGCCAGGGGGATTGAGAATAAACGTCGAGAGACATGCTCGAAGGAGAATCTTCAGAAGGGGGAGAATCTGATGCAGCTAGAAGCTCACAATAATTGATTTCAATTGGAGTAAGCGGCATCGAATCCCAAAGTGAATCAACCTATTCAGGTAAAGTGACAATCCACGGGTCATCCGACCGAGAGATCATATTAACTTGAATGGTATTTGGTGGTGGAAGGGAAAAGATACCCATGAGGGCAGGGTCTTTGAAAAGACCTGGCCTTATGCTGTCGACGGGAGAAGGAATTTGATCCACGTATGGAATGTTGTTCTCAGAAGACGAGGTAAAGAACAACAACTAATAGACAGTAATGATTTTTCCCTCATGTGGAAACTTTAGAAGATGAAAGAGGGTGGATGGAATGCACATCATAGCGTGAGTTCAACTGCGACCGAGTAGAGGATTGTAATTGAGTTTAGCATCAAATACTTCTACTTCGACATTGATCATCTTTCCTTGTAACGTGATCGGCAAGCTGGCAAGAACACCCAAGGATTTTGATTCCCTTCCATCAAATGAATCAAGGGCATTGGGTGACGAAGTTAGGGTTGGAGAGCCAATAGCTTTCCAGAAAGCAAATGACATGACACAAGTGAATGCATCTTCGTCCACAACGGCTCTATGGATGTTGAGACCGTTAATGCCGACTTGTATGAAAAGCACAATCTGGTTCAGAAGTCGGGGGACGAAATTATCTAAATTGAAAGAGAGAAGGCTAGAATCAGTAGGATCAATTCCACCGATTGCAGATAATAACGCTTTTTGTTGAGATGGACAACTCTGAAGCACTTCCAACGCGGACATCGTGGATGGCACCTGTGCTAAATCCTCAACAATACTGTAATGTTGAGCAACACGGGCATTAGGATTATAAGAATATTTTCATAGAACACCTTTAGAAGGTGGCCATACAACGGATTCAACACTGGGCCTTTCAATCTCAAGAGGACCAAAGGTAGGTGGGGGAGGAGG
Source organism: Pinus albicaulis (assembly GCA_034641835.2). Classification (NCBI taxonomy): domain Eukaryota; kingdom Viridiplantae; phylum Streptophyta; class Pinopsida; order Pinales; family Pinaceae; genus Pinus; species Pinus albicaulis. The sequence goes on along the minus strand of CM076574.1, from coordinate 315,479,850 downwards.
ACCATCAGCAATCTCTTTCCCAGCTACTTGACGTGATCCAGTGTAATCGTTTGACTGAGTAGTAATGGAAATGGGTGCAAAACCATTCATCATGAACACTTGAGAGCCAAATGGTGCAGATGGCGTGGGTTGATCAACCATCTGTGTTTGCTGAGACAAAAAAGGTTCTTTTAGGACAGCCAAAGTTCCCTTAGTGCCTTTGAGAAATTTACTAACTTCGGCACGTCTAGGACAATCCTTAGTGTAATGTTCCTCATCACAAATCAGACAGGGATACTTCAGCTTGCACTATGAACCATCATCAGCACGAGGTTTAGACGACTCCAGTTTTGGGGCATCAGCTTTCGCCTTGCCTTTGCCCTTCTTTTTCCCTTTAGATGAATTTTCCGCGGGATTGGCCTAAACGGTGTTGACCTCTGAGGTTTTGCCAGAATATGGGGTGGGCTGAGAAGCAGAATCATTGGATGAATTGGATTTTTGCTTCCCAGTGTTCGAAGACTTGCGTGAAGTTTGAGACACGAAACCAATAACGCCATCAACAGATGGAGTGGCCGGTGCTTTAGAAGTCCCAAGTTGCAGGGCATCAGTCAAGATATCATACAAAATGCCTGATTGAGAGTACACTAAATCAAGGTACGAGGCACGAGCAATGGCCTATTCCTTGGTAACACATGCCCCCATGGTCAATATTTTGCAATCTGATTGACAAAAGAGGTGGTGAACCAATGGGTAAGAAGCTGATCAGGAATTTCGAATTTGATCAGATGACCATGACGTCTCCATTCATGAATATGGTCTGAGATATGGGTAGCTCGGTCCTATTTCAAGGATGTTAGGAGATGCGTCCAGGCTTCATAACGAACTGGTAACTAGAAAAGAGTAAGGAACTCCATAGCAAGAGAGTTGAAATCTTGAAAGATACCGCGAGACAGCTCGATGTACCACTTAGCAGTAGCCCCAGTGAGGGTTCGTTGGAAAAGACGAAGTCAAATATAGTCATCCACCCAAGAATTCGAGGAACACCATAAATGGTATGTCATGAGATGTACTTGGGGGTCTTCTACAGCCTTGCCCTCAAACTTGGGTCAATCACCAAGAACCTTGGTTGGAACCGGAGGCCAATATGGATTATGAAGGATTGGATCATTCATTAGTTTGGACACATTCGGTAATTCCAACATGGCTAGAAAGGGTAATTGAGGGTTGAAAGGTATAGCAGGTCTTTGATAAGGACCATTACCTACATTCTATCCTGGTTGAGTGTAACTCAGCCCCCATTGGTTCTATCCCAAAGGATTCAGACCATAAGGAGTATAAGCCGGATAGTTCGGCTGATACGGCAGTTGAGGACCAGGATATGAGGGTTGAAGACTAGAATACTAATTCTAAGTATATGTAGGTCCTGATTGAGAAGCATATAGATTTTGATGTGGAATGTAAGTATAGCCTAGCGGCTGAGGGTAATAAGCAGAACCTTGAGGCGCATTGTAAACCGGTTGGTATTAACCTCAAGGGTAATAAGTGCCTTGGGGTCGAACGGGCTGCTGATAAGTAGGGCCCTACTGAGCTGGATAATTCGGGCACACTGGTTGACTCGACTATGGTGTAGAATATAGCGGTGGATGAGCAGGGTGAGCTGTCTGTGCAGGTTGTCCCTACTGAGCAGGTTGACCTAACTGATGGGGGCCACCAGGTTGGCCCTACTGAGAAGTTTGGCTTGATGGCTACGATGAGCCAGGCTGTACCTGATGACCAGGTTGACCTGGAGCAGGACCATAAGATGGCCCTAGCTGTGATGGGCCAGGTTGTACCTGATGACCAGGTTGACTTGGAGCAGGACCATAAGATGGCCCTGGCTACGCAACATTTGGACCAATTGGAAGATATCGTTGTTCCGGTTGCACGAAAGGTTGCCCTTGAGATGGATAAATCTTCCCCCCAAGACTGTATGAAGGCCCTAGTTGATATATCAATTACCCAGCAGGTCCTTGAGGTTGCCCAGGTGGGATCACGGGCTGACATTGTGAAGGTTGACCTTGAGGATTATAAGGCTATCCTTGGGGACCGTAAAATAATCCTTGTTGGACCGAAGGTTGTCCCTGAAAGGGTTGTCCTTGTGGGTCATAAGCATATCCTTGCTAAACCGAAGGTTGTCACTGAAAGAGTTGTACTTGTGGGTCATAAGAATACCCTTGCTGAAATGAAGGCTGTCCCTGAAAGGGTTTCCCTTGTTGGTTAGAAGGTTTCACAGGCAAGGTAGGTCTAAAATCGAAAAGGAACTGATAAGCTTCCGAAGCAGGCAAATAGATAGGGTTTCCGTACTCATCATAATAAAACAAAAGTGTATAAATGGGCTTACCGACTGTGTCATAATGAGAAAGATAAGGTTCACCAAAATCCTGAGGGGTCTGGTAAGTCTGGGAGTTTTGCTACTGAGTAGCCAACCGATGCTCCTCAAAAGAGAGGTCGTCGAGGGTTGCCATGGCAATTGAATTCTCTATTGAAGGTGAAGCCCCTGACGGCCGAGTGGTGAAAATTGGTGCCGATGCAGCCATGCAAACAGTAGGTCTAGTTGGGACAGATGTTACAAAAGGTGTTGAGGAGACAGGTGTCATTGGCAACATCACTAATGATGGAAGGACCGGACCCCTTGATGGAGTTGATGCTGCCATGGAGGCAATACTAGCCATAATCTGACCCAAAGACCTATATCCAGCTGGAAGTGATACCGATGGTGAAGATTGAGCGGACTCTTGAGGAATGTTTTCTGGAAAGAGCTGGTATTCTTCATTAGAAACAATAATCCCCTCACTGCTAATAGGACCAGACAAGTCCATGTATGAATCTGCCGTAAGATCTTGTAAAAGAATATGGGGGCTAGGAGGTATGAAAGCAGCTAAAAATGGTGATCCCAATGTAAGAGGGGGGAAATGCTCCCCGACCCCAAACCCAAACCAAGCATTGGAAAGAGGCCAATTGAACTCAACTGGCTCTCCAAAGGGGTACTCTGACGAGAGAGTAGGCTGCTAAAGCTCGACGGACCTAGAGGTTTGAGAAGTTTTAGATGAATCATCTGAGAAAGGACTACCACTGGGCGAATCTGATGGTTCTGCCACTATGACCATTGTTGAGCCCCAAAGATGTCCTTTCCCTTCACCAAATTTCACTTCATTTCCTTTTTCCCTTATCAATTACAGGATTAAATGATCAATAGGATTGATTAAAGTTGCTTTAGGAATGTATACAATGACTTATTTGCTATATTTTTGTGGTTTTGTTGTTGTAATAATTTTTTACTAGACTCAGCTACAGACTGCAGCCATTCTGTAGCCAGTCGCCTATTCCGTAGCTATCTTCATGTTTACATAGGTTTCAGGTGTCACTTAAAGTAAAAAAGCATATGGGTGAATTCCAAACCTCATCCACATCATTCCTTGCTCCCCACGAAGTCTGAGCAAAAATCTCCAAGCGGTTATGCACGTGGAAGAGACCAAAACTAAGAAGCAGATTCCTAAAGGGAAAAGGACTATACAGATGTCTTCAAGCACAGTACGAGGCCTCCACAAGAGTTATAATCCAATTTTAATTGAAAGAGACACTTGTTCCTATTTCTTCTCAAGGTTAGTTATGTAATTTTCTTATAAGAATGACTCAGGAGACCGAGAGACAGTTAGCTAGATTGATGTTTTGTTGCTAGATCTCAGAAGACCGTAATTCTCTGTTTTTGAAGTATTTTCCCTTTAATGAAAGAAGTACCACTTTATTGCAAGATCTGAGGAAATCGTGAGGAGATTTGTATGCTAATCCGGTGGTAGAGGGCCCCTACTACCCGAGAAGCTCTGTGCATATGGTTTAGATAAGTAACTGTAGCCTTGTTTCATTTCTAGTTTAAGCAATTTTCTGAACTTTGTGTTTTATATTCACTTGCATTGGATGCTACAGCCAATATTATTCTTATGAATTGTTCCAAAATACCACTAAAATTGAATGAGACATAACTGTAGTATTTTAGGAATTAGTTGCATTTTTTTTCAAACTTTACGTTTTATGCTCACTCACAATGAATATTACAACTAGTCTTGTTCTTATAAATTGTTCCAAAATATCACTAATACTGAACGAGATAGGGCTGTAGTATTTTAGAGATTAGTTGCATTGTAGTTTAGTTTTAATACTCTAGATATTAATGGTTCTCTAGTTCAGTTCCTGTTCACTGTATTTCAAGTTAGATTAGTGGCACTCTAGTTCAGTTTCTGTTCACTGTATTTCAAGTTAGGTTAATGGCATTCTAGTTCAGTTGTGGTCACTGCATTTCAAGTTTGATTGATTGCATTCTAGTTCAGTGCTATCCATTGTATTTTAAGTTTTATTAGCTATTAAAATTAGACTTCATGGCCTTCATTATTTACAAACTACTTTTGTTCTTAATTTCTATCAATACATCATTATCATAGGAACAAGAATTGGAAATGTCGTTTTGAAGTCTTGATTGTTCCATAATTTCTCACAATTTCAAAAACTGCCTCTTTTCCAAAGCTATTACAAAATATTTCTAACTCTTGAATAAGGCTTAACAGTGATATTTTGGGTTGTAGAATGGATCAATCTCAGTGTCATTAGTTAATTAAGAGAAGAGTTCCTCATTATGTTGCAGACTATCTTTTCCAAATGTGTTCCAACAAATTTCTAGCCATGGATAAGATTTTTTCTGTGACCTTGTAGGCTGTTTTTTACTTAGAAGAACCTCATTGCATTAAACTTATCCTCTTCTCAGGTTATTCCAACAAATCTATAATGAATGAATTGGACTGAGTTCATGTGATGAGTTATTGAGTTCATGTTATGAGTTATTTTCTTGTCAAGTTTTGTATTTTCTGAGTGCCATACATAGTTCAGAATAGGTTTTGCTCTGTTTTAGTGTGACCAGCAACTACTCTTTACCAACACTTAGTTCTTTTCCTTTTTAACACAAAACCACAAAACAAAAAACATTAGAAAAACACTAAACACAACGTAGTGAGAAACAGATACCTAGGCACATATATTGCACTTCATTTCAACAGTTTACTAGCCTTGGTTGACAATTTATGACATCAATTTAGGAACACTAAGTTGAGCAGACATTTTGGCACCATTTCTGGGGAAGTGTAACTAGGTAGTTTTTTTTCTTACCTCCCAAAAACAATGATATGCGTAGAGAAAGAGACTCAAGGGGTAGATTCATAAGAAGCAGAAGCTTGATTCCTAGAACACCACTTGTTTCAGCAAGACCAAGAGCCAGCACACCTCCAACTCAAACCCACATTCCATCCTTTACTGATCCTAGACTTCCAGAGGACTTAAGATTAGATATTCCATTAGAGAGACCTTCCACTTTATCCACTGGACCTGTCTTAGAAGAAGACTCAGGAACCCCTGCTTGGGACATAAACTTTTCAACTTCCACAGAAGAATCAACTATGGTAGAAGAAGGGGGAGGAGGAGTTTTTAATGGAGAACACACACTATTTGGAGGGGGTAGAGGAGAAGGAGGTAGAGGTGCAGAAGGATAAGGAGGTAGAGGAAGAGGTAGAAGGGAAATGGGAAGCTCTTTTGGGTTTCCTATAGTAGATGAAGAAACCAATACAACTATGAAAAACATTTCACCCTCTGTCCTTCCAAACTTTTATGGACTTAAAACTGAAGATCCTGAAACCTTCCTATTTGAATTTGAAGTCCTATGTAGAACATATGACTACTTACAAGATGGCCAAAAACTTAAACTATTCCCTTCAAAATTGAAAGGAGCAGCATTAAAATGGTTTATGAGTTTGATCAACAATTCTATTAGGACATGGAAAGACATGAAATAGGAATTTCTAGAGAGGTATTTGGATTAGTGTATGCCAGTCAACCATAAGGAGGAAGTGTTTAAAATGTTACAAAAAGAGGATGAAAATTTTGAAGATTTGTTGGAGAGATTTAACTACAACATCAAAAGAGAAAAAATGGAAAACTTAGACCAAGACACTTTGAAAGCTCTTTTGTTGAAGACAATTAGGGATGAATGGTTAGATATCCTTAACATGATGGGAAAAGGGGATATATCTCAGCTCACATTACCTGAAATAGCTGAATTATGTATCAACCTTTCAAGAGGGAAATCTAAAAATGTAAAAGGACCAAGAGACCCTGCTCTTGCAAGGGAAAGTAAGTCTGCCTCTGGGATAGTGAGTAGGGCAGAAATAGGACATATGCTTGATGAATTCAAATTTTATATTTTAGGGAGTCTTAGTGAAAAAATAGACACCCTTAAATTACAAAACAAGAAAAAAGTTGAATCTAATGCCTTAGAAATCTTTTGTCCCAAATGTAGAAAGAAGCATGCCTTGAGAGAGTGCCCTTTGGATGAAAAAGTTGTGGAAACCTGTGTAATTTGCTCAGAAAAACATGAGACCAAGAGTTGTCCTTCACTTCCTTGTCTTAAAGCTGTCTTTCAAGAAGAAATCCCTACAAATTCCACAGAATCTCTCAATTTTGTCTCTAGAAGGCCTTGGAAAGGACCTCAAACACAAGGATTCCATGATCAGCTGTATAATCAACCACCACCAAATTGGAGTTCTTGGCAGCAACCTTGGCCCCAATTTCAAAATCAATCACAAACTTGGGCACAAGGAGCACAAAATCCCTATGGAAGATACTCTCAGTATTATCAATATCCACCATCCTATCCACCATATCCACATTTCCCTCCTCAACAAAATCTTCAACACAATCCTCAAAATTCACAACATCAAAATCAACCACTTCCATTACCATTTCCTCAGAAAACAAATCAGTTGCCTGCCCAACCCATACCAAACCCCAACAATAAAAATCCTCAGAACACATACATGATAGAAGGCCAATAGTTTCCAACTTATTTGATCACTCCTTTAGACCTCAGTGATGTTCAACTTAGGTCTGGAAGAATACTTGAAAAGAGGAAACCTTCTGTAATCATACAAGAGCAAGACAATTCTGAGGAAGATTCTCTACGGGTAAATAAAAGTATTGAAGAGAACACAACTTTCCAAGACTCAAACATTGAAAAATCAAAACAAAAAGAACCAATAATTTCAACTCCTATATTAGAGTAGCCATCAACATCCACTTCTACACCTCCCTTTCCAGAAAGATTACAAATTGATAGGGGTGTAGAAAAAAAAATTATGGTGCCTAATTATGATTTCCTAGATGAGTTGAGAAATGTTTGTATTAAGATCCCATTATTGCAAGCTATCAAGGAAATTCCAATCTTAGCAAAGATAATAAAGGAGTTGAGCATGAAGAAAACAAGAAAAAGAATAAGAGAGACAAAGAAAATTCAACTGGCAGGAAAAATAGCAGACATTATGATGGGTAAGATTGCTATTCCAAAGTATCTAGACCCAGGAAATCCAGTTGTTAAAATACACATCAATGGAACTGAGATCCAAAACACACTTATTGATTTAGGAGCAACAATCAATATCATGAGTAGACAAATCATGGATAAACTAAAGCTTCCTAATCTTCTTTTTACACCCACATTATCACAATTAGCAGACATATTTGTGATCAAACCTGATGGGGTAATAGAAGACATTCCAGTGTCCCTAGATTCTTAGGAGTATCCCGTGGATTTTATGATTTTAACTCCTAAGAATAATCTAGGAGGACATCCTATTATATTAGGGAGACCTTGGTTAGCTACAGTTGATGCTTTCATTAGCTGTAGATCCGGTGATATGTACATCTCTGATGGTAGTTCAACCAAGAAATTTACCTTGTATCCTCCAGCAAAAAAAATTACAGAATTAGATGATACTCAATGGATTGAGGATGAAGAAGACATACAACCTCTCTTTACAATTTCAAAAATTAGTGAAGATAGCCAATTTTTAAATACCTTAGAAAATTTTGAATCCTCTTCGGAATACAAACATGAACAATTTCAAGAAGAATCCAACATTGAGTTTTTATCATCAATACAAATGTCTCTTTACTCCATGGATAAATTTTGCAGCTCTACAATTGAGATATTTCCAGGTAAAACTTTAAACATATACAAGAACCTAAAGAGAGCTCAACAAGAAAAGCTAGTCAAGATATTACAGAGACATTCTTCTGCATATGCATGGGAGTACACTGATATGAAAGGGATAAGCCCTAAGACTTGCACTCATCACATCTACATAGAGGAAAATTGTAAACCAATCAAACAACCTCAAAGAAGGATGAATCCAAATCTTAGGGAGATTGTTAAAGAAGAATTGCAGAAATTGTTGAATGTCAACTTTATCTATCCTATTTCAGATAGTCAGTGGGTTTCTCCTTTGGTAATTGTGCCAAAGAAAAATGGTAAATGGAAGGTATGTATTGACTACCGAGAATTAAACAAAGCTACTCTTAAAGATAATTTTCCCCTACCTTTCATAGATCAGGTGTTAGATACATTAGCTGGCAAAAAGTACTTCTCATTTTTAGATGGGTTTAGTGGTTATAATCAAATCCAAGTAGTACTTGAAGATCAAGAAAAAACCACATTTACCTGTCCTTGGGGTACCTATGCTTACCGAGTATTGCCATTTGGATTATGCAATGCACCTGCAACATTTCAAAGGGCAGTATTAGGAATCTTTTCAGATCTAATACATGATTGTGTAGAGGTATACATGGATGATTTCACAGTTTATGGAAACACATTTGAAGAATCCTAAGAAAACTTGGAAATTTTTTTAAAGAGATGTAAAGAAGCAAATCTTTAACTTAGTCATGAGAAGTGTTTTATGATGTTGACTGAAGGAATTGTTTTAGGACATCACATTTCAGGGGATGGGATTAGAGTTGATGAGTCAAAATTTGAAGTCATCTCTAACTTATCTATTCCAAGTTGTCAAAAATATGTTAGAAGTTTTATAGGATTTACAGGATATTATCAAAGGTTTATAGAAAACTTCACCAAGATAGCATCTCCACTTTTAAAATTACTTACCAAGGACTGTGAATTCAAGTGGAATTCTGATTGCCAGTTAGCCTTTGAGACCTTGAAAAAAAAAATCTCTAAAGCACCTATTTTAAGGGGACCTAACTGGAAGTTACCTTTTCATATTTCAACAGATGCCTCAGATACAGCTTTAGGAGTAGTATTGGGACAAAAAGACCTGATTCCTTATGCCATCTATTATACAAGTAAAAATTTGACTCCTTCAGATTTAAATTACACTGTAACTGAAAAAGATTTTTTAGCTGTTGTTCATGCCATAAAAAAATTCAGACACTATATAACAGGCTATGAAACTTTTGTTCACACAGATCACTCTGCAATTAGATATCTAATGAATAAATCAATTACTAATGGCAGAATCATAAGATGGTTATTTATTTTACAAGAATTCAACATTACCATTCTAGATAGGCCTGGAAAACAAAACACAGTAGCTGATTTCCTATCTAGACTCCAACGCATCAAAGACAACACCCCGGTTGAAGATCAATTCCCTGATGAATATCTTTTTTCAATTTCTTCTCAAACACCTTGGTTTGCTGCCATTGCTAATTATTTAGTTTTAGGGAAATTTCCTTCAATAATGAATGCAAGAGACAAAAGAAAGATCATTTATGATAGTGCAAAATATTCATGGGTTGCTAATGAGTTATACAAAACAGGTCCAGATTTTATCATCAGGAGATGTGTTCGGGAAGATGAGATGCCTGAGATCCTCAAGGCATGTCATGATGAACCTTGTGGCAGACACTTTGCTGATAAAAGGACAGCTTATAAGGTCCTTCATTTAGGATACTATTGGCTATCTCTTTTTAAAGATGCTAAAGAGTATGTCAAAAGGTGTGACAGTTGCCAAAGGGTAGGGAAACCTTCTCCTTCAGGCAAGATGCCATTGCAGCCTCAGGTACATATTGAACCTTTTGAAAAATGGGCTTTAAATTTTGTAGGACCTATTAGTCCTCCATCAAGAAAAATGAAATATATATTAGTTTGCATTGATTATGTTACCAAATGGGTAGAAGCCAAGCCATTACTTTCTGCTCCTGAAGCATCTGTAGTTAATTTTCTTTTTGAGGATATTTTTACTCGTTTTGGTGTCCCAAAGGAAATTTTTACAGATCAAGGAGCTCAGTTCACATCAAGGCTAGTGGAACAAATGATGGAGAGATACAAAATCAGACACATAAAATCTACTCCTTATCATCCACAAGAAAATGGTCAAGTGGAATCTACCAATAAAGTCATTGAAGGGATCCTAACAAATACTGTTCATTTACATAGAAGAGATTGGGCAGACAGGCTTCCTGAAGCCTTGTGGGCCTATAGAACTACATGGAGAAGCACAACAGGATGCAGTCTAGAAAACAAGTATAGTCCAACAGCAAAGGACTAGATGGCATGATAAGTACATCAAGGAAAAGAAGTTCAAAGAAGGTGATTGGGCTCTCTTGTTTGATTCAAAGTTAAAATATTTTCAAGCTTATACAGGGTATATTCTTAAGCTAGACATTCTGCAGCTAGTCAGACATTCTGCAGCCAGCCAGACATTTTGCAGCCAGAGATCCTGAAAGCAACTATCCAGTAATCACTTGATTAGCAGCAAATTGATCCTGCACACCTATGACAACAAGAAAAATTAAAGGGATTATGAAGACTGAAGAATCAATGATTTCCAAAGGAGGACCAAGCATATTAAAACCACAAAAATCAAAGGAAAGGCAAAGGTAAAGTTATGAAATTATTATGATGACAGATCATGAAAGTCTTAGTATAGTTAAGTCATGTATGATTCAAAAAGTTGTTTTAATTATTCGTGTTGATCATGCCTATTAAACCTATCATAAAAACTTTGGAAAAAAACCCTTCCACTCGTCCATATCAAATCATCATTTAGAACTTAACGGTTAAGTACTGAAGTGACCTAATCGGTCACGTCACTAGGCTGAAGTATTGCGTGATGATTTTGAATTTCTCACGAAATTTTTTTGCGGTCTTTTCTCCCATGATGGCTCTCAAACTCATTAATTCGTGTAAATCACCCTCACCACATTTAACTCATTCTATAACCTCTTCATATCATCCTTCTATAGCTAATTCCTATTGCATAAATAGAGAAAGCACCTTTGGGGTAAAAACAACTCTTTAACAGCCATTTTCACTGTGGATAGAAGAGCAGTACATTGAAGGTTGAGAAGAGAAGCCATGGGTCTCATAGTAAGGTCTGAACTAGTTAGAACCAAATACTTAGAGGGTTACCCACAAATTAGAGAAATAATACAGCAGGCTGGGTGGTTTCAATTTTTGAAAAAATTCAATGGTTTTCATAAAGAGGTAACTAAAACATTTGCATGGTCCTTCAATGGAGCAGAAGTCGAAATAGGAGATGTTAAATTCACTATTACAGAAGCTTTCATTGCAGAAGCAGCGAAATTACCCAGGCAAGGAGAACAATGGTTAAAAAATAGGGAATTTCATAATGAGGCATGGAGAAAAATGCTCAAAACACCAGGTATGGATGTTTCCATTTTTAAGAAGGGCATTCCTAGCCCAGCACTGAAGAATAAATGGCGGAATATGTTGCTCATTTTGCAAAAGTTTATAACTTGTGAGGGAAGGTTTGGTACCTTATATATTTATCATATTCGGCTAATGATGCATTTCTTAGATGAAGAAATCAATTTACCCTTTTTCCTACTTCATAGTCTGAAGAGAATGGCCTCTAATGTTCAAAAGAGGGTTCAATTCCTGGAAACCACTTTGTACCACCATGGCCTAGTAAAAATCCTAATTGAACATCATTTGAGAAAGGTAGGAGACAATTGGGATGCGTTTCTAGTGAGGAATAACTTTGAAGAACCCAAGGAATCTCCATCTGAAGGCAAACCTACAAGAAGAAGCAGGAGAAGGGAAATTTCCAAAGATGTTGAAACTAAAACTGGTAAGTCCATACAAGAGGACAGTGAGGAGATCATTTCTGAGAAATTGGCTGAAATTAAGAAACAACTTAAAAAGGAGAAGATGATAAGAAGGAATTCCAAGGAGAGAGGTGAAGGACTATCTCAACCAAGACGAAGCCATAGACTTAGAGGTATATTGAAGAAAAGAGGGGTTAGACAAACGGGAATTATAAACATTGAAGATGAATAGATACCTACTGCTAGATCACCTGAGTACCAGTACGAGGAGGATCTTGATGAAGGAGCCCCAGAGATAGACCTAGCACAACAACAAATTTATAATTATGTTGAGACATTAGAGAAGAGAGCCTCAGAAAGTAGAGATAGAACTCCTAGCCCACCAGAATTTGCAATTGATATGCTAAGAAGAGATAAATATGAGTTAGAAGTACTCAATAGGCATATCAAGAATGAGAATGACATTTTAAGGGAACAGGTTAAGTTGAAAAGTGATATGAATACAACTCTCTCTCTACAAATGGAGAAATTGTACAAGGCCAGTGAAAAGTTGAAGAAGAAAAACAAAAAGTTAAGCAGGGCACTTATAAATTTGAGATTCAAGTTGGTCATAAGGAAGCCTAGGAGGCCATTGAATATTAGGCAAAGCAGAAGAAAGAGCCTAGATGTCCTAGCAGAAGTCTCAGAATATATGAGTTGATTGCATGAGGGCATGCAAAAACTTTGCAGTGGGGGTATGTTGAGCCCCAAAGATGTCCTTTCCCTTCACCAAATTTCACTTCATTTCCTTTGTCCCTTATCAATTACAGGCTTAAATGATCAATAGTATTGATTAAAGTTGCTTTAGAAATGTATACAATGACTGACTTGCTATATTTTTGTGGTTTTGTTGTTGTAGTAATTTTTGACTAGACTCAGCTACAAAATGCAGCCATTCTGTAGCCAGTCGCCTATTCCGCAGCTATCTTCATGTTTACACAGGTTCCAGGTGTCACTTCAAGTAAAAATGCATATGGGTGAATTGCAAACCTCATCCACATCATTCCATGCTCCCCACGAAGACTAAGAAAAAATCTCCAAGCGGTTATGCACGTGGAAGAGACCAAAACTAAGAAGCAGATTCCTACCGGGACAAGGACTGTACAGATGTCTTCAAGCACAGTATGAGGCCTCCACAAGAATTATAATCCAATTTTAATTGAAAGAGACACTTGTTCCTATTTCTTCTCAAGGGTACTTATGTAAATTTCTTATAAGAATGACTCGGGAGACCGAGAGACAGTTAGCTAGATTGATGTTTTGTTGCTAGATCTCAGAAGACCGTAATACTCTATTTTTGAAGTATTTTCCCTTTAATGAAAGAAGTACCACTTTATTGCAAGATATGAGGCAATCTTGAGGAGATTTGTATGCTAATCTGGTGGTAGAGGGCCCCTACTGCCCAAGAATCTCTGTGCATATGGTTTAGATAAGTAACTGTAGCCTTGTTTCATTTCTAGTTTAAGCAATTTTCTGAACTTTGTTTTTTATACTCACTTGCATTGGATGCTACAGCCAGTCTTATTCTTACGAATTGTTCCAAAATACCACTAACATTGAATGAGACATAACTGTATTATTTTAGGAATTAGTTGCATTTTTTTTCAAACTTTACATTTTATGCTCACTCACATTGAATATTACAACCAGTCTTGTTCTTATAAATTGTTCCAAAATATCACTAATACTGAACAAGATAGGGTTGTAGTATTTTAGAGATTAGTTGCATTGTGGTTTAGTTGTAATACTCTGGAAATTAATGGCGCTCTAGTTCAGTTCCTGTTCATTGTATTTCAAGTTAGATTAGTGGCACTCTAGTTCAGTTTCTGTTCACTGTATTTCAAGTTAGGTTAATGGCATTCTAGTTCAGTTGTGGTCACTGCATTTCAAGTTTGATCGATTGCATTCTAGTTCAGTGATATCCATTGTATTTTAAGTTTTATTAGCTATTAAAATTAGACTTCACGGCCTTCATTATTTACAAAATACTTTTGTTCTTAATTTCTATCAATACATCATTATCATAGGAACAAGAATTGGAAATGTCGTTTTGAAGTCTTGATTGTTCCATAATTTCTCACAATTTCACAAACTGCCTCTTTTCCAAAGCTATTCCAAAATATTTCTAACTCTTGAATAAGGCTTAACAGTGATATTTTGGGTTGTAGAATGGATCAATCTCAATGTCATTAGTTAATTTAGAGAAGAGTTCCTCATTATGTTGCAGACTATCTTTTCCAACTGCATTCCAACAAATTTCTAGCCATGGATAAGATTTTTTCTGTGACCTTGTAGGTTGTTGTTTACTTAGAAGAACCTCATTGCATTAAACTTATCCTTTTCTCAAGTTATTCCAACATATTTATAATGAATGAATTGGACTTAGTTCATGTGATGAGTTATTGAGTTCATGTTATGAGTTATTTTCTTGTCAAGTTTTGTATTTTCTGAGTGCCATACATAGTTTAGAATAGGTTTTTCTCTGTTTTAGTGTGACCAACAACAGCTCTTTACCAACACTTAGTTCTTTTCCTTTTTAACACAAAACCACAAAACCAAAAACATTATAAAAACACTAAACACAACATAGTGAGAAACAGATACCTAGGCACATATAGTGCACTTCACTTCAATAGTTTACTAGCCCTGGTTGACAATTTATGACATCAATTTAGGAACACTAAGTTGAGCAGACAAATGTAGCACACTAGAAAAGGAAAAGAGATCGAAAACAAAGACTCTTGGATAAAAACAAAGGCAAATAAAGGCAGGCCAAGTGATCAAAATTTAATGGGCGTGTAATCATAGGTAGTTTATTTTACCACATTGAAACCAAAATTCCATTGTTTCATGTTTTAAGAGTCAAGAAACAAGCAAAAGATGACTCTAGTCACTTTCAGTTTTAAGCGAGCGTGAAAGGACAAGTGCTCGATGATATTTTCAAATTTATGGAGTCAGTAAGATTGAAAATGACTGCTCAGGTAGTCTAGGTAGAAGGGTGTACCAGGTTAACGTGAATTACCATATACACCTAGGTGATCAAATGAAAGAAGAAATGACCAAGGACTTGACGTACGTGCAGGTAGTCTCCCCGAATGTTGTGTTCGATGTATCATGGTTACAAGGTGGCAGACTCAACTTCCTACGTAGAAAAGGACTGCAACTTAGAGGGGTCTCCCTTTATATACTCGACGGTACGGGGAGCACAAGTTTGTAATAGTGCTATCTAAAGCTAGATGGCGAGCGACAGCTGCTAGGTTTAAAGACGCTGGAACACATCTCTAACTTAGACCACTAAATGTTTCATTAGGTTTCAATGTTTCCTTAGGTTAATTGAGTAAATTTTAAGTTGATCTTGTATTTACATTTCAATTCCAAGGTCCTACCGAATGTTGGATCTCAAAAATCCCTAAATGCAAGCTACATGCCAAAAAATACCATTTCGTTCGATGAAAAGCTATCTATGAGAAAGTTAGGAGTTTTCAAGCGATAGAAAATAATGAGAACATATAGAAACATCCACTACAGTGTCCGATGCAAGCTAATGAAAATGAGAAATATTTCCTAGAATTGTCCAATGCTAGATATGTGAAAGTCTTTCAATTTCATAATGCAAACAAGAATGCAAACAATTTTTTTTATTTTTTTTTGCATTGTAATAGAGAAAACAGTGCTCTAAATGACATGAAAAACAAACCAACACACTATTTCAAGAATGTTAAAGCGAGATTTGAAGCGAAATAACTTCAATCAACTCAAAACAAAGAAATCCAAACTCAAACCAATGTTGCAATCTCTCAAATCGAAGAAAGATCTCGAAACAGACCCATACAAGCAATGTGATCTTTGCTTGGAGTGACAAGAAGCAAAACTCAATGAAAGAGGCAAGAATAATTCAACCAATGCAATCACTCAAATGGATCAAGGGAGTTGAATGCAATCAATCAAGGAATGAAGTTTGCTGTGAAACCAAAAGACTCAAACTCCTACAGGAGACTTAGCATACCAAAGCACTTACAAAACCATAAGACTACGATGGTGATAGAAAATGGACAAACAGCTGAAGGAATGAAGCCAATCACAATAAAAAACCATACCAGAGCACTTAATGCATACCTAAAATAACCCAGAAGCATAAACACTGACCAAAAACTCCAAAACAAAGCAAACCCTAACACCTACAGGAATTGGCGTGACTGTTTGGCTATAATCAACACCAAACAGGGAACAGCGCGGGTGCTAAACTAGCAACAAGTGCCAGCTAGCGCGACTGTCTGACCAGAAAATGCACCAGGCCAGTTACCTCAGGTAAAAGGAAAATTTTGAAAAAACAGAGGTCAGATCTGATCCTCTGGGGCTGAACAAGGCTCTTGGACTTAGCAGAATAATCAGAAAAGGTAAAACAATCAAGCAAAGACCAACAAAAGACCTAATGGGTGAAAGATAAACTCTCACTGAATCCCCAGTATGGTCGCCAATTTCTTGGTGAGATAAATCCCCTTTGCGGACAGAGGCGATCCCACTAGCTCTAGAGTGGGTCTAGCCACAAAAAAGACACGATATAAGATTGATTCCTAGTTAACGAATGGATGAAGATTCGATAGATGACTTACCAGAAATCCTACACTGTTGTTGTCATCGGAAAGAGTGGCTCGCTTCTCACTCTTCATTTGATAGATCACGATCTGATTGCTTTCACGATCAGACACCTACACAGAAGAAAACAAGGACGGTATAAAACATACTAATTCACATTCGTAACTATCAATTAGTCGAAGAGGACTAAATCAATTGTATTACATAAACAACATAACAAAATGATGGAACCAACACCATAGTCAAGTATATTAATAAATGGAAGGAAGAATACAACCAAGCTTCGACGTTGCAATCTCCTCCAGCAAGGTTCAAGCAGAGCACATCTCACAAAGGCTCGTCAGGAATTCAGATGGGACTCTCTCTACGGAATTCTCCTTGGTTCTACCTTCTCAATGAAAATTACTCAGCTATAATATTCTTCTCCAAGTTTAGCTCCTTGGCTATCTATTCAGCTAGCTTTCATAAAGGGAGAAGGTTTGTTTATATAGAGGGAGAGGGATAGGTTAGGATCCCTATAATCATGGAAGGGATTCCTATCTTCAAGGAGTGTTCTATGGGAGGTAAAAAACCACTACCTAAAGAGAGATATATGTGGCTCATCAACTTAACCACTTCTAATGAGTCATCCCTAAGGTAGTTAGAAGGAAAATTCCACCTCTATTTGTTAAAAAAATTCCTAAAATAGCTAGCGGTGGCAATACACTAAGACAGAGCGCCATGTGGCACGGGCTCCAGTGCAAATATTCCACATCAACGCGAGTGATGAACTGGCTAACCGCGCAAAAGCCAAAACCTAGTTTTTTGTGTGTTTTTTGAGGAAATGTTCAATAGGAGAAATGATGTCCTTATGTAGAAGGATGCAAAGAGGGTGTTTGCAGAGTATGACATTGTTCATAGGTCATGGGAATGATCCTCCAATATGCAAGATGAGGGATTGCAGGGACGGTGACAAAATGTTGTTTAACACTTACACCCTTAACCTTAACCTTAACCTAACCTTAACGTAAGGTGAAGGTTAGGTTAAGTTTAAGGTTAAGTTAAGGGTAAAGTCAAAGTTAAGGTTACGTTAAGGTTATGGTTAAGGTTAAGGTTACGGGTTTAGTCAGGTTAAGGTTAAGGTTAAGGGTTTGGTTAAGGTTAGGTTAACGTTAAGGTTAAGGAAAAGGTTAAAGTCAAGGTTAGGGTTAAGTTAAGGTTAAGGTTAAGGTTAGGTTAAGGGTAAAGTTAAGGTTAAGGTTAGGTTAAAATTAAGCTGAAGGTTAAGGGTAACCTTAGGGTAAGCTTAGGGTAAGGTTAAGGTTAAAATTATTTTAAGGTAAGGATAAGGTTAAGGTTAGGTTAACTTAGGTTAAATTAAGGTTAAGGTTATGCGAAGGTTAAGGGATTAATCGTACCCTTAACCTTAACCTAACATTAACCCTAACCTTAACCTTTACCTAATGTTAACCTTAAACTGAACCATAACCTTAACCTTAACCTAACCTTAACCTTAACCCTGACCTTAAACTTACCCTTAAACTTATCTTAACCTTAACCTAACCTTAACCTTAACTTTACCCTTAACCTTACCTTAACCATAACCTTAACCTAACCTTAACCTTATCCTTTACCTTATCTTAACATTACCTTAACCATAACTTTAACCTTGACCTTAACTATAACCTAACCCTAACCTTGACCAAACCCTTAACCTTAACCTTAACCTTAACTTTACCCTTAACCTTAACCTTAACCTTAACTATAACCTAACCTTAACCTTAACCCTAACCTTAAACTTAACCTTAACCTTAACATTAACCTTCCCATAACCTTCACCTTTACCTAACCTTAACCTTAACCTTAACCTGACTAAACCCTTAACCTTAACCTTAACCTTCCCCTAACCTTAACCCTAACCTAAACCTTAACCTGAACCTGAACCTAACCTGTACCATAACCTTAACCTTAACTTTACCCTTAACCTAACCTTAACGTTACCCTAACCATACTAATCTTGTAACCATAACCTTAACCTTAACTTTACCCTTAACGTAACCTTACCCTTAACCTTAACCTAACCCTGACCTTAACCTTAACCATAACCTTATCTTTACCCTGTTAGCCACCTATAATATTTTGTTATACCAAAAGGTGGCTAAGATCTTTTTTGAGCCTCCAAGGAACTTAAATTTTATCAAAATTGTTGGCTCTTGAAGTCTCTTTAAGGCCTCATTACCCTCTTGTCCAAAATCACTCATTTTCTTTGTCCCATTTTTTATGCTGAAAATTTATAACGACTCATTTGAAAAACTGAAAGATCGCATTCTCCCCTCTTCTCCCAAAACCTTTCATCTATACCCCCTTTTTCTCCATCAAAACTACCTTGTTTTCATAAGTCTTTTTCTTTCCATTTATGAAAATTTCCCCTTTCATAGTTAAAAACTCACTTTTTAACTATTTCGGAACCCCCAAATCCATTAAAATCCTTAAAAATTTCTCATAAAAATCAAAGTTTTATTACTATGGACCTAAGCCCCTTGGGCTAAGTCCTAAACCACTTCCCCCCACATGCCCATGTGTTAAAACCAAACGCCAAAGCTTTCGGCGCTAATCGCATCGCAAATATCCAAAGGGTGCATGAATTTGAACCATTACAAAGCTCATTTTCCTTTGTAAACCCAAAAACCCACTTTCCGAAAGTTCTAAGTTAAAACTTAAAACCATGTGCTGAATATAAATGGGTTGATTGAAAAGAGCCGATCGCGCAATCGCAATCGAAAACAATACAAATGGGTTGATCGGAAAGACCAGGCTCAATGGCCCGATTGCGATTAGCCCTTGTCTTTATAACTCCTGGGCATATTACATTCCGTGAAAACCCCCGGCCCCGCAATCGGGCGCCTTTTTCCTTTACCTATATATTTTCCGCCCAATCCGTTAAACTTGTTTTATTCGCAAAAAACTTTGGTTTTCATGTGTTTAAGGGTTTTTTCCACCGGTGCGTAGGTCGTAGCAATCCTGACCGTTGATCTAGTCCTTTGATCCAACGGCCTGCGCTCAATCGCATCACAAACTCTCAATCACAATGCTTCAAGTGTGCCCTCCGATCAATCACAGTCCATACCTTCGATCTTCCGATCCTGCTCTCCCTCCGATTTATTCTTGACCGTTGATCTAATCCTTGATCCAATGGTCCGCGCAAAATTGCATCGCAATGTTTCACCCCCTTGCAATTATTTTTGATTCATTCCCCACCGTCGATCTGGTCCTCAGATCAACGACCAGCGCTCAATCGCAAAGGGCTCAATTGCAAAGTTTCAATCGCATGTTGTTTTGTGACCTCCCCGATTGCGATCCTCCGATTAAATCTGGGCCGTCCATTTCCCGCCTATCCAACGGTCCTTATTCCCTCCGATCGCAAGTCTTACCGCCATTTCAAAACCCGCCGATTCGTTTTCCGCCGTCGATCTGATCTGCAGATCAACGGCCAGCGCTTAATCGCACTGGAATTTTCAATCGCATCCCCTTTTCTGCCACCCCCGATTGAGACCCTCCGATTAGATCTGGACCGTCCACGTGTCCAGATCGGACGGTCCAAAACTGCTCCTCCTTATTCTTCTCCCGCTATCCTTTTTGCCTTTCTGTGCAGATCTCCACCGTTGGTTGCCTTCATCCGACGGCTACGCTCCTCTCCTGCCTTCTGAAGCAGTCTAACCCATTTCGCAGGATTTCTTAATTGTTTTATGTTTTATGCAGGTGTTTTCAATGGTTTTCCGTTGTATCACAAAGAAAGCCGAGGGTTGGGAAAGACGTTTCCTGCGCCTTCGAAGCTACTAAAAGGAACCATTCACACGGTTGGATTCAATGATTTGTCAATGTTTCATGAGCATTGATGCCGAAAAGCCCAGCGCGGCCCTGCACATCGACAAGACACTGTTTTATTCGAAAGAACAGTTAAAGAGTATCAGTTTTGAGAATAAAGCACAACAGAAGAAGATTGAAGACAATATTACGGGGATTACGGCTAAGACAGTTATCAAAAGCCTAATCCCTGACTCAAAACACAGTTTAAAGAAAACCTAAAGTGTTTTATCAGACAGAAAGCCTCCACCACCACAACTTGAGGCAAATTGATTCCTCAGCTACCAAAGAGCCACCTGTCGCCTCAAACCATTCAGAACAGAGGCCGAAGTTATTGCTCGAAGAAATATCCGCCTCCAGCATTGCCAAGAAGTTATTTCTGCAAGGAGACCAATGAATAAATATCTGCAGAGTTACTCCAAAACATACACAGAGCCTCAAAGTCAAACAAAGCTTCCACCGAGCTTTGATATTTATTGTGAAACAGTTAATGTAGTGATCCACCTATAAATTCTTCCCTCGAGCCTCTCAAAGGGCCGAGAATTCTTCACTCTGCATTAATTTTCCTTGAGATATTTTCTTAAAATCTCACCTCCTCATCTTCCTATAAGTACTTCTACAGAAGATGAGAAATTGTTGGTTGCAGAACTTTGAAATACACTTGAGCTCGAGACTTCTATTTGTACATAGTGTTCACTAGCCCTTGAAGCTCTGTTTGTGCTAGAGTAGTTAGGTTGAATAGTGAAGATGATTGTTGAATTGAAACATTGGACTTGAAGATTGTAACTGGTTTGACATCAATATAAAAGCTGTTTCTTGGGATCCTGGTCTTTATGACTGGTGAAGTGCTTCTTTCTTTGTTAATCGTTTTCCTTCTATGTATGCCATATTTTTCATTTTCCCTCTGTAAAGAACAGTTTAAACAGGGTTAGGATTTTCTGTATAGCAGTAACCTTCTCTGGCTGAGAAATCTTTATCTTAATGTTTTCTTTAGATTTGTTTATTTAAGAATGATTCAATACAGTTTAAACAGTTGGGAATGTTGGCGTTCCCTCGTCCTTCTGTTTGCTCAAACATTTTTCTCGAATGTTATTTCCATTATTTGCTATTAAAGTTAGACTAGAGAAGATATGGTTTGCCCTGATTCCTAGATTCTTTTCTCCAAAGGCAGATTCTGAAAGTTTCCCTTGGTGTTGACTGAAAGCATACTAGGTTTAAAAGTACTTTATCTGATCTTAAGTTACACTCTGTTTTTCTTATGTGTTTTCATACTTTCTGAAGGTAATTATGTGGATTACTGGATTGTTTTTCAATTAAGCTGCTTTAATACGAACTTGCCCAAGAAGTCTATGGTTAGCCCTGTCCTTGGTTGGTTTTAAAACAGTTACTTAAGAGGCTTTTCTTGTTTGGACTGACTATAAATCCTCTGAGAAATTATTATCAGTTTCCACCCCTCCAACATTTTAATGTTTCCATTTCATCATTTTAATCTCAATAATATTGTCGTATAGATGACTTGCCCCTTGGATCACACTTGATGTTGTTGTTCAATTAAAGCCCAGATATGACTCCATATCCCAATGGACTAAAAACCAGCGTTATATCTATCTATCTGCCAAAACTGTTCTATTTGCTTGCAACTTCTCACTTTTGAAACTTTTGCACTTAGGACTTCCCCCTCAAGTAACATTTCATGCTCAACCATCCAAAACAAAACAAAACCCTTGGCCTTCATAACTAGCCTAATATCATTACCTTAAGCTTTTCAAAGACAATATCCATCTTTGTACATATTGGAGAGATCCCTCTCCGGATTCAGGAGGGCTAGATCCTAGAATCCCAAAGTTGGTTGAAATGATGTTAACTCTATGATTGGACTCTCCCAATCTTGCTAATAAATTACAGAGACCTAACATACCCTTAACCTTAACCTTAATCTTAACCTTAACCTAACCTTAACCATAACCTAATATTAACCTTAACCTTAACCTGACCTTAACTATAACCTAACCCTAACCTTAACCTTAACCTTAACCTTAATAGGTTAAGGTTAAGGTTAAGGTTATGGTTAAGTTAGGTTAAGGTAAGGTTATAGTTAGGTTAAGCTTAAGGTTAAGGTTAAGATAAGATTAAGTTTAATGTTAGGTTAAGGTTAAGGTTTAAGGTTACGGGTCTTAACCTTAACCTTCACTATAACCTACCCTTCACATTAACCTTTACCTAACCTTAACCTTAACCTTAACCTTGAACTTAACTATAACCTAAACCTTAACCTTAACCTTCCCATAACCATAACATTAACCTTAACATTAACCTAACCTTAACCTTGACTTTACCTTAACCTAACCTTAACCCCTTAACCTTAACCTTAACCTTCCCATAACCATAACCTTAACCTTGACTTTACCCTTAACCTAACCTTAACCTTAACCTTAACCTTAACCTAACTAAACCCGTAACCTTAACCTTAACCTAACCTTAACCTTGACCTTAATTATAGCCTAACTCTAACCTTGACCAAACCTTAACCTTAACCTTAAGCTTCCCATTACCTTTCCTATAACCTAACCTAACCTTAATCTTAAACCTAACCTTAACATTAACCTTAACCTTAACCTTAACTTTACCCTTAACCTAAGGTTAGGGTTAGGTTATAGTTAAGGTCAAGTTTAAGGTTAAGGTTAAGGGAAAGGTTAAGTTTAAGGTCAAGGTTAAGGTTAATTTTAAGGGTTTGGTCAAGGTTAAGGTTAAGTTAAGGTTAAGGTTAAGGTTAAGGTTAGGGTAACCACTACATAAAGAGAGAGATCCATGGCTCATCAACTTAACCACTTCTAATGAGTCATCCCTGAGGTAGTTAGATGGAAACTTCCACCTGTATTTGTTAAAAAACATTCCTAAAACAGCTGGCACAGGAAATACACTAAGATAGAGTGCCAGGTGGCACGGGCTCCAGTGCAAATATTCCACATCGGCGCAAGGGATGAACTGGATAACCGTGCCAAAGCCAAAACATAGGTTTTTGTGTTTTTTTTGAGGAAATGTTCAACAAGAGAAATGATGTCCTTATGCAGAAGGATAAAAAGAGGGTGTTTTCATAGTATGACATTGTTCACAGGTCACGGGAATGATCCTCCGATATGTGGGACGAGGGATTGCAGGGATGGTGACAAAATGTTGTGTAACACTTACCCCCTTAACCTTAACCTTAACCTTAACCTGACTAAACCTGTAACCTTAACCTTACCATTACCTAACCTTAACCTTAACCTTAACCTAACCTTAAGGTAAGGTTAAGGTTAGGTTAAGTTTAACGTTAAGGTTCAGTTAAGGGTAAAGTCAAAGTTAAGGTTAGGTTAAGGTTATGGTTAAGGTTAAGGTTATTGGTTTAGTCAGGTTAAGGTTAAAGTTAAAGGTTTGGTTAAGGTTAGGTTAAGGTTAAGGTTACTGGTTTAGTCAGGTTAAGGTTAAAGTTAAAGGTTTGGTTAAGGTTAGGTTAAGGTTAAGGTTAAGGTCAAGTTAGGGTTAGGATGAGGTTAAGGTTAAGGTTAGGTTAAGGGTAAAGTTAAGGTTACGGTTAGGTTAAAATTAAGTTGGAGGTTAAGGGTAAGGTTAGGGTAAGCTTAGGGTAAGGTTAGGGGAAGGTTAATGTTAAAGTTATTTTAAAGTAAGGATAAGGTTAAGGTTAGGTTAGGTTAGGTTAGGTTAAATTAAGGTTAAGGTTAAGGTTAAGGTTATGTGAAGGTTAAGGGATTAATCGTACCCTTAACCTTAACCTAACATTAACCCTAACCTTAACCTTGACCTTAACTATAACCTAACCCTAAACTTAACCTAACCTTAACCTCAACTTTAACCTTAACCTTACCCTAGAATTAACCATAACCTTAACCTTAACCTTACCCCCTTAACCATAACCTTAACCTTAACCTGACTAAATCTGTAACCTTAATCTTACCTTAATCCAAATTTAACCTTAACCTTAACCTAACTATAGCCGTACCCTTAACCTTAACCTTGACCTTAACTATAACCTAAACCTAACATTGACCAAACCCTTAATATTAACCTTTACTTAATCGTAACCTTAACCTTAACCATAACCTTAACCTTACCTTAACCCAACCTAACCTTAACCTTAACGTTAACCTTAACCTTAAACTTAACCTTGACCTTAACTATAACCTAACCCTAACCTTGACCAAATCCTTAACCTTAACCTTACCCTAATATTAACCTTAACATAAGCTTAACCTTCCCATAACCATAAACTTAAACTTAACCTTAACCTTAACCTAACTAAACCCGTAACCTTAACCTTAAGGTTAAGGTTAGGGGAAGGTTAAGGTAAATTCAAGGTTAAGGGTAAAGTTAAGGTTAAGGTTAGGTTGAGGTTAGGTTAAGGTTAGGGTTAAGGTTAGGGTAAGGTTATAGTTAAGGTTAAGATAAGGTTAAGGTTAAGATAAGGTTAAGGTTAAGGTTAAGGTTAAGGTCATGGTTAAGGTTAAGGCTAAGGTTAGGTTAAGTTAAGGTTAAGGTTACGGTTAGGTTATAGTTAAATTTAAGGTTAAGGTTAGGTTATATTTAAATTTATGTTTAGGGTCAAGGGTAAGGGTAACGTTAAGGTTAGGTTAAGGTTAATATTAGGTTAAGTGTAAATTTAAGGTTATGGTTAGGGTAATATTAGGGTTAAGGTTAGGGAAACGTCAAGGTTAAGGTTAGGTTAAGGGTAAAGTCAAGGTCAAGGTTAAGGTTATGGTTATGGGAAGGTTAAGGTTAGGTTATAGTTAAGTTTAAGGGTTTGGTCAAGGTTAGAATTAGGTTAAAGTTAAGGTTAGTTTAAGGATAAAGTCAAGGTTAAGGTTATGGTTATGGGAAGGTTAAGGTTAAGGTTGAGGTTAAGGTCAAGGTCAAGGTCAAGGGTAAGATAAGGTTAAGGTTAAGGTTAAGGTTAAGGTTAGGTTAAGGTCAAGGTTAAGGTTAGGTTAAGGTTAGGGTTAGGTTAAGGTTAAGGGCGAAGGTTAAGGGTAAGGTTAAGGTTAAGGTTAAGGTTATGGTTAAGGTTAAACTTATGGTTAGGTCAAGGTTAAATTAGGTTAAGGTAAGGTTAAGGTTAGGTTAGGCTATAGTTAAAGTTAAGGTTGAGGTTAGGTTAAGGGTAAAGTTAAGGTTAAGGTTAAGGTTAAGTTTAGGTTAAGGTTAAGGTCAAGGTTACAGTTATGTTAAGGTAACGTTAAGATAAGGTTAAGGGTTACGGGTTTAGTCAGGTTAAGTTTAATGCTAAGGTTATGGGTTTAGTCAGGTTAAGGTTAAGGTTAAGGTTATGAGTTTAGTGAGGTTAAGGTTAAGGGGGTAAGATTAAGGTTAAGTTCAAGGTCAAGGTTAAGATTAAGTTAGGTTAAGGTTAAGTGTTTGGTCAAGGTTAGGGTTAGGTTATAGTTAAGGTCAAAGTTAAGGTTAGGTTAAGGTTAAGGTTAAGTTTAAGGTTTTGGTTAAGGTTAAGGTTAAGGTTAGGTAAAGGTTAGGTTAATGTTAACCTTGACCTTGAATTTAACCTTAACCTTAACCTTACCCTTACCCTAACCTTAACCTTAACCTAACCTTAAAGTTAACCTTAACCTTCCCATAACCATAACCTTAACCTTTACCTTAACCTTAGCCTAACCTTAACTTTAACCTTAACCTTAACCTTAACCTTAACCATAACCTTAACCTTGACCTTAACTATAGCCTAACCCTAACCTTGACCAAGCCCTTGACCTTAACTATAACCTAACCCTAACCATAACCAAACCCTTAACCTTAACCTTATCTTACCCTTAACCTTAACTTATCCTTAACGTTAACGTTAACCTTAACCTTGACCTAACTATAACCTTAACCTTACCTTAACCTAAGTTAACATTAACCTTAACATTAGGTTAAGGGTAAAGTCAAGGTTAAGACTGAGGTTAAGGTTACGGGTAAAGTTAAGGTTAAATTTAAGGTTAAGGTTAGGGTTAAGGTTAGGGTAAGATTAAGTTTAAGGTTAATGTTAAGGGTTTGTTCAAGGTTAGGGTTAGGTTATAGTTAAGGTCAAGGTTAAGGTTAGGGAAAAGGTTAAGGTTAAGGTGAAGGGTAAGGTTAAGGTAAGGTTAGGGCAAAGGTTCAGGTTAAGGTTAAGGTTAAGGGTTTCCTTGCCCTTAACCTTAACCTTGACCTTAACTATAACCTAACCCTAAAATTACCCTTAACCTAACCTTAACCTTACCCTTAACCTAATCTTAACCTTAACCGTAACTTGACTAAACCTGTAACCTTAACCTTACTCTTGACCTTATCTTACATTGACCTTAGCTATAACCTTAACCTTAACTTTACCCTTAGCCTAATATGAACCTTAACCTAACCATAACCTTGACTTTACCCTTAAATTAACCTTAAAATTCAGTATAACCTAACCCTAACCTTGACCAAACCCTTAACCTTAACCTTAACCTTACCCTTATCATAAACTTACCCTTAACCTTATCTTAACCTTTACTTAACCTTAACCTTGACCTTGACCTTATCCTCAACATTAACCTTAACCTTAAACTTAACCTTAACTTTACCCTTAACCTTAACATTACCCTTAACTATAAATTTAACCTTAACCTTGAAATTAACTATAACCTAACCCTAACCTTGACCAAATGCTTATCCTTAACCTTAACCGTAATCTTAACCTTAACCTTACCCTTAACCATAACTTATCCTTATCCTTAACCTTAACCATAATCTTAACCTCAAGCTAAGGTTAAGGGTAAGGTTAGGGTAAGGTTAATATTAGGTTAAGGGTAAAGTTAAGGTTAAGGTTAGTGTTAAGGTTAGGGTTACCTTATAGTTAAGGTAAAGGTTGATGTTAAGGGTAAGGTTATAGTTAGGTAAGGGTAAGGGTAAGGTTAAGGTTAAGGGTAAAGTTAAGGTTAAGGTTATGGTTATGGGAAGTGTTAGCTGCCTATAATTAGCAAGATTGGAAAAAGTCCAACTGTAGGGAGCACTTATTTCAACCACTTTAGGATTCTAGGATCTAGCCCTCCTAAATCTGGAGAGGGTTCTCTCCAATAAAGTGCAAAGATAGATTTATCTTTAAGGCTTATGGGTAATGATATTTGGCTAGTTATGAAGGCCGGGGGTTTTTGTTTGTTTTTGGATGGTTGAGCATGATTATTATTTGAGTGGAAAGTTCTAAATGGAAAGAGTTTCAAAGGTGTGAAGTTGCAAGAAATCAGAACAATCTTTGGCTAAAAAGATAGATATAACGTTGGTTTTAGTCCATTGGGCTATGGAGTCATAATAGGGTTTAATTTAAACAACAAGGTTCAAGAGTGGTCCATGGGGCAAGTCATCTATGTCTAAGGATCTCTTTAAAGTTGATTTTATGGAATTAAAGGATACAACAAGAAGGGGAATTTAAACAAATGAAGAACAAAGAGCAGCCTAAGATCTGGTAAGTACTTTGAAACTAGCCAGCTTTTGACACATTCTTAGGGAAACTTTTAGGCAGTCTTTGGGGATAAAACTAAAGGACAGGGCTCACCATGAATTCCCTAGTTCATCTCTACTTAACATAAACTAAAAATAACATTTAAGAACAAAAATTATTATATATTGTAGGACGAGGGAACACCAACATTCCTAACTGCTTAAACTGAATTAAATCATTCCTAAACAACACAATTTGGAAGAAAACATTAAGATAAAGCTTATCAGTCAGAGAAGGGTACTGATATACAGTAAATCCTAACTCTATGCTTGTTGTTCTTTATCATAGAATATGGACAAAGTGACAACAAAAATAAAATAACAATTTAGAATAAGAAATAACATCACCGTCGACATAGACCAGGATCCCCTAAATTAGCTTATATTGATGCTTCAAACCAGTTACAGCTTTAAGTCCAGTGTTTCAGTTCAGCAATCATCTTCACTTCTCAGCCTAACTATTCTATCACAAACAAAGCTTCAAGAGCCTTTGAACACTATTTACAAGTAGAAGTTTCGAGCACAAGTATATTTCAAAGTTCAACCAACATTTTCTCATTTTCTACAGCAGTATTTATAGAAAGAATGAGGAGTGGGAGGGGATAAAAGATCTCCTAGGTCAATTAATATAGACTTAATACTTCTCGGCCTTTGAGGGGCTCAATGGAGAAGTTTATGGATGTGTCCTTTTTATTAAATGTTTTACATTAAGAATTAAGCTCGGTGGGAGCTTTTGTTGACTTTAAGGCTCTGTTTCATGTTGTAATAACTCTGCTGATATTTTTTTCATTAAGTTCCTTTGGCAGAATTAACTATTTAGCTGTGTTGAGGCAAATATTTTATTTTCTGGTAATAAATCGGCCTATGTTGAATGCTTTGAGGCTATAGGTGGCATTAGGTAGCTGAGGGGAATCAATTTTCCTCTTATGTGGCAGTGGAGGCTCTTCTGACTGATAAATATTTTGATTTGTCTTTAATTGCATTTTAATTCGGAGGATTAAGCTTTTGATTTTCGATTTTAGCCATAATCCTCCAAAATTGGGAAAATAGTCTTCGATCCTCTATTTTTTTGTGTTTTCTTATTCAACACTGATACTCTTTTTAATTGTTTTTGTCTTGTTGATGTGAAGGTGCCGCAAAGGGTCCATATGGCATCAATGCCCATGAAGCATCGATGAAACTTGGATTTTGAACCTTGTAGATGGCTTTTCTGTATGCACAAAGGCATGAGGGATCGTCATCCCTAGCCTTTGGTTTTCCTTTGATATAATGTAAAAACCATTGAAACCTGCAAAAACCAACAAAAATTAGGAAATCTTGCGTTATTGGGGTAAACTGCTTCAGAGGTTGTAGGGAAGGAGCAAGGCCGTTGGATAGCAACATCCAACGGTGGAGATCTGTGCATAGTGGTCAAAAAGGAGAACGGTGGGAAGAAATAAGTCGAATCCATCGATCTACGGAGATCGACGGTCAAGATTAATTGGGAGGAAATAAAGTGAAGGGGTCACTTTATATAGAAATGGTGGAAATATAAAGAAATAAGGTTAAAAACCATTGATAGAAGCAGAGGGCAACAGTATAATGAGAAATTATATCTGAGTCGTTGATCTACAAAGATCAATGGTGGGGGAGCGATCGCGACATAGGAAAGATGCGCAGGCGGGAGGAAGATGGGCGGTTTCAATCTAGGCCGTAGGATCAAGGATTTGGATGGCAAAGATCAGATCTAGAGGGAGGCAGGACCCACATGGGTAGGCTCTGTCGGGGTCAATATGGGCCAGTGGATGGAACAAAATGATGGTTGAGATGTGATCTGGGGTATGAGCGAAAATAATACAAGGGCAGAGAAGGTTTTATAAGGACTGTTGATCTGCAGAGATCAATGACTGAAAATGGTTGGAAAACATTATAGAGCGGGGCCATATGTTTTTAACCGAAGTCAGAAAATGTGATCTGGACCGTCCGATTGGGACACGTTGACGACCTAGATGCAATCAGAGTTTTGCAATCGGTGGGGTGATGAATAGGGAGGGCATCGAAGCGATTGGTTGTGGGTCATCGATCTGCAGATCAGATCGATGGCGGGAAATGGATCGGGGAATGTCAATCGGAGGTGAGGAAATGTTTAACGCACCCGATAAAAAACTTGCGATGCGATAATGCATGGGCCGTTTGATCGGCTTATGATCAACGACGGATATGGTTTGAGAATATATACCGGCAGAAACCCTTTATAACATATGTAAACCAAAAATTTAATAAAATACAAAGGTTTTAGCTTCAAGGGCGGGTTATATATATGTGTATTGGCGCTCGACTATAGGGCCTGTGGTTCATATGGGAAAAAAATAGGCCCGGGGCTTAAAACGTATAAGGGCCAATCAGATTGGAGATAAAAATGATGGTCTTTAAATCTACCCATTTACATTAAAAACATTGCTCCGGTGGGTTTTAGACCAAAACTTAGGAAAAAGTGGGTTTTGGAATAAACAAAGGGAAATATGCATTGGAGATGGGTCATTCACAATTTTTAGTGCCCGATTGCGGGCACAAGGGTCATATAAGACAGTAATATGATCGGGAGTTCATAAACATAGGGCTTAATCGCATCAGAGGCTTTAACATAAGAAATTGACTTACGCGCTCTGATTTCTCTAATGTGATAAGTGACAAATGGGCTTAGCACTTCGCTCCATCACCAAGGCATATGGTGGGGAAGTGGTTAGGACTTAGCCAAAAGGGGCTTAAGCCTATAATACAAAAAGTGTATTTTTATGATTTTTTTTTAGAATTTTCTGATGGATTTGGAGGTTTCGGCAAAGTTTTAAAATGAGTTTTAAACTTTGTAAAGAGGAATTTACAAAGGAGAAAAGGGGAACAAATGGAAAATGCAAGAATTTCATGGGAATGAAAGGGGTAAAAAATGAAGGTTAGTTTGAAGTGAAAGGAAGGGAAAAATGGTGTATGCAACATTCTTCTCTTCATAAAATCAATAGAATTCCAGAGTTTAAAATGGAAATAACAGTGAAGTTTTGAACAAAGGGCAGGATGTCTTCAAGAGTTTTCAAGAGATAACATTTTTTAGAAATAAAACTTGTTTCTTGAAAGCTCCAAAAATGTTTTAGCCACCTTTAGATATAAAAAATTTTATAGGTGGCTAACAGTGGCTCCACTTGGGGATGGTGCCTTCTTGAAGGCATCAAGAACTTCAGACTTGCATTCTCTGGGAGGCTGATTAGTGCCTTATCCATTGGGCTTCCTTTCTTTACTTGGATGTTCTTCTTTTGCTCTAGAAAAGGTTTAGAAGCCATGAAAAATACAATGGATTTTCATCAATACAAACTTTCTACCTACCCAATCCTACTAATATAACATTTTTCTTCTTTAGAGTGCACTTGGATTGGAAAACTCTTTTTACAGCATTTTATTCTTTTGAAAGCAAAAAAAATCTAATCTATTTCTACTCTTTATTTGTCCATGGACTCAGATTAAAAAGTGAGTCCACATGCTTCTCTACCGAATCTACCAATCTGTTAGGATTAAACAATCTAACAGAGTTTTATTCTATAATTTCTAAAACAGAAATTTAAAAGCATGCAAGCCAAGATTGAACAGTCTAACTTGATGCTAATCTATGGCATAAAAAGAAAGTTGTACATAGATATTATTTTGTAGAAAATAGAAACAAAATGGAAGGCATAAGATCTGAAAGTTCAAAGAACTTCCTTCATCTTTTTATAGTTGTGTTCTTACTTTTTTTTAAGATGTTCTTTACTTGTCCTTTGGTTCAGATTTTGCGTTGATAAGAACTAGTTTTACCTCTGTTTTGACTCAGTAATTTACACAGATTTGAGTCACTCTTATGGCCCAGAAAGAGCTTTTCAATGGTATATCACACTCCTAAAACTGACTTCTGGATTGGACGATATGCCCAAATGAATTAAGACCTCAAAAGCACAACTCTACCTCTTTTTTCCATTTGCTCCTTTAACTTTATTATTTTCCTTTTTTATATAATTTTTGGCCTTTACTGAAAAATTCGTTGTTGCTTTGTAATTGTCACATCCTACAAAATTTGATGCGATTTTGCACCTCCGACGTGATCGCATCACATCACAACAGTTCATCGGATCCCGACTGACCCACCTCTGATGTGCCATTTCCAATGCGATTGATTCTTCCTCGATATCTGCAATCGCACCATCGCATCATGACATAACACTTAACCTTCCTCCACTTCTCGCCGATGTGATCATCGCCATCGTTCATCGTGTTACAAAGTCTTTTCCCATCACATATTTCCACCCCGCTATGTTTAAACCCTTCGTGCTCCATTCTGCCGATGCGATGAATCGCATATCGCCTATCGCATCGCGTGATCCCACCAGCACTGGACCCTGCTTACCAACTTCTCATCGCATCATGCATTTGCATCCCCACGATATTTAATCTTGCCTCATCGTTTCACTACAATTTTTTATTGTGATTCATGTCTCCCACCTAAAATCCCTTCCGCCTTTTCAAAAGAAAAGGGTTTTTCTATCTGTAAAAGTGGAAATTTCATTTTATATTTGTTTTAAAATAATTTCTTCCACCTTCCTCTACAGCTCCCTTATCCTTGGTCTATACTCCATTGCATCACCCCACATTCCATTTCTCCTTTGTGTCATCACTCCATCGCCATCGCATATCACAATTTCTCTGCTCAAGTTATACCCGCCCCTTCCGCTGCAATTTGCGATTGCGATTTCTCCCAGTCCCACCAAATCTTTCTGCCACTTCCGCCTGTTCCACTTCTCCTCTGTGAAATTTTACACTATCACATCACATCGCTCCATTATGCAATGCACCCTCCCCCCCCCCCCCCCTTACAATGCAATTTGCGATTGCGATTCGGGCCCACCATCCTTCCTTTCGCTCTTTTCAATATAAAAAGGGATTTTTTTTGGTTAAAGGGGTCAATGTGATTTTAGTCGGTTCCAAAGGCATTTTTCTTCGGAAAAAGGGTTTTTCTTCGGAAAAAGGGTTTTTCTTCAAGATTAAAGGAAAACACATTCTTTTTTGGGCCACAATCTATTATGAAACACAGAAATCATTACAGTTTTTATCCCAGAACGACAACAATGATAAAAGAGGGGAATCAATTCCAAATTTGTCTTTCTTCTCCTCTATTTGAGTAACTGTAATAGCAAATCCTCTAGATGGTCAAAATGTATTGTTTCTTTTTTTAGAGGCATTCTGTTGGTCTCTTTCCTATATTCATATTTTAATTTCTAGGTAGGTGAAACAACTCCTCCTTCTTTGGATCCACCCCCTTTGAAACTGATCTATTTAATGTAGTTTTTTAATCATTTGTAAGGGGGGGAAAAGGTGGAATACATTGGAATCATTGAGGATGCTTTGTGCTCCATTTTTTAACAGTTTGGTAGGGAATTAATAAAGAAATGCAGCACTGATTTATGGGATCCCTGTGGTATGGATTTTAGCACTGTTATTTCCTTTGTGATCATTTGTTAATTGTTATGTCTACCATTCATTCATTCATATTTCTGTTTGGATGTTTTCAAGATAGATAGGTATAATCCATTGTATGATACTCTGCCTTGGGAAAATCATTCAATACTTTATGTTTTTTGCTGTTTGAAGAGGATCCATATCCTATGCCCTTTTCAGCTTCTCACCAGTCTTAAACATTCCATCATTATTAAAAACAAAGTTGTTAAAATCCTCGTCTACATTGCCCCATAGAATACCCTGTATCTCTGATTTAATTCCCTAGATTCAAATTGCCCAGCCCCATCTGATCCATACAACCCAGAAAATTGATAAAAAATTTCGAGCTACTATACCTAGCCTAAAATCAATTTGTAGTTATATTTCATTAAACATTTTTCACGGAGAAAGCCCTCTCCTGTCCTTGTAGGGCTAGCTACAAGGCTGAGTGTGGTTAGAGGTTACCCTCATTTTCCTTCCTTCAGCCTGAGGTTCAAATTAGGTGCTAAAAAAATGTTTGGTCAAGGTTAAGGGTTAGGTTAAGGTTAAGGTTAGTTTAAGTGTAAATTCAAGGTTAAGGTAAAGTTAAGGTTAAGGTTAAGGTCAAGGTTAAGGTTAAGGTCAAGGTTAGGGATAGGTTATAGTTAATGCTGAGGTTAAGGTTAAGGGTAAGGTTATAGTTAGGTTAAAGTTAAGGTTAAGGTTAGGTTAAGGTTAAAGTTAAGGTTAGGTTAAGGTTAAGTTAAGTTTACTGTTATGGTTAAGGTTGAGGTTAAGGTTAAGGTCAAGGTTAAGGTTATGGGTTTGGTTAAGGTTAGGGTTAGGTTTTAGTTAAGGTTAAGGGATCAAGGTCAAGGTTAAGGTTAAGGTTAAGGTTACAGGTTTATTCAAGTAAAGGTTAAGGTTTAGGGTTTGTTCAAGGTTAGGGTTAGGTTATAGTTAAGGTCAAGGTTAAGGTTAAGGATAAGGTTATAGTTAGGTTAAGGTTAAGGTTAGGATAAGTTTAAGGTTAAGGGTTTGGTAAAGGTTAGTGTTAGGTTATAGTTAAGGTTAAGGTTAAGGTTAGGTTAATTTAAGGTTAAGGTCAAGGTTAAGGGTAAGGTTAAGCTTAGGTTAAGGTTAAGATTAGGTTAAGGGTATATTTAAGGTTAAGGTTAGGCTAAGGGTAAATTTAAGGTTAAGGTTAGGGTTAAGGTTAAGGTTAGGGTTTTTTCAAGGTTAGGGTTAGGCTATAGCTAAGGTTAAGGTTACGGTTCAGGTTAAGGTTAAGGTTATGGGGTTAGTAAGGTTAAGGTTAAGGTTAAGATTAAGGGTAAGGTCAAGGATAAGGTTACGGGTCTTAACCTTAACCTTCATTATAACCTAACCTTAACCTTAACCTAAACTTAACCATAACCTTAACCTTAACCTTGACCTTAACATTCACCCTTAACCTTAACCTAACCTTAACCTTAACCTTGATAATAACCTTAACCTAACCTTAACCATAACCATAACCTTAACCTTAAAATTAATGTTAGCCTTCACCTTAACCTAACCTTAACCTTGACTAAACTCTTAACCTTAACCTTAACCCGTAACCTGACCAAACCCTTAACCTTAAACTTAAGGTTACAGGTTTAGTCAGGTTAAGGTTAAGGTTAAGGTTAAGGTTAAGATTAGGTAAAGGTTAAGGTAAGGTTAAGGTTAGGTTAAGGGTAAAGTCAAGGTTAAGGTTAGGTTAAGGTTAATATTAGGTTAAGACTAAAATTAAGGTTATGGTTAAGGTAAGTTTAAGGTTATTTTAAGGGTAAAGTTAAGGCTAAGGTTATGGTTAAGTTTAGGTTAAGGTTAAGGTTAAGGTTCAGGTTCAGGTTAGGGTTAAGATTAGGGAAAGGTTAAGGTTAAACATAAGGTTAAGGTTAAGGTTTGACTTTACAGTTAACCTAATCTTAAGCTTAATCTTAACATTAACCTTATATTACCCTTAACCTTAACTTAATATTAACCTTAACCTTGACCTAACGGTAGCCTTCACCTTCACCTAACCGTCACCTTAACCTTAACCTTAACCTTAAACATAACCTTAAACTATAATTTACCATTAAATTAACCTTAAACTTAACCTTAACCTAACCCTCACCTTGACCAAACCCTTAACCTCAATCTTAACTTGACTAAACCTGTAACCTTAACCTTAACCTTACCCTTAACCTTCACCTTAACCTTGACTTTACTCTTAAACTAACCTTAACCTAACCTTAATTATAACCTAACCCTAACATTGACCAAACCCTTAACCTTAACCTTAATCTAACCTAACCTTAACTTTACCCTTAACCTAACCTTAACCTTAGCTTTAACCTGATCCTTAACCTAACCTTAACCTTAACCTTAACTAAAACATTCCCCTAACCATAACCCTAACCTTAACCTTAACTTTACCCTTAACCTAATCTTAACCTTAACTATAACCTAACCCTAACTTTAACCTTAACCATAGCATTATCTTTACCCTTAATGCTAACTATAACCTTAACCTGACCTTAACTATAACCGAACATTAACCTTGACCAAAACCTTACCCTTAACCTAACCTTAACCTTCACTTTACCCTTAACCTAACCTTAACCCTGACCTTAACCTCACCTTAACCTTAATTTTACCCTTAACCTAATCTTAACCTTAACCCAACCTTGACATTAACCTTAACCTGACCTTAACCTTAACCTAACTGTAACATTAACCTTACCTTAACCTAACTTAACCTTAACCTTGACCTTGACCTTAACCTTAACCTTACCCTATCCTTACCCTTCACCTTCAGCTTAACCTTGACTTTAACCTTAACCTTCCCCTAACCTTAACCTTAACTTTACCCTTAACCTAACCTTAACCTTAACCTTACCCTTAACCTTCACCCTTAACCTCAACCTAACTATAACCTTGACCAAACCCTTAACATTAAACTTAACCTGACTAAACCCGTAACGTTAGGATAAAGTTAAGGTCAAGGTCAATGTTAAGGTTAAGTTAGGTTAAGGTAAGGTTAGTTAAGTTAAGGTTAAGGTTAAGGGTTTGGTCAAGGTTAGAGTTAGGTTGAGGTTAAGGGTGAAGGTTAAGGGTAAGGTTAAGGTTAAGGGTAAAGTTAAGGTTAAGGTTAGGTTTGAGGTATGGTTAATGTTACAATTAAGGTTGAGGTTAAAGTTAAGTTAAGGTTAAAGTCAAGGTTAAGGTTAAGGGTTTGGATAAGGTTAAGGTTAGGTTATAGTTAAGGTTAAGGGTTTCGTCAAGGTTAGGGTTAGGTTATAGTGAAGGTTAAGGTTAAGGTTACGGTTGACTTTACTCTTAACTTAACCTTAACCTAACCTTAACCTTAACCTTTACCTTTACCTTCACCTTCACCTTATCCTTATCTTTATCTTAACCATAACCTAACCCTAACCTTAACCTTAACCTTAACATTAACCTTAACCTTAACCTCATTTTTATCTTAAACTTAGCCTAACCCTAACCTTAACCTTAACCCTAACCTTAAACTTCACATGAAATTTTACCCTAACGTTACCCATAACCTTAACCTTCATTATAACCTAACCTTAACCTTGACCATAACCTTAACCTTAACCTTAACCTGACTAAACCCTTAAGGTTAGGGTAAAGTTAAAGTTAAGGTTAAGGTGAAGGTGAAGGTTAAAGTTAAGTTAGGTTAAGGTAAGGTTATAGTTAGGTTAAGGTTAGGGTTAAGGTTATGTTAATGTTAAGATAAGGTTAAGGTTAAGGTTAGGTTAAGGGTAAGTGAAGGTTAAGGTAAAGTTAAGGTTAAGGTTAGGTTAAGGTTAAGGTTAGGTTAAGGGTAAAGTCAAGGTTAAGGTTAGGTTAAAGTTAAGGTTAAGGCTAAGGGTTTGGTTAAGGTTAGGGTTAGGTTTTAGTTAAGGTTAAGGTTAGGATAAGGTTAAAGTTAAGTGGGTAGGGTTAAGGTTAAGGTTAAGGTTAAGGGTAAAGGTCCAGGTTAAGGTTAAGGGTAAGGTTAAGGTTACGGGTTTAGTGAGGTTAAGGTTAAGGTTAAGGTGAAGTTAAGGGTAAGGTTAAGCTTAAGTTAGGTTTAGGGTAAGGTTATATTTAGGTTAAGGTTAAGGTTACGGATTTAGTCAGGTTAAGGTTATGGGTTTAATCAGGTTAGGGTTAAGGATAATGGTTTGGTCAAGGTTAGGGTTATGGTTAACATTAAGTTTAAGGTTAAATTTAGGCTAAGGTAAGGTTAAGGTTACAGGTTTAGCTAGGTTAGGGTAAGGGTAATGTTTAGGTTAAGGTTAATGTTAAGGTTAGGTTATAGTGAAGGTTGAGGTTAGGGTTAGGTTATAGTTAAGGTCAAGGTTAAGGTTACAGTTAGGTCAAGGTTAAGGTTAAGGTTAAGGTTAAGGATAACTTAAGGTTAAGGGTAAGATAAGGTTAAGGTAAAGGTTAAGGTTAAGGTTAATGTTAAAGTAAAGGTTAATTTTAAGGCTAAGGTTAAGGTTAGGTAAAGGTTAAGGTTAGGGTTAGGTTATAGTTAAGGTTAGGGTTAAGGTTAGGTTAAGGTGAAGGTTAAGGATAAGGTTAAGTTTAACGTTAAGGCCAAGGTTAAGGTTAATTTAGGTTAAGGTTATGGGTTTATTCAAGTTAAGGTTAAGGGTTTGGTCAAGGTTACGATTAGGTTATAGTTAAGGTTAAGGTTACAAGTCTTAACCTTAACCTTCACTATAACCTAACCTTAACCTTGACCTTAACTATAACCTAACCCTAACCTTGACCAAACCCTTATCATTACCCTTAACCTTAAACTAACCTTAACCTTAACTAAACCCTTAACCTTAACCTTAATGTAACCTTAACCTCAACCTAAACTTAACCTTAGCTTAACCTTAACCTTGAACTTAACCTTCCAAACCGTTAACCTTAACCTTAAACTTAACTTAACCTTAACCTTAACCTAACCATAACCTTACTCTTAACCTAATATTAATCTTAATCTTGACCTTAAACTTAACCTTAACCTTAACCTTACCCTTAACCTTAAACTTAACCTTGACCTTAACTATAAACTAACCCTAACCTTAACAAAACCCTTAACCATAACCTTAACCTTAACCTTCCCATAACCATAACCTTAACCTTAACCTTGACCTTACCCTTAACCTTAACCTTAACATTACCCCCTTAACCGTAAGCTTAAACTTAACCTGACTAAGCCCGTAACCTTAACGTTAACCTTAAATTTACCCTTAACCTAACCTTAACCATAACCTTAACCTTAACCTTAACCTTACCCTTACCTAACCTTAACCTTAACCTTAACATTTACCTAACCTTAACCTTAACCTAACCCTAACCTTTACCTAACCTTAACCTTAAAGTTAAACTAACCTTAAGCTTAAGCTTAAGCTTAACCTTAACTTAACCTAACCTTAACCTTAACTATAACCTTACCCTTAACCTAACCCTAACCCTAACCTTAACCTTAACCTTGACCTTGACCTTAACCTTAAAATTAACCTTACCCTTAGCCTTCACTTTAAGCTTAACCTTGACCTGACTAAACCCATA
Source organism: Pinus albicaulis (assembly GCA_034641835.2). Classification (NCBI taxonomy): domain Eukaryota; kingdom Viridiplantae; phylum Streptophyta; class Pinopsida; order Pinales; family Pinaceae; genus Pinus; species Pinus albicaulis. The sequence continues at coordinate 315,440,889 of CM076574.1, read as the reverse complement.
ACACTTAACCTTAACCTTAACCTGACTAAACCCATAACCTTAACATTAACCTAACCTTAACCTTGACCTTAACAATAACCTAACCCTAACCTTGACTGAACCCTTAACATTAACCCATAAAATTAACCTTATATTTAAGGTTATGGTTAAGGTTAAGGTTAAGGTTATGGTTAAGTTCAAGGTCAAGGTCAAGGTCAAGGTTAAGGTTAGGTTAAGGTTAAGGTTACGGTTAAGGTTAAAGTTAGGGTAAGGTTAGGGTAAAGGTTCAGGTTAAGGTTAAGGGTAAGGTTAAGGGTAAGGTTATGGTTATGTTAAGGGTAAGGTTAAGGTTAAGGTTAGGTTAAGGTTAAGGCTAGGTTAAGGTTAAGGTTAATATAAGGTTTGGTTAACCTTAACCTTACCTTTAACCTATTCTTAACCTTACCCTAATATTAACCTAAACCTTACCCTTAACATTAACTATAACCTAACGCATAACCTTAACCTTCCCAAACCCTTAAACTTAGAATTAACCTTAAACTAACCTTAACCTTAACCTTTACCTAACCTTCACCTTAACCTTCCCATAACCATAACCTTAACCTTAACCTAACATTAACCTTAACCTTAACCTTAACCTTAACCTAACCCTAACCTTAACTATAACCTAACCCTAACCTTACCCTAACCTTACCCTAACCATAAACTTAACTATAACCTAACACTAACCTTAACCTTACCCTTAGCCTAACATTAACCTTGACCTTGACCTTGACCTTAACCTTAACCTTAACCTTGACCTTAACCTTAACTTTAACTATAACGTAACCTAACCTTGATCTTAACTATAACTTAACCCTAACCTTGACCAAACCCTTAACCTTAACCTTAACCTTGACCTAACCTTAACCTTAACCTTAACCTTAACCTTCCCATAACCATAACCTTAACCTTAACCTTCACCTTAACCTTTACCTTGAATTTACCCTTAACCTTACCTTAACCTAACCTTAACGTTCCCATAACTATAACCTTAACCTTGACTTTTCCCTTAACCTAACCTTAACACTAACCATAACCTAACCCTAACCTTGACTAAACCTTAACCTTAACCTTAACTTAACCTTAACCTTAACAGTAACCTTCCCCTAACCTTAATGCTAACCTTAACCTTAACCTTCCCCTAACCATAACATTAACGTTAACCTTCCCATAACCATAACCTTAACCTTAACCTTAACCTTGACCTTACCCTTGACCTTAACCTTAACCTTGACATTGACCTTAACCTTACCCTTAAAAATATCTTAACCGTAACCTAATCTTAACCTTAACTTTACACTTAACATTACCTTAACGATAACCTTAACCTAACCTTAACCTTAACTTTACCGTTAACCTTATCACCTTACCTTAACAATAACCTTAACCTTAACATTATGCTAACCTTAACCTTGACTTTACCCTTAACATAACCTTAACCATAACCTTATCTTTACCCTTAACCTTAACCTTACTTAACCTTAACCATAACCTTAACCTTAACCTTAACTTAACTATAACCTTAACCTTCACCTTAACCTTAACCTTAACCTTGAGTTTACCCATAACTTAACGTTAACCTAACCTTAACCTTAAACTTAACCTTGACTTTACCTTAACCTAACCTTAACGCCTCAACCTTAACCTTAACTTTTACCCTTAACCTTAACCAAACCCTTAACATTAACCAAACCCTTAACATTAACCTTACCCTTAACCTAACCTTAACCTTAACCTTAACTATAACCTAACCCTAACCTTGATCAAAACTTACCCTTAAGGTCAAGGTTAAGGTTAAGGTTAATGTTAGGTAAAGGTTAAGGCTAAGGTTAAGGTTAGGTAAAGGTTAAGGTTAAGGTGTAACCCTTAACCTTCACCTTAACCTTAACCTTGACTTTACCCTTAACCTAACCTTAACCTTAACTATAACCTAACCCTAACCTTGACCTTAAATTTACCCTTAACCTTGACCTTGACCTTTACCTTATCCCAACCTTAACCTTATCCTTAACCTTATCTTACCCTTAACCTTAACTTTCCCAAACGCTTGACCTTAAACTTAACCTTAACCTAACCTTCACCTTAACCTTAAACTTAAACTTAGGGTTAGGTTATAGTTAAGTTCAAGGCTAAGTAGGTTAAGGTTAAGGTTATGGGTTTAGTCAGATTAAGGTTAAGGTTAAGGGTAAAGTCAAGGTTAAGGTTAGGTTAAGGTTAAGGTTAGGGTTAAGGTTCAAGTTAAGGTTAAGGTTAAGGGTTTGGTTAAGGTTAAGGGTAAGGTTAGGTTAAGGGTAAATTTAAGGTCAAGGTTAAGGTTAAGGGTTTGGTCAAGGTTAGGGTTAGGTTATAGTTAAGGTTAGGTTAAGGTTAAGGTTAGGTTAAGGTTATGGTTAAGGTTAGGTTAAGGTTAAATTTATGTTAAGGTTAAGTTAAGGTTATGGTTAGGGTAAAGGTTAGGGTAAGGTTAGGGTTAGGCTAAGCTTAAGGTTAGGTAAAGGTTAAGGTTAAGATTAATTTTAAGGTTAAGGTTTAGGGTAAGATAAGGTTAAGGTTAAGGTTAAGGTTAAGGTTAGGTTAAGGTTAAGGTTAAGGTCAAGGTTAATGGTAAAGTTAAGGTCAAGGTTAGGGTTAGGTTATAGTTAAGGTTAAGGTTAGGTTAAGGGTAAAGTCAAGGTTAAGGTTAGGTTAAGGTTAAGGATAAGGTTAAAGGTTTAGGTTAATGTTATGGGTAAGGTTAAGGTTATAGGTTAAGGGTAAGGTTAAGGTTAAGTTAAGGTAAAGTCAACGCTAAGGTTAAGGTTAATGTTAAAGTTAAGGTCGAGGTTATGGTTAGGTTATAGTTAAGGTTAAGGTTAGGTTAAGGGTAAAGTCAAGGTTAAGGTTAGGGATAAGGTTAAGGTTAAGGGTTTGGTTAAGGTTAGGTTAGGGTTAACGGTTTGATTAAGGTTAGGTTAGGGTTAAAGTTAAGGTGATGGTTACGTTAAGGTTAGTTTAAGTTTAAGGTTATGGTTAAGGTAAGGTTAAGGTTATGGTTAGGGTAAGGTTAGGGTTAAGGTTAATGTTAAGATTAAGGTTAGGGTTAATGGTTTGGTTAAGGTTAATGTTAAGGGTTTGGTCAAGGTTAGGTTTAGGTTATCGTTAAGGTCAAGGTAAAGGTGTTGTCCAGGTAAATCCCCTCTGTAGACAGAGGTGATCCCTCTAGCCATAGGGTGGTTCTAGAAACTACGGGAACATACTAACATCTACCTTCCTATATTTTAAATGAAATTCAGAGCAATGAAGATGACCTACCTCATTTTGATGCTAAGTTGTCGTCTTCTGTCGAAGCTACTTGATCCGTCGCGCTTCTTCAGCTCAATACCCGCTGCTATCAACGTTCGATTGCCTATACAGACAGTCAAGACAACATGAAAAGCGTAACACCATGACAAACATAAAACAATTAAAACCTATCAAACTGATCAAGGAATGCTATAAATCTCATTATATATGTAAACAACAATGGAAGATAAACATCAGATGCATTTTATTATGATAAAGACAAGGGCAGTTTACAACCAAGCCTTGATGTTGAGGCTCTCCTTTGACAGGTCTGTATCCAAGCACGTATGTCACACCCTCATGAACAAAGGTCCAAGATCTCACTATGTTCTCAACACACAAAAACAATCACACTCTACATTGTTCTCTCGAAGCTATGATTGCTTCTTCTCTATGCTAACTTTTTCAGCTCTCTGATCAACTAGCACATCAATGGAAGATGGCTATATATAGAGAGGAGAGGAGGAGGTTGGGATCCCTACAATAGTGGAAGGGAGGCCTTATCCCTTGGGAGGTTTCCCCATAAGGTGGAAACAAGAGACAAAAGGAAGGAGGCCGTGGTTATTTAGTTGAACCACTCCCTATGACTCATCCACGAAGTTGTTGTGATAAAAAATTCACCTCTATTTTTTAAAAAACTTTCCATAAATAGATCGGCATGGGTGTTTACCTGGGAAAACACACCAACTTGCACGGGCTCAGTGTTAATTTTCTAGCTTGGCACAGGAGTGTAACTGGCTACTCGTGCCTGTTGGGGTTCCCATGTTTTGGCAAGGTTGGCAATACCAAAAGATGAGACAACATAGAACCACTTTCAGACCTTAGGATCTAGCCCTCCTAGGTCCAGAAAGGGATCTCTCTATGATTATCAAAGGATATATGTCTTTGAAGTTCTCAATTGTGATTTTAGGCTAGTTATAGGCTCAAGGTTGTTTGTTTGATTGTTTGAGTTTGGTTGTTGAGAATCAGGAAGGAAGGTTTCACCATAAGACAAAGATAGGTAAAGAAGGAAGCTAGGCAAGGATAGATAACTCGGGGAACATCAAGGCCATTGGGAAATGGAGTCAAGAAAGGATTTACTTATGTTCAATGTGTAAGCTTTAGTTGGGCTAGTCATCTAGAGCATTTGGATCTCAAAGACTGATTGGTGGGATGGAACATTAAGGAATGAGAATGAAGGATGGAGAACCATCTGATTCCGTCTATAGATCAGGCCAGAGGTCATTTAACTCTAGGCCTGCTTGGACAAAACCATAGGCAACACAAGGGATCTTGAAAAGGTTTATATGGAAGGGGTAGGTTATGAAGAGGCAGCGACAGGATTTACGCCTCCCAATGTTCCTAACCTCTTTCAATTAAATCTTAAAAAAAACATCTGAACATTGATTCTATTAACTTGGACATCAGAGAGCAGGAAATAATCATCCACTACACTGGTTTAGTCAATTAAAAAACAATATTCAGATACACATATGATCAGAAAACATTAAAGACTGAGAGAGCTGGGACATAAGGTACCTAACAAGGGTAAATCTTATGTCATGCATTCAGATGCCAGTCAGAAGAACATGAAATGAAATGGAAATAAACGCAGAGATGAGAAAAACATCACCAACTGCTGTAGATCAGGATCCAATGAAAACTGCTTATCATGTTAAACACAATACCAATCAAGTACATCACTGCCCACAGCTTTTACATTCAGCCTGAATACATCATATTTCTCAGCCTATCATACAATCATTACACAGAGAACTTGGCTCGGGACAAAAATGCTTGCAATTCACTAATAATGCATCAACAACCATTACAATGATATCCTTCTGTGCTTTATAGCAGAAGAGACACAGAGGACAGACTGAGGAGGTAGGTGAATTTTAAATGTTACATTTAAACAAAAAAATGAATGCAGGGCCGAGGCCCATTCCGCTTGATATGCTGTAAATTTAATATTTGTCATCTCCCCGGTGCAATAGAGAGCTGCTTCGGATATGATTTGACCTTTTGGCTGCTCCAGGTGATTTGAACAAAATGAAAGAAACTGCTGAGAGGTCTGCCTCATAGATGTTAGATTGTTTTGAACTATAGCTAGGACGAAAAACTCCTTCAGGGACATAGCGCATAATAAAGATTGTATGGGAGACCTGTCCTTTATGGAAAAACATTCTGCTGATAAGAAAACCTTGATATTACCTCTTATTGATGTTCAGGATCTTCAGATCGATCCTCGGGGTCTTCAAAATGATGCTTTGCCTCTTTAAACCTCTGGTTCAGAGCTTCAAGATCTTCGTTGATGTGCACTAATCCCTCTTCTTTGTACTGAAACTCTTTGCTACTTCATTACTGCCTCTGTCGAGTTAGCTTGAACTTTAAATGGCATCGGCATGATTTTCGGCGTTTGAACTCTGCTTTCCATTAATGTGAGTCCTGACGGCCCCATTCCTTGACTTTTCTGATGGTACTGGCTCATTAGATTTGATCCTAACTACGCCGCTCGCCATCGAGGTAGTACACCAAACAGCGGCAGGTCTCATCCTCTAGAAACTCTGCAACACAGCGAACTTATGAAGAAAATAGTGGATGGAGCGATGAATGTAGGGTGGACGAAATGGTAGTGCGGCGGTGGTGGAGCGATGACATTTTACCATAATGGTAACAAAATGCAATGAAATGATGAAACCTTATGAACAATGGAGTTTGGTGATAACATGCAGCGTAGACCATTAGATCTTGGTCTGGGAACAAAGATCAACGGTGGAGGTTGAGCGGCGTAACAATATGTGAAACGGGCAAACAATATACAAAACACATGAAACCCGACGGAGATGAATGAAAGAGTGGGACCCAGCAGAGGCAGAGGGCGATTAGACTTGAGCCGTCAGATCTGGGAGGAAACGGACGGTGGAGATTTGATCGCAACAATCGCAATCGGAGGCCGGAGTGAGCGTCAATCGCAACACATATTCAAAAAATTTCGATTGCGATTAGAGGTGTGTTGCGATTAGACACCAACCGTTGGATCTGGGATCAGATTGACGGTCCAAATTTAATCAGAGGGAGATGGAGAGGGGCGACGGGTGATGATGCGATCAGCGCTGAGCCGTTGGATCAGAAAGGGGATGGACGGCCAGGATCAAATCGGAATATTTCAATCGGGGCGGCGCCAATGTGACTTGCGATTGCGATCGGGGGGGATTGGCGATTGAGCGATGACCGTCGGATCAGCGGGGAAATGGATGGACGGGATTGAATCGGGAGGCGGAGAGAAGGTGGTGCGATCGCGATCGGGCGGAGGGTGCGATTAAGCGCTGGCCGTTAGATCTGGGGACCAGATCAACGGCTGCGATGCAATTAGGAGGATGACGTGATCGGGGATCAGAGAGAAGGACTTGTGATTGATCGGAGAGCGCATACAACATGTTGCGATTGCGATGGAGCGATTGGCGCTGGACCGTTGATCTGCGGGAGGAATCAACGGTGGAGAACGCGATCGGAGGACTGTAATCGGGGCGGCACTGTTGAGTCTTGCGATTGCGATCGGACAGGAGTTTGCGATTGAGCGCTGGCCGTCAGATCTTGTGACAGATCGATGGTGCACAACACATCGCGACACTTAAAGTGTTAAAACGATCGCATCGGGACTTTTGTTGTTATAAAGGGTTGTGCACCCGCCCGACGGCTCCGATTGCGATTAGCGCTCGGGACTTAGGCGCTTGGTCCCAGCGCACGGGCATGTGTGGGAAGTGGTTGAAGGGGCTTGCGGTAGAGGGGCTAAGCCCTATTACATGGTCGGAAAGTGGGTTTTTTACCCCTTTTAATGGATTTTAAGGGGTTTAAAGGGAAACGATAAGGGGAAAAATGGGAAATAAAGAGTAAGGGAAGGACTTAAGGGGATTTTGGGGGGATTTGAGGGGTAAACAAGGAAATAGAAGGGGAGACAAGGGGGGATAAAAAGAGGCTAAACGAGGGTAAAATAAAGGGAATTCGGACAAAGGGAAATAAGGGGAATTGATGTATGTTGCAAGGGTAAAGGAGGGAATAATAGGCCCTTTTTAGCAATTTACTAGCAGAGGGGGATTTGTATTAGGCACAGCAATTGAGAGACTTCAAGGAGGATGGGTTTTCAAGGGAAAGGCATTCCTTGAAGGCTCAAAACAATCTAGCCCCCAGCTGACTTGTCAAGAGTTTCATAGGGGGGCTAACAGTGGCTCCACATGGGGATGGCTTCTTCTTGAAGGAGTCAAGAATTCAGAAAATGATCTCTTGGTGTAGGCCAGATGCCAGCTGCTATAAGCCATCTTTCTTCTTTCTTTAGATTAGCTGCCACAATATATTGGATACACAAATCAACAGAAACATTTTCCCAACAAATCTACCTACCCAAACTAGAGCTCTAACAATTTTCCCTTGGGTGCATTTGAACTAGCAGACCCTTTACATTTTATTTTGCAAAACAAAAACAAACCTATTCTAATTCTACCCTTATTGCTCCATGAGGCCAGATTAGACTGTTGGCCTCATACGATTCTCTACCTAAACTACTACCTGTTGGGATTAAAATGTCCAATAGGTTTCTTCACCTACATTCTAAGACAGGAAATTTAAACACAGCCAAGCCAGGATTAGACTGTCTAACTTGTTGGAGTGAAAACTTTGTAGCAAACTGCAACAAAACTGTGAAGGCATGAAATCTGCAGTTTTGAAAATATCCTTCTTTCTTTGTTTTAGCTCTGATTTTAGGCATGTTAGAGCTGATTTGCTTTCCTCTGCTAACCCAGATTTTGAGCTTGTTTGGATCAGCTATTCTGCTTCCTTTTGGCTCAGATTTTGAGTTTATTAGAGCCAATCCTTTTGCCTCAGAGGTTCATGTTTTGAGCATATCTGAACCTCTCTTTTCATTCTGTTTTTTGAGACAATTTCTTCTCTTTTTGCTGAAAATGAAAATTTGCAATGGTATATACAATGGAAATGGAACTGGAAATGGAGAATTATCAGAAATAGTGTTTGAGCATCCTGGCATTGACAGGACCCCCAAACAACTCGGAACCATCAAGTTCTTGCAAGAAAAACGCATTAGGACCCACAATGGCTTGAATGATGAAGGGACCTTGCCACAAGCTGTCGAATTTGCCATGTTTGCCTTTATCCTCTCTTCTTGAATCCCACTTCAGGACCTTGTCCCCAACTTTGAAATTTGCTGCTTTGGTTCTTTTGTCAAACTGTCTCTTCATGTTTTCCTGCACTTTGACAGCTCTGTTATAAACCTGCTCCCTTATTTGCTGAAGATGGATTGTTTCATTAATTCTCCTTATCATGCTGTCCTCTTCTGACTGGATTTATTGGATAAGATTTACCACTGGTATCCCAAGGCTAGTAGGAAAAACTGCTTCTGTCCCATAAACCAGCTAGAAGGGTGACATTCTAATAGATTTCTTTGTAGTGATCCTGTCTGCCCACAAGGCTTGTATCAACTTTTTATGCCATGACCTTTTGTTCTCTTCCAACAGCTTCTTAATGATTGTAACCAGGCTTTTATTTGATGATTCAGCTAGGCCATTACCCTGGGGGTAATAGGCAGTTGAATGTCCAAGTGCAATTCCGTACTTGTGACAGAAATCAATCATTCTTTTGGATCCGAAAGCAGCAGAATTTTCAGTGATTATTTTCTTTGGGCAGCCAAACCGAGATAAGATAAAGTCTTCTAGGAACCTAATGATGACAGAATCAGTGGCATTCCTAGTGGGTATGGCTTCAATCCACTTAGTGATGTAATCAGTAGCAGTCAGGATCCATTTGTGTTGCCCAGAAGAAGAGGGGTGGATTTCTCCAATGAAGTCTAAGCCCCATTGCATGAAGGGACCTTCTATGGTGATAGGTTGCAGAGGGAGGGGAAGGAGCTTTCTTTTTCCCTCAAAAATTTGGCATTTGTGGTAGGTAAGGACCATTTTATGAACATCACTAAAGAGTGTAGGCCAATAGTACCCAGCCCTGAGTATCTTATTTGCAGTGGCCTTCCAACTCAGGTGGCCTCCACACTCCCCAACATGGAATTCTTGTTTGATTCTTTCAGCTTCAGTTTCAGGCAAACATTTCAGCAAAAGACCATTTGGATTTTTCCAATATAGACTCTCGTTCATAATGTAGTAATTTCTAGCTTTGATTTTTATGAATCTAGCCTTTGTTTTGGACAGTTCTGGAGGGGCATTGAGGTGTGTGAGCACGTAAAGGATATCAGTGTACCAAGGAGAGTTCTGAAACTGCTCCTCAACAGTTGGATGGGGCAATCCTTCCTGCTCATCTAGGGCATTCATCATGTTAATATCAAGGGCATGTAGATTAGATTCAGCCATCAATTGGGCCAGGCCGTGACCTTTGATCAGCTTGGTGGGTTTGATTTCAATGTCATATTCTAAAATCGTAGCAATCCATTTGCCCCTTTTCCCATCTGGGTCTTGGGACAAGATATCTTTGACCACTATATTTGGCACATAGGCAATGGTGTGAGAATGCAGAATGTACACCCTAAAGTCTTTTAAGGCCTTAATCAGGGCACAGGCCTGCTTTTCCATGATGTTGTACTTTAAGGGTGCATCTCTTAAGGCTTTACTAAAGAAGGCCATAGGCTATTCATTACCTTCTAAATTTTTCTGCAGCAAAACTGCAGCTATTGTGTGAGGGGAAGCAAATGAAAAGATTAGAAAATATTTTGAAAAGTCAGGGCTAATAAGGATAGGGGCCTGGGTGAGTGCAAGCTTTACTGACTCAAAATATTTCTTGGCTTCAACACTCCACTTAATCCCTACATCTTTCTTTAGCATTTCAGTCATTTTCCTAAGATGCTCAGCAAGATTGGGGATAAATATTCTAAGAAAATTGATCTTACCAGTGAAGGATTGTAGCTCCTTGATGTTTTTTGGATGTGTAATTTGAAGTATTCCCTCAACTCTCTGGGGGTCTATCCTAATCCCTTTCTTAGATATAATTTTTCCAAGAAGCTTACCCTCTTGCAGCCCGAAAACAGTCTTCTTAGGATTAAGGGACAGACCATACCTTCTACATTTTTCAAAAACTTTCCTCAGATGTTTTAAGTGTTCTTCTTCTGTTTTATAAAAGACAGTTAAGTCATCTAAGTAGATAACTATGAAGTGTCCAATCTCATCTGAGAAAGCAATATCCTTTGCTCTCTGGAAGGTAGCTGCAGCATTCATCAATCCAAAAGGCATTTTCACATACATGAAGGTGCCCCATGGAGTGGTGAAAGCTGTTTTGAGTTGATCTTCTGGGAGTACCAGAACTTGGTTGTATCCTGAAAAACCATCAAGCAGGGAGATTATTTTAGAGCCTACTACCTTCTGTAAGATATGTTCCATTCTAGGCAAGGGGTAGTTGTCTTTCAGGGAGGCTCTATTCAGGTTTCTGAAATCTATGCATAGTCTGATCTCCCCTGTCTTCTTCCTTACAACCACTAAGTTTGAAACCCAATCAGAAAACCTTACAGGGACAATTATGCCTGCCTCATACATCTTTTTAATTTCCTTCTCTACTGCAGGCAATTGTTTTGGATTAATCCTACGGAGTTTTTGTCTGAAAGGTTTCTGATTTTCCTTCAGTGGTATCTTGTGTTGTATGATGTTGGTGTCATAGGCCTTTAAGTCTTCGTAGCTCCATGCAAACACATCAATGAATTCCTTAAACAAGTCAATGTATCTTTTCTTCATGTCTGTAGGTATAGACTTAGCCAATTTTATCATTTTGGGTTTGTTTTCAGTGCCTATGTTGCATTCTTCTACATCTGATTCTGCATGTTCTATCGTGGGCTTCTTTGCAACATCATCGAAATCAAAGAGGTCCTCTAAGGGTGCTAAGCCTCTTGGTATGTTCTTGTCTTTGGCTTGCAACACCTCCATTTCTTCTCTATCTGCGTTTTCACGCTTTATGGCTGAATCTCCAGTTTCTTCAGAAAAAGAATTTATTTCTATACTACAAGGTGTTTCTAGTTCATCTGGGGAATCCTCACTTGGGCAGCTGTCATCAGATTTTGAGTCTGAATCAGAAAATTCAAACTCATTTCTGCCCATCAAGAAATCTTCAATCTGTTTGTCTCCTTCAAAGACCTGCTATTATTTTTCATTGTCTGGCACTGCAGGCCTGAATTTAGTCTGAATGATGATTTGTTGGTCAACTGGGGCCTTAGGATATGAGCTATCTAGGCAGGCTAGTCCATTTGAAATAGTGTTTTGACCCCTGGGAATGGATACAAAATCATATTCAACAAACGTTTTCAGCAAATCTAGAGTATCATTCCTATATGCCCTAAGCATGGGGTGTTTTGCCGAATACTCACCATTCATCTGTTTGATCACTAACTCAGAGTCTCCTCTCACGACTATCCTACGGGCTCCTAATTTTTTCAACAGATTTAAGCCCAAGATTAGAGTCTCATATTCTGCAATGTTATTCATGCATTTGAAATGCAGATTGACAGTGTGGCTCTCTGCGTGGTCATTTTTGTTGTTACGCAACCACACTCCTCCTCCAGCGCTTTGTCTAGTACAGGAACCATCAAAGTTCATTTCCCACAGGGGTTCTTTCTTTACTTCCACTTCACTTTCTCCCTTACAGTTGGGTTTGCCATTAGGTTGAGTTGGGAGGTCTGCACTAGGTTGTAAACTATCTTGTTGTTCATAGAGGCCGTGGATGTCAGGGAGGTGGTTAGCTTGTTGTTCTTGTTCTGTTTCTGTTTCACTTGGAGTGAGAGGTCCACCACAGATCCTGTAGGATTCATTGCTGATTTCCTCTTCATTTCCAGTGTGCTGCCCATGGTCTTCCTGGTCATATTCTTCCAGAGTGGCCATTATGTGGAGGTCCATAGGCTCGGTGTTCTCATTTGTATACCTATTCTGGGACTCTGGCTCTTCTAAGGATTCATCATTACAAAAGATGAAGGATTCAAGGTCGGTATGCACAGAATATAACGGTGAATTTTTAGGTTTCTCGGGGCTACTGACTAGGAATTTCATTTGGGATTCTCTATATAATCTTCTTAATTGGCCAAATATAGGGATAGTGGCATATGAGCCATCCATCTGCATGGTGCCTTGCAGCTTGGCTCCCCATGATCTAGATAATAACATGCCATACTTGGGTGGCACGTCTGCCACCACTACATCCATGACCATACATTTCGCAGGAATCTGAGTCAAACTCACACACAAGTCTTTGATCAGGCCAAGAAATTTTACTCTACTCGAGTCAAAAGAATAAAAGTATTTATAGGGTCTGGTGATTTCTAGGCCTAACCTCTCCATAACTACCTTTGGCATCAGGTTGTGTGAGGCTCCAGAATCATGCATTGCATTGTGGAGTATTTTATCATGAATGTTGAGACTAATATAGAAAGGTGGTACTACCCCTTCCTGAAACTTACCTTCAATCTTAGGCCCAAACAAGAGGGCAGGCTGATCATCATTCAAGTTTACAGAATCAGTGTTTTCCCCTAAATTCAATGCTTTTAAAATTTGGCCTTTATATACATCCTGAGAGGCCAGCTCAGATAATGGTACAAAGATTTTAATTTTTGCAATCTCAATTTCTAAATTGAAAGTGAACTGACTCTTTGGAGCACTTAAGTCTGTTTTATTTGCCACTGTTTTAGTGGCTGAATCAGTTTGTGTTTTCTCATTATGTACATGTGTAGAAACAGTTTTATCAGGAGCACTAGCTGAGGTGCTAGTGCTACTGGTTTGTTGACCCTGTTTTTCCATGCTTTGGTTGTCCTTTTCTTTGTTACTCTCAGAACTCTTGGCTGTTGAATTGTTGTTCACAGCAGTTACTTTAGAAGATTTTTCAGGCCTTTTCTTGATGGTAACCTCGGGAGTTTTTGTTTTGGAAGTGTCTTGGTTCTTTTTTCTCTTGAGCTCATATTGCTCTCTGACCTGTAACATGGCATTTTGGAACCCAAGTCTATACTCTTCAGTTTCTAATCTTTCCTCATCCCAATATGAAGATGAGGGTTGATCTTCCTCTGAGTCACAGTTCATAATTGAGTCCTCTGTTTAAAACATGTTAATAGTATTCCCTTCAGACTCTTCTATGATTCCCTCATCCTCATCTAGGAAGTTTTGAAACGGGGGAATGATTTGTTGATCTGACTCTTTCTGTTTGTTGGGAGTGTTGTTGTTTCTTCTAAAGTTTTGATTTTGGTTCCTGTTTGGAGTGACAACCATCTTTTCCATCATTTGGTATAGCTTATCCACATTCTTAGACAATTTTTCAATATTTGGATCTGAAGTGGAGGCTATAGTGTCATCCTTGTATGTTACTCTCTTCTCAGCTCTCAGTTTGGCCCTTTTCTCAATCAAATTTGCCTCTATGTTTACTGCCCCTTTCTACATATCCTCCAGGGTGGTGTACTCTTTATCTCTAAGCTCATAGGCCATGTCAGCATTAAATCCATCAGGATATTTTGCTAGGGCCATACCTTGTGGAGGTTTCATGTGTGGAGGGAGAGCATTATAAATACTGTTGAATCTAGTGGTATAATCATGAACACTCTCTCCTACGTTCCTCTTAAGGGACATGTATTCTGCTAGGAGCTGGCGAGGGTTTGCTCTAGTTTCCCATTTGTTGATGAAAGTCTGGTATAAAGCAGGGAGATCTTGGATACTACCAGCAGGTAGGTTTTTAAACCACTTTTTAACCTCTCCCCCCAGGCTCTGCGCAAAAATTCTCATTTTGATTGTTTCATCATCAATTTCCATATAGTCAAAAGAGTCTTCCATTTTATCAACATGCTGCTGTGTTGTTGTAGGCTTTTTAGCAGGGAAGTGCGGGATCTTTGATTGATAATCATTTGGTAAGGGCAGTAGATGCTGGGGTAGGACTAGAGGTGCATACCAGGCTGCCATGATGATGTTCTGGTGGGGTATAGGGTTGGCTTGAGCAGCTGGTATTTGGATGACAAGGATGTTTGGACCAGCAGAAGTCTGTTGAGCAGATCTCGGGTGAGAAAGCCTCAAGTTTTGGAGAAAGTGGAGATCAGGTGGTGTGCAAGGAGGGGTTTCACTGTCCCTAGGGTCCGGCTGGTCTGAAACACTGAATGACCTAGTTCTAGGTAATCTGTTTTGAAGGTCTAGGTCGAAGAAAGGGTCTAATAGAGCTGCAAGATCTTCTGGTGCAGAATTGGCTCTATGAATGTTGTTGGAAATGGTTGATCCCCTACTTGCAGGTGTTCTTTTAAGGATTTTCTCAGGATTATCAACTATTTCAGGTGGGTTTGGATCAGGGAAAGCTCTTGTATGAATGATTCTGTGAGCCAGAGTGTAATTTTTAGCCAAGCAACTTAACCCTACTAGTTATTTCTGCTGTGGTTGATGTTGTCTCAGGGCTGGTCCCCCAGTGGAGCCTTCATTATGCTTTGAATTTGGTCTCCCAGTGGAGTCTTATGTGAAACCAAGGTAATCAGCAGGCCTACTGATCACCAGTGGAGTCTTTTCGTTTGGGAACAATGGAGTCGCCAGGTGGAAGGTTTAGGATGTTTCTAGGGGGTACACTGTCCACCGCAGTGATGAGGAAATATCCTTTTCAGGAATATCCCACAAAACACAGCAAACTCAAACCAGAGATGGACTGGGAGGGCATTTACCAGATATGTCACCTCCTAAAGAGGATGAGATCCGGAGGCTACCTGGCCCTTACCAGGCTCTGTCTGAGAGTAAGGGGTAAAACACACTAGAGGTAAATGGAATAGGAAGGATGAGTGTTTTACTTCCAACCTAAACATAGGTTCTAGGTTTTCTGAGGCTTGGAGATGCAACAAGATGAAAGTACTCAGAAATTCCCCAGTGGAGTCGCCATTATGTTGGGGTTCCCATGTTTTGGCAGATTTGGCAATACCAAAAGATGAGACAACATCAAACCACTTTGGGGCCCTAGGATCTAGCCCTCCTGGACCCGGAGAGGGATCTCTCCAATAAAACAAAGAATGATTTATCTTTGATAGCTCGGGATGAGATATTAGGCTATTTATGAATCACAGGAGGGTTTTAAATGATTTGGTTGGAGGGTTGCTGGGTTGGTTATGAGATCATAGACTGGGAAAGCAATGGGAAGAAAGGAACAAAGTAGCAGGATGCTTCAGCAAAGAGGATAGGCCAAGACCGTGCCATCCATTGGGCTATGGAGTCATGAAAGGAAATTACATGCATCCACTAGCCAAGGATTTCAAAGGGCAAGTCATCTAATACTAAAGGATCTTTTAGATAGATGATGGGATGGGACAATGAGGAGCAAAGTGAAAGAAGGAAAACAACCGAATTTCTGTCTATAGATCAGGTCAGAGGTCATTTAACTCCAGACCTACTTGGACATACTCTAAGGCAGCTCTCAAAGGGGGACATAGGGGCTGCTTATAGATCAGACCAGAGGTCATTTAACTCCAGGTCTGCTTTAGCAACTCCAAGGGGAAAACAGAGATAAGATAAACAAAGGGATCTTAGAAAGGTCAGTTGGTCGTGCAAGGATCCTAGTGGACAGGGCTAACACTCATCCCCAGTGTTCCCAAACCTTCTAGCTTAAAACCCCTCAAGAACATCTAGGAACAGCTTCAACTAATTCATACATCAGCCAGGAGGCAATAACATCCACTGCGCTGGTTAAATCAACTGAAACCATTCTCAGACAGCACATAAAGTAGAAAACATAAAGGTAGGGAGAGCAGGAAACATAGGGCACCTAACAAGGGTGAATCCTATGTTATACTTCTGTTGCCTGCCAAAAGAACATAGAACAATATGAAAATGTAATAAACAGAGTGAGAAGAACATCACCCATAGTAATAGACCAGGATCCTGTGAAATGTGCTTTGATTAATTGATGCAAAACCAGTCATGTACAATAAGCTCAATGGCTAATACAGTCCAGACTTTCTCCTCCCAGCCTATTACATACAAACTACTCTGCAACTCCCTCTCAAGACTATTCTAACAGTCAAGAATGAATCCCTCTAACAGCAAATGCCCAGCAAGGCAACAACCTTTTCATTATGTTCTCGGGGATTTCTTATAGGAGAAGAGGGGAGTAGAAGTAGATGAGAAATTAAATAAATCTCATTAGGACAGGATGGTGGAAGTGTTCACGCCCACTCTGCTTAATGGCGTTGTGCGTACTCTGTAGACTGTTTGGAGGCTCTGTCATGCCGGAAATTGACCTCTGATATGTTCTTTAAGTCCTTATGGTGGTCTGGGACTCTGTGCTGCCTTCTGAAATGAATGAACTGGGTGGAAGGTCTGCAGGTCGCTCCATACTTCCTAACTGCTGCCTGACTGTCTTAAATGGGTTTCAGATAGTGCAATTAATCTTTTTAGGGCTCGAGGAGGCATGGAGATCGCTGTAGGAAGGTGTACTTCTGGTGTAAACGCCCTCTGTTGATATTTAACACAGATAAGTCTTTTACAGTGTGTTCTTGGTCTTCGAACTATGCCTTGATCCTTTGACTTGTGGGGTTAACATTAATTATGTCTCCCTTTGAAACCATCTGTTGATCTGCTGGCAGTGCTGAAATGGCCATCTATGTTGTCCGCACGATGAAATAAACATGTTACAAACCCAGGCGGTGGTGGCGAAGAAATGTTGTGGAGGCAGGAGGAGAGGTGGCGGAGCGGTGAAAATAGCGGAGATGCAAACGGAGGGTGAAAACTTACGAACAATATGATTGGTGGTAGAGTGCAGCGCAGACCATTAGACCATGGTCGGCGAACAAAGATCAACGGTGGAGAGTGGGTGACAGAATAGCATATGCAACGGGAAAAACATATGAAACACATGAAATATGATGGAGACGAATGAAAGAGTGGGATCCAGCAGAGGCAGAGGGCGATTAGACTTGAGCCGTCAGATCTGGGAAGAAACGGATGGTGGAGATTTGATCGCAACAATCGCAATCGGAGGCCGGAGCGAGCGTCGATCGCAACACATATTTAAAAAGTTCTGATTGCGATTAGAGGGGTGTTGCGATTAGACACCAACCGTCGGATCCGGGATCAGATCGACGGTCCACATTTAATCGGAGGGAGATGGAGAGGGGCGACGGGCGATGATGTGATCAGTGCTGAGCCGTTCGATCAGAAAGGGGATGGAAGACCAGGATCAAATCGGAAGATTTCAATCAGGGCGGTGCCAATGTGACTTGCGATTGTGATCGGGGGGAATTGGCGATTGAGCGATGACCATCGGATCAGCGGGGAAATGGATGGACGGGATTGAATCGGGAGGCGGAGAGAAGGGGGTGCGATCGCGATCGGGTGGAGGGTGTGATTAAGCGCTGGCCGTTAGATCTGGGGACCGGATCAACGACTGCGATGCAATCGGGAGGATGACGCGATCGGGGATCGGAGAGAAGGACTTGCGATTGATCGGAGGGCGCATACAACATGTTGCGATTGCGATGGAGCGATTGGCGCTGGGTCGTTGATCTGTGGGAGGAATCAACGGTGGAGAACGTGATCGAAGGACTGTAATCGGGGCAGCACTGCTAAGTCTTGCGATTGCGATCGGACAGGAGTTTGCAATTGAGCGCTGGCCGTCAGATCTTGTGACAGATCGACGGTGCACAACACATCGCGGGACTTAAAGTGTTAAAACAATCGCATCGGGAATTTTGTTGTTACAAAGGGTTGTGCACCCACCCGACGGCTCCGATTGCGATTAGCGCTCGGGACTTAGGCGCTTGGTCCCAGCGCACGGGCATGTGTGGGAAGTGGTTGAAGGGGCTTGCGGTAGAGGGGCTAAGCCCTATTACATGGTCGGAAAGTGGGTTTTTTACCCCTTTTAATGGATTTTAAGGGGTTTAAAGGGAAACGATAAAGGGAAAAATGGGAAATAAAGAGTAAGGGAAGGACTTAAGGGGATTTTGGGGGGATTTGAGGGGTAAACGAGGAAATATAAGGGGAGACAAGGGGGGATAAAAAGAGGCTAAATGAGGGTAAAAGAAAGGGAATTCAGACAAAGGGAAAGAAGGGGAATTGATGTATGTTGCAGGGGTAAAGGAGGGAATAATAGGCCCTTTTTAGCAATTTACTAGCAGAGGGGGATTTGTATTAGGCACAGCAATTGAGAGACTTCAAGGAGGATGGGTTTTCAGGGGAAATGCATTCCTTGAAGGCTCAAAACAATATAGCCCCCAGCTGACTTGTCAAGAATTTCATAAGGGGGCTAACAGTGCCAAGACAAAAACAAGTGTTTTTAGTGGTCTGCTCAGGAAATGGTCAATAGAGGGATTTGCAAGGCATGACACTACTTATTGGTCACAGAAATGAACCTCAAATGTGTGAGATAAGGATTGCAAGGATAGTGAAAAATTACTGTGTAACAGATGCCCCCTAAATTATGAAGTCCGAACATGAGTGAGGGGTGAAATGCTTTACAAGTACATGCAAGGAACCAGACACTGCTATCGGGAGACCTGCAAATCAAGCATAGATACATATACATAACTGAAATATCTGTTGAAAATACATGAATCCATGGTATAGGTGTAGCTATCCATCAAGAAAAGGATCATGTGAATGGATCCTCGGCATGGACGTAGCCATCTGAATAAAGGGATCATATGAAATAGATCCACGGTATGGGCACAACCATCGGTATAGAGAGGATCAAAACAAGAGAACCCACAGTATGGTCGTAGCCATCCGTCTAAAAAATCATGTATATAATCATGAATGACTCATCACTCCTTGCAACTTGGACTTTTGTGATCGAAGCCCAGGGTCTTGCCCTCCAACACCACCCGATCAAAGTACAAATTCCATCATGTGAATAGACATGTTGAAGTCAAACATGCTAGAAAATCACTTGATTACTGGTCAATGATGTGAACCGTTAAAAAGTGCGAGAGAAAATTTCCATAAACAGATTGGGATTTCTAAGGAAATGTTCCCAAGGAGAATTCTTGCCCTTATGTAGAAGGATGCCATCAAGGTGTTTTCAAGACATTTTACTATTCACAAGTCACGGGAATAGTCCTCCAATGTATGGGACAAGGAATTGCAGGGACGGTGACAAAATTTTGTGTAACATAAGGTTATGGTTAAGGTAAGGTTAAGATAAGGTTAATGGGAAGGTTAAGGTTAAGGTTAGGTTAAGGTTATGGTTAAGGCAACGTTAAGGGTAAAGTTAAGGTTAAGGTTAGGTTAGTTTAAGCTTAAGTTTAAGGTTAAGATAAGGTTACGTTAAGGTTAAGGTTTAAGGTTATAGGTATTAACCTTAACCTTCACTATAACCTATCCGTATCATTAACCTTTACCTAACCTTAACCTTAACCTTAACCATAACCTTAACGTTAACCTTTACCTTAATTATAACCTTAACCTTAACCAAACCCTTAACATTAACCTTAACTTAAATTTGACCTTAACCTTAACCTTACCCTTAACCTAACCTTAACCTTGACCTTAACTATAACCTAACCCTAACCTTGACCAAACCCTTAACCTTAACCTTGAATTTACCCTTAACCCTTACCTTAACCATAACCTTTACCTTAACGTAACCTTAACCTGACTAAACCCATAACTTGAACCTTAACCTAACATTAACCTTGACTTTACCCTTAACCCTAACCTTAACTATAACCTTTACCTTAACGTAACCTTAACCTTAACCCTTATATTAACCTTAACCTTATATTACCCTTAACCTTAACCTAACCATAACTTTACCTTAACCTAAGTTAATCTTAACCTTGACCTTGACCTTGACCTTAATTTTAACTTTTCCCTAACCTTAAGTGTTTAGTCAGGTTAAGGTTAAGGTTAAGGTTAGGTTAAGGGTAAAGTCAAGGTTAAAGTAAAGTTAAGGTTAATGTTAGGTTAAGGTTAAGATTAGGTTAAGGGTAAAATTAAAGGTTACGGTTAGATTAAGGGTAAAGTTAAGGTTATGCTTAAAGTTAAGATTAGGTTAAGGTTAAGGTTAAGGTTAAGGTTAGGTTAAGGGTAAGATAAGGTTAAGGTTAAGGTTAATGTTAAGGTTAAGGTTAAGGTTAAGGTTAGGTTAAGTTCAAGCTCAAGGTTAAGGTTAATGTTAAGGTCAAGGTTAAGGGTAAAGTTAAGTTCAAGGTTAGGGTTAGGTTATAGTTAAGGTTAATGTTAGGTTAAGGGTAAAATCACGGTTAAGGTTAAGGTGAAGTTTAAGGGTAAGGTTAAGGTTTAGGGTTAAGGGTTTAGTCAGGTTAAGGTTAAGGTTAAGCTGAAGGTGAAGGTGAAGGTTAAGGGTAAGGTTAAGGTTAAGGTCAAGGTCAAGGTTAAGTTTAAGTTAGGTTAAGTGTAAGGCTATAGTTAGGTTAAGGTTAAGGTTACTAGTTTAGTCAGATTAAGGTTAAGGTTTAAAATAGGTTAATGTAAGGATAATTTTACGGGTTTAGTCAGGTTAAGGTTAATGTTAAGGTTAAGGTTAAGGTTAGGGTAAGGTTAAGGTTAAGGTTAAGGTTAACGCTACGTTATAGTGAAGGTTAAGATTAAGATAAGGTTAAGGGTAATGTTAAGGTTAGGGTTAGGTTATAGTTAAGGTTATGGCTAGGGTAAGGTTAGGGTTAGGTTATAGTTAAGGTTAAGGTTAAGGCTAAGGTTAAGGTTAATGTTAATTTTAGGTTAAGGGTAAATTCAAGGTTAAAGTTAGGTCAAGGTAAAAATTAGGGTAAGGTTAAGGTTACATGTTTAGTCAGGTTAAGGTTAAGGGTAAGGTTAAGGTTAAGGTTAAGGGTTTGATCAAGGTTAGGGTTAGGTCAATTGTAAAGTTAAGGTTAAATTTAGGTTAAGGTTATAGTTATGGTTAAGGTTAGGTTAATGTTAAGATTAAGGTTAAGGTTAAGGTCAAGGTCAAGGTCAAGCTTAAGGTTAAGGTTAAGGTCAACTTTAAGGGTAAAGTTAAGGTTAAGGTTAGGGTTAGGTTATAGTTAAGGTTAAGGTTAGGTTAAGGGTAAATTCAAGGTTAACCTTAACGTTCCCATAACCTTAACCTTAACCTAACCCTTAAGGTTAATTAAAGGTTAAGGTGAGGATAAGGTTAAGGGTACGGGTTTAGTAAGGTTAAGGTTACGTTAAGGGTGAAGTCAAGGTTAAGGTTACATTAAGGGTAAGGTTAAGGTTAGGTTAAGGTAAGGTTAAGGTTGGGAAGGTTAAGGTTAAGGTAATGTTAAGATAAGGTTAAGGGTAAGGTTAAGGTTAAGGTTAGGCTAAGTTTATGGTTAAGGTAAGGTTAGGTTAGGGGTTAAGTTTAAGATTACGTAAGGTTAAGGTTAAGATAAGGTTAAGGGTAAGGTTAAATTAAATTTACCCTTAAGGTTAAGGTTACATTAAGGGTAAATTCAAGGTTAAGGTTAGGTTGACGTTAAGATAAGGTTAAGGTTAAGGTTAGGTTAAGGGTAAAGTTAAGGTTAAGGTTAAGGTTAAGGTTAAGGTTACGTTAAGGGTAAAGTAAAGGTTAAGGTTAGGTTATGGTTAAGGTTAAGGTTAAGGTTATGGGATGGTTAAGGATAAGATAAGGTTAAGGTTAAGGTTAAGGTTAGGTTAGGCTAAGGTTAAGGTTAGGTTAAGGGTTTGGTCAAGGTCAAGGTTAATGTTAGGTTAAGGGTAAGGTTAAGGTTGTGGGTAAAGTTAAGTTTAAGGTTAGGGTAAGGTTAGGTTAAGGTTAGGTTAAGTTTAAGGTTAAGGTTAGGGAAGGTTAAGGTTAAATTTAGGTTAATGTAAAGGTTATGGGAAGGTTAGGTTAAGGTTAAGGTAAAGGTAAGGTTAAGGTTAAGGTTAAGGTCAAGGTTAGGTTATAGTTAAGGTCAAGGTTAAGGTTAGGTTATAGTGAAGGTTAAGGTTAAGGTTAAGGGTGAAGATTAAGGGTAAGGTTAACTTGATCTTAACTTTACCCTTCACCATAACCTTATCCTTAAATATAACCTAACCCTAACCATAAAATTAACCTTACCTTAACCTAACTTAATCTTAACCTTGACCTTGACCTTAACCTTAACCTTACCTATAACCTTAACCTTGATTTTACCCTTAACCTTAACTTTATGCTTAACCTAACCTTAACATTAACTTTACATTTAACCTTATATTAACCTTAACTTTAACCTTACCCTTAACCTTCACCTTAACCTTAACGTTAACCTTAACCTTGACTTTACCCTTAACCTAACCTTAACCAGACTAAACCCGTAACCTTAACCTTAACCTAACCTTAACCTTAGCCTTAACCTTCCCATAACCTTAACCTTAACCTTAAGTATAACGTAACCTTAAAATTCACCTTAACTATAACCTAACCCTCACCTTGACCAAACCCTTAACATTAACCTTAACATTAACCTTAACGTTACCCTTAACCTTACTCTTCACATTAAACTTAACCTTGACCTTAAATATAACCTAACCATAACCTTAACCTAACCTTAACCTTGACCAAGCCCTTAGCGTTACTTTAACTTTGACTTTACCCTAACGTAATCTTAACATTGACCTTGAACTTACCCTAACATTAGACTTAACCTTAACCTTAACCTGACTAAACCCGTAACCTTAAACTTAACCTTGACCTTAACTATAACCTAACCCTAACCTAACCCTAACCTTAAGAATAAGGTTAGGTTATCGTGAAGGTTAAGGGTAAGGTCAATCTTAAGGGTAAAGTTAAGGTTAAGGTTAGGTTAAGGGTAAAGTTAAGGTTAGGGTTAGGTTAAGGTTAAGGTTATGGTTAGGGTAAGGTTAAGGTTAAGGTTAGAGTTAAGGTGAAGCATAAGGATAAGGCTAAGGTTAAGGTTAAGGTTCGGTTAAGGTTAAGTTAAGGGTAAAGTCAAGGTTAAGGTTAAGGTAAAGGTGAAGGTTAATTTTATATTTAAGTTAAGGTTAAGGTTAAGGTTAAGTTCAAGGTTAAGGTTAAGGTTAAGGTTAAGGTTAAGGTTATGATTAGGTTAAGGGTAATTTTTTAGGTTAAGGTTAGGTTAAGGTTAAGGTTAAGGTTATGTTAAGGGTAAAGCCAAGGTTAAGGTTAGGTTAAGGTTAAGATAAGGTCATGGTAAGGTTAGGGTAAAGTTTCAGGTTAAGTTTAAGGTTAAGGGTTTGGTCAAGGTTTGGGTTATATTTAAGGTTAAGGTAAGGTTAAGGTTAAGGTTAATGTAAGGTTAAGGATAGGGTTAAGGTTAGGTTAAGGTTATGGATAGGTTAAGGTTAAGATCAGGCTAAGGTTAAGGTTAAGGTTAAGGCTAAGTTAAGGGTAAAGTTAAGGTGATGGTTAGGTTAAGGTTAAGGTTAAGGTTATGGTTAGGCTAAGGCTATGGTTAAGGTTAAGGTTAAGGTTAGGTTAAGGTTAAGGTTAAGATTAGGTTAAGGTTAAGGTTAATGTTGTTAGCCAACTATAAAATTTGTTATGTCAAATGCTGGCTAAAACATTTTTGGAGTCTTCAAGAAACAAGTTTTATTGATAAAATATGTTATCTCTTGAAAAATCTTGAAGGCCTCATGCCTCTGTCAAAATTTTCACTGTTGTTCCCTTTTTATACTAAAAAATTCTGCTGATTTCATAAAAAAACACTGCTGCAAAATCATCATTTCTCCCCTTCCTCCACTCAAAACTAACCTTCATTTGCTCCCCTTTGTCTCCATAAAATTCCTCTATTTTTCATGATTCCCCTTCTTCCATTCATGAAAATAATTTTGACATAGTTTAAAACTCATTTTTAAACTATACCGAAACCCCCCAAATCCATTGAAAAACTTGAAAAAATTTCATAAAAAATACATATTTTTTGTATAAAGGCTTAAGCCTCTTGGACTAAGCCTAAACCACTTCCCCTCCATGTTCCCGCACCCTAGAACTAGGTGCTAGAGCTTTTCAGCGCTTATCACATCGGAACAATACGCAGCACACAAGTCTTTTTGCCTCACAAGTTTTTCGATGCGATTAGCTCTCTGTTTCACAGCCCCCGATCATATTATCGCTCCATACAACCCTAGTGCATGTAGTTGAGTGCTAAATCATTATGAAAATTCATCTCCAATCCATTATTTTCCTTTTTATCTCAAAAAACCCTTTTATCCTAAGTTTTGGTATAAATGCGCCTATACGATGATTTTTAATGAAAAAATGGTTAGATAAAAAAGACCAAGGCCCGACCTCCGATTGCGATGGCTTGATCACACAAACGCATCGGCCTAGCCCAATCACAAAATTGCATCAGCCTTCCATGATCGCACAATCGCATCAGCCTAGCCCGATCACATAATCGAATTGGCCATTCCCTGATCGCGCCAATCACATCGGCGATTTCTATTGCACCCTTACTCTCTCCCCTCTGATCGCTGATTTCCGTTTCATCTCCCACCATCGATCTGATCCGTAGATCAAAGGTCCTCATCTAATCACATCGATATTTTCATCGGGTGCGTTTTTCACTTTTCGTTCTTCCCCCCGCTGATTGCGAGACTCTGATTGGATCTGGACCAACCACATGTCCAGATCAGACAGTCCTGGATTTTTTCCTCATGGTTTCATCGCCTTTCGCTTTCCATCAAGAATATTTTAACGAGTAATCCCAACCGTCGATCTCTGCGTGATCGACGGATCTAATTTATTTTCTCCCCTTACTTTTCTTTTGACCTCCTCTAGACAAATCCCCACCATTGGATGATGCCATCCAACGGCCATGCTCCTCCCCGCAGCCTTCTAAGCAGTTTTACCCAATAATCGCCGGATTTATTAATTAGTTTGTGTTTTGTAGGTGATCAATGGTTTTTCCATTATATTGAAGAAAAATTTAAAGGCTGGGAATGACGATTCTCACGCCTTAGATTCATTAAAGGGAAGCCATCCATGGGTTCAATTTCCACGTCTCGTCAATGCTTCATGGGAATTGATGCCTTGTGAGCCCTCCGCAGCACTCCACATCAACAAGACACAGTGAGTTAAATCATAATCAAAGAGTTTCAGTGTCAAAGATTAAAACATGGCCAGACAGAAGATTGAAGACAGATTTGTGGGGATTACGGCTAAGATTGATTATCAAAAGCCTAATCATCCCAATTAAGACACAGTTAAAAGAAAATCATAAGTGTTTTATCAAACAGAAAGGCCTCCATCGCCACATCAGAGGAAAATTGATTCCTCCCAGCTACCACAAAGCCACCTGTGCCTCAAAGCATTCAAACAGAGGCTGAAGTTTTTGATCAAGATCAGATACTTGCCTAAAACGCAGCCAAACAATTAATTCTACCAAATGAGTTTAATGACAAAATATCAGCAGAGTTATTACATCCTGAAACAGAGCCTTAAAAGTCAACAAAAGCTCCCATCGAGCTTAATCTTAAATGTAAAACAATTAATACGGACAGAAACATCTGGAAACTTCTTCATCGAGCACCTAAAATGCCGAGAAGCCATTAAGCCTGTATTAATTGACCCAGGAGATCTTTTATCAGGTCTCACCTCCTCATTCTTCTATAAATACTTCTGTAGAAGATGAGAAATTGTTGGTTTCTAAACTTTGAAATATACTTGAGCTCGAAACGCCTACTTGTAAATAGTGTGCACTGGCTCTTGAAGCTCTGTTTGTGATTAGATAAGTTAGGTTGAGAAAATTGAAGATGATATATGAACTGAAACATTGGACTTGAAGGCTGTAACTGGTTTGACATCAATAACAAGCTGTTTCTTGGGATCCTGGTGTATATCACTGGTGAAGTGCCCCTTTCTTTGTTATTGTTTTCTCCTTTCATGTATGCCATATTGTCCATTATTCTCGGATAAAGAAAAACAATCATAGAGTTAGGATTTACTGTTTATAGTACCCTTCTCTGACTGATAAACTTTGTCTCAATGTTTTCCTCTAATTTGTTTATTTAAGAATAATTCAATACAGTTTAAGCAGTTAGGAATGTTGGCATTCCCTCGTCCTACTGTTTGCTTTAAACATTGTTCTTGAATGTTATTTTCATTATTTTCTTATTAAATTTAGACTAGAAAAGTAATGGTTTGCCCTGTTTCTAGCTTCTATTCTCCAAAGGCAGATTCTGAAAGTTTCCCTTGGTGTTGGCTGAAAGCAGACTAGGTTTAAAAGTACCTTATCTGATCTTAAGTTGCATTTTGTTTCTCTTATGTGTTTTCATACTTTCTGAAGGTAACTATGCAGATTACTGGATTGTTTGTCAATTAAGCTGCTTTAATGCAAACATGCCCGAGAAGTCTATGGTTAGCCCTGTCCTTGGTTGGTTTTAAATAGTTACTTAAGAGGCTTTTCTTGTTTGGACTAACTATAAATCCTTGTTGAGATTATTATCAGTTTCCACCCTTCCAACACTTTATTGTTTCCATTCCATCATTTTAATCTCAATAATCTTGTGATATAGATGACTTTCCCCTTGGATCACTCTTGATGTTGTTGCTGAATTAAAGCCCTATTATGACTCCATAGCCCAATGGACTAAAAACCAGTGTTATATCTATCTTTTAGCCAAAGCTTACTCTGATTTCTTGCAACTTCACACCTTTGACATTCTTTGCATTTAGAACTTTCCCCTCAAACAATAATCATGCTCAATCATCCAAAAACAAAACAAAACCCTCGGCCTTCATAACTAGCCTAATATCATCACCCAAAACCTTAAAGATAAATCCATATTTACACTTATTGGAGAGATCCCTCTCTGGAATCAGGAGGGCTAGATCCTAGAATCCCAAAGTGGTTGAAACGGTGTTCTCCCTATTGTTGGACTTTGCCAATATTGCTGATTACAGGGATCTAACATTTCTGGCGACTCCACTGGGGAAGGTTTGAGTTATTTTCTTTTTGAATACTTTAAATATCTCAGAAACCCCTTGACTCACTAAACATTTTGGCATAGTGGCCGGTTGAGCCACCAGCAACTAACATTTCTGGCGACTCCACTGGGGAATTTTGAGTGTTTTTTCGGCCTAGGTACCTTTAATACCTCAAGAGACCTTTAATTCAAAAACATTGCGCAGTGGGTAAAAAGCGGCCTTTTCAAGCACTACCAAACCAATGGTAATCATGATAAAAACTTGTTTGAAGTAGTGACAAACTAGGCAAAACCCTAGGATTCTCGTAAGAGTTTATCTAACCTTGAAAGATTAGCTGGCTTAGGCATAAGAGTAGACTGTCTTTGTCTTACAACCATAGCTAAGTTGTGAAACAGATTTAGGACACTCTTAGAAACCACACAACTGAAAAATAACTCAAAAAACCCAAAAAAAATTCAGATTGGTATCCAATAAACATGGTGGTGGACCATAAAACATTTTACCTGCTTAGGAGCTAAAAATTCCACTTGGTGACTCCACAATCCTCAACAAACCTTAAGACTCCACTGGGAAGAACCTGTATCATTGTAATATCATTCAAACTCAGTTAGAGGACTGTAGGATTAAAATTTGTGCAAACAGATTAGTTGACCTTTTAAAGATTGTCATATCTGGTTGAAATTTTCTTGTTTAGTTGGGTCTAAAAACACACCATACTGGCTCACAGAAAGATTCATACTAGAGCCTACCCTGACCCAAACCCACCTAACAGTTGACAACCCGGAAAGTATCCTTAGGGAGTCTCCTAGGATTAAATTATCAACTATTTTCAGATCACCCTTGAGAGCTAATTCAGTTCCTGAAAATCTTTCAACTCTGCAACAATCACAAGTTGACTTAGTAAATCCATTTAGAACTAGGACATTTGATGATATATTTCAATTAGACTCTGAGTCTTCGCTTTCATCCCCGAAACAAGTGAACATCCTGATAGTAGAGAAACAACACCTCTCGATTTACACTTCATTCACAATTTAGGTGTCTCTCATCCAAGATTAGCTCAGAAATCTACTGTTGGTCCATCCTCATATGCTCATCCTATATTCACTCTCCAAACCACTCCACTTCAGCCCACTCTCCCTTTTGTTAATCCACCTCTTGTAAATCCACCTCCGCCACATATCATGGTAGCATGGTATGCTCCCTTAGTCCTTCTTGTTCCATTATTCAATCTTCCACAGGACTATCAGTCCAAAATTCCATTATACGATGCCAACAATACTACAGCTACATCACAACATGTGGATAAGATGAATGACTACTTTGACAGAAATGAAATTGATGATGATTCTGTCAAAATTAGACTATTTGCTCAAAGTCTGGGGGGAGAAGTAAGAAAATGGTTTAAAGGCTTAACCCCCCATAGTATCAATGATCTCCAAGCCTTCCATCAAACATTCTTAAAAAAATGGGAAGTGAAAAAGAATCCTCTCCAAGTCCTTTATGATTACAACAACCTCCATTGAAACACTGGGGAAAGTGTACAAGCTTATTGTACCAGATTTAACAGTGTATATAATGCACTTTCCCTAGATCTAAAACCTCCACAAGGCTCATCTCTAAACAATTTTCCTGAAGGGTTTGACCCTGAGATGGCCTATCAGCTGAGAGAGAGAGATCCTACAACTCTTGAAGAGATGAAAAAAGGAGCTCTTGCTGTGGAAGTAAATTTAATGGAGAAGAGAGCAAGAATGAAAAATGAGAAGAGAGTATCTTTTAGAGAGGAATCCACACGTTCTACTTCCAACTCAAATATGGAGAGAATGATGGGGGAGATGATGAAAGAGATGATCATAATTAAGAGAGCACAAGAATGCCAAAACCCAAATGCTCTTCAAAATAGAAATCAGAACCAAAATTAGAATTTTAGAAGGAACCAACCTCCAAACAGACCTAGGGAAGATGATCAACAAATCACTCCTCCCTTTCATCAAAACTATGTAAGTGAGGTTGAGGAAGCAGATAAAATAACAGAGGAAGATGATATCAACATGTTTGGGGTAGATAATGATGACTTTGAGATTCATTATGATAGAAAACAAGGTCTATACACACCTTATGATGACAAAATAGATGATGATGAAAATTATTATCAAGAAATGGAAAATGTCATCATAGATTTTCCAAGAGAATACGACCTTAGAATTAAAACCAGTCAACAAACTCCCAACACCAAAACCTCTGACAAATCTTCACAAAAAAGCACTGCAACCAAGCTTAAAGTTGTCAAACAGAAGGAAAAAATAGTAGCTGTGAATTCTGATAATGGTAAAGAGAAAGGCACTCAAAACAATCAAAAACAGAGTGCATACCTTAGCAGTACTAACACTTCAGCTAGTACTCCTGTTGAAACAATTTCGTCAAATGTAAATAGAACAAATCAGAAAGCTGATGTTGCTGATAGAGTGACAGCTAATAAGGTTGAGAAAAGTACTTCAAAGAATCAAATTCCTTTAAGCCTGGAGTAGGAAATTTCCAAAATCAAAATCTCATGTTCCCTTGACTGAGTTAGCTACTCAGAATGTATATAGGACCCAAAATTTGAAGGATTTAAACATTGAAGAGAATAGTGACATAGTCAATCTTAATGATGACCAGCCAGAGCTTATTTTTGGTCCAAATATTGAAGGTAAGTATCAAGAGGGACCTGTTCCTCCCTTTTATGTGAGTTTAAACGTTCATGACAAAATTTTGCACAACACTATGCATGATTATGGGGCTTCTCATAATTTAATGCCAAAAGCTGTGATGGAGAGCCTAGGTCTAGAAATCACCAGACCTTATAAAGATCTTTAATCCTTTGACTCAAGCAGAGTAAAATGTTTAGGATTAATCAAAGACCTCTGCATTAACTTAGCATAGATTCCAGCCAAATGCTTAGTCATGGATATTGTTGTGGCTAATGTGCCCCCAAAGTATGGAATGTTGTTATCTAGGTCTTGGGGGGCTAAATTACAGGGGAATATGCAGATGGATATGGCATATGAGACCATCCTTATGTTTAATCAATCAAGAAGACTTTACAGGGAGTCCCATATGCAGTACATGATTACTAGTCAAGACAGACCTCAAAACTCTCCTCTGTATTCTGTGAATACAAGACTTGATTCTTTTATTCCGTTTAATGTTGAAACACTTAGTGAACAAGTCACTTTAACAGAACTGATGACTGATAGAGAGGAGGAAGAGCACAGCACGAAAGTGTCAAAATAGTTTTCTACATTTGAAAATATTAGCAAACCCAATACAAGTCTTGAGCTACAAGTCATGCATCCATTGCTCTTAAACCTTGACAATCAAGAAAAAAAACCCTCAACGCAGCGAAAAACCTGAGTTGAAACAAATTCAACTAAGTGCTGATATTCAACAACAATCAAAAATCACGTTAGTTGAAGAGGATAGTGACCCGACCGTCGAACCCAAAACTAATCCTTTGTGGAGTATGTATTTTGACGGGTCATG
The DNA here is from genome assembly GCA_034641835.2 of Pinus albicaulis. Classification (NCBI taxonomy): domain Eukaryota; kingdom Viridiplantae; phylum Streptophyta; class Pinopsida; order Pinales; family Pinaceae; genus Pinus; species Pinus albicaulis. The sequence continues at coordinate 315,410,223 of CM076574.1, read as the reverse complement.
CACTAGAACTAATGTTGGTGCAGGGGTCTGGATTTGCAACACTGAAAAAAACCACACAAAAAGCTTTTCCTATAGATTAAACTTCCAGTGTTCGAATAACATAGCAGAATATGAATCCCTTCTCTTAGGCTTACGATTGTTGAAGAAGTTAGGAACCAAAAGAATCAATGTGTATGGGGATTCAGAGTTAGTCATTAGGCAAGTCAATGGGGAATACAACACAAATCATCCCAGACTTAGGGCCTACCGAAATGATTTCATGGACCTTTTAAAAAATTTCGAGGAGTCCAAACTAATTTTTGTCCCAAGAAAAAAAAATGTCATGGCCCACAATTTAGCCGTTGCAGCTAGAACATGCTTAACACCATACAAAACCCAAGACTACACAACTTAGATAAAATTCAGACCAGTCGTTCCTGATAATGAAAATACTGGCAAGTGTTCGACGGGGACAAACAAATAGAAGACTTCATGCAATTCAAAAATGAATTTGAACTACACAGTTCGGACTCAAATTATGATTCAGACTACAACAGTGAAGAAAATTTTCTTGGCAAAGAAGAACCGTCTCCTGAACTTGCTAATATAAACCTGTTATCTAGCAAACTTGAAAAAAAAATAGAGATGAATGCAGAGTTTGAAATAAGGGAGTTAGAAACCCTGCAGTCTAATGATGAAAGTTTTCCAAATGGCCTGGGACCATTAGAATATTTGTTTGATTTTAACGATGTGGCCAAGAAGCCAAAACTGGAACCTGTAGACACTGAAGTAGAAGAGTTCAATATAGGCAGTGTGAAAAAACCGAAAATGATTAAATTGTCTAAGACTCTACCAACTCACATTAAACTCAAATATATAGAGTTGTTTAAAGAGTTTTCTGATGTTTTTGCGTGGAATTACGAAGATCTGAAATCCTACAACACTGAAATAATCCAACACAAAATCCCTCTCAAGGAGAACCAAAAGCCATTCAAACAGAAACTGTACAGAATAAACCATGTTCAGTTTCCTTTGGTTCAGAAAGAGATCATGAAAATGTACCAAGCTGGTATTATTGTCCCTATTACATATTCTAAGTGGGTGTCTAATCTGGTGTCAGTTAGGAAGAAAACTGGAGAGATTAGGCTTTGCATAGACTTTAGAGACTTAAACAAAGTTTCATTAAAAGACAACTACCCTTTACCTAAGATGGATCATATTTTACAAAGGGTGTTAGGGTCTAGAAGAATTTCTTTGCTTGATGGCTACTAAGGGTACAATCAGATCTTAGTTCACCCTAATGATTAATTAAAGACAGCTTTTACTACGCCATGGGGCACTTTAATGTATGTGAAAATTCCCTTTGGTCTAATGAATGATGGAGCAACTTTTCAGCGAGCCATGGACATAGAATTCTCGGAAGAACTGGGCTACTTCATTATTATATACCTTGGTGATGTTACTGTGTTTTCAAAGATAGATGAAGAGCACTTAGAACACTTAAGAAATTTTTTTGAGAAATGCATAAAGTTTGGGATATCTTTGAACCCTAAGAAGACACTTTTCGGTCTCCACGAAAGTAAGCTTCTTGGACACATTATTTTAGAAGAGGGTATTAAAATAAATCCCAAAAGGATTGAGGCCATATTGCAAATATCTCATCCTCGAAACATCGAGTTGGAATCTTTGATTGGAAAGATTAACTTCTTGAGAAGGTTCATCCCCAACTTGGTTGAGCTCCTCAGGAACATTACAAACATGCTGAAGAAGGAGCAAGGGTTAAAATGGACCTTGGAAGAAAATAAATCCTTTGAACTGGTGAAACAAGCATTAACCAAAACACCGGTTCTAATACGTCCTGATTTTTCAAAAGATTTTTATATTTTTTCATTTGCATCAGAACATACCATAGCTGTTGTCCTTTTACAGAAAAATCCACAAGGACAAGAGAAGCCTATTACATTCTTTAGCAAGGCTTTGAGAGATGCTCCTTTGAAGTATAACATTATGGAAAAGAAAGCCTTTGCTTTGGTTAAGGCTTTGAAAGACTTCAGAGTATACATCCTTCACTAACACATCATTTCTTTTGTCCCAAATTCAGTTGTTAAAGACATTCTAACATAGGACCCAGATGTTAGGAGAGGTAAGTGGATTGAGATTATTCTTGAATATGATTTAGAGATAAAACCCACTAAACTCATCAAAGGCCAAGGTCTGGCTAGATTGATGGATGAATCCAATTTTTAAGTTCTTGATATTAATATGATTAATGCTTTGGATGATCAAGAGGAAATCTCAACTCCCATTGTTGAAGGCCATTTTATGAATTCCTCTTGGTATGTTGATATTCTGTATGTTTTGCTTAATTTAAATACACCTCCCGGTTTATCAAAAATGAAGAAAAGGTTCTTAAAGTTGAAAGTGGTAAACTATTGCATTCTAGATAGATGTCTTTATTGGAAAAATGCAAGTGGTATATTGCTTAAATGTTTGCCTGATTTTGATGCAGAGAAGGTCAAGCACGAGTTCCATGAAGGAGAGTATGGAGGTCATTTATACTGGAAGACAACAACCAACAAAATTTGGAGGGTTGGTTTCTATTGGCCTACTCTGTTTCTTGATATACACAAGATGATCATTTCCTACCATAAATGCCAAATTTTTGAAGGCAAAAGAAAACTGCTACCCCTACCTCTGCATCCAATCACTATTGAAGCTCCTTTTCAATAGTGGGGACTTTACTTCATAGGAGAAATCCATCCACCATATTTTGCTCAGCATAGATGGATTATCACTGCCACAGAATATTTCACTAAGTGGATAGAAGCCATACCTTGTAGGCAAGCCAATGATTATGTTATTCTAAAATTCATAGAGAATATTATTCTCTCTAGATTTGGCTACCCTACCAAGATCATCACTGATAATGCAACATCATTTAGATCAAAGAAGATGGTTGAATTCTAGCATAGATATCAGATAATGTTGGGGAATTCCATGGCCTATTACCCTCAAGGTAATGGACTTGCAGAATCCTCAAACAAGAGTTTGGTGAACATAATCAAGAAAATGTTGGAGGAAAACAAGAAGTCTTGGCACACAAAGCTTGTGCATGCACTTTGGAATGACAGATTGACATTGAAGAAATCTATTGGAATGTCACCCTACCAACTTGTGTATGGCACTGATGCAATCTTTCCGACCAGCCTTGGTGTGCCAGTTATGAAGTTGATTCAACAGTTGCAAACTAAAGATAATGACATGATCAGAAGGATCAATCAAACAACTCATCTTCAACAAACCAGAGAGGAAGTTTATAACAAGGCATTACAGAAATAGAATAGCATCAAAAAGATTTTTGACAGAAGAACAAAGGCCAACAATTTCAAAATTGGGAATTTTTTTTTAAAGTGGGACTCAAGGAGAGAAGAAAAGGGCAAGCATGGAAAATTTGACAACTTATGGCTTGGCCCTTATCTCATTCATTCAGCTGCTGGTAACAATGCAATTTTCTTACAAGAGTTGAATGGAGCTAAACTGTTTGGATGTCCTGTCAATGGTAGGATGCTCAAGCATTAATTCTCTTGATCCATGTCATGTTTTGAAGCCTTTTTATCTTTTTTCCATTATAAATATTTCATCCACCATTGCATTCAAAGTTAGAAAAAATCAAAAGACAAAAAAACTGAAAGAAAGAAAAGAGGGCTGATTGTAAAAACAATAAAGGTACAACCCCATACCAAAAAAAAGAGAAACAAATATGAAAGTGTGCAAGCTTAAATTCCACTCTTGATAGACACACTTTTAGTTAGTCAAACAGCCTAATCTTGACTAATTAGTTTTAAATTTACTAATGATAGGATTAGTGAATTCGATTTGCCAAACTGTTTAATATTGGCTTATCAGTAGGTAGATTAGGATAGAAATCAAAGGTTCAAACATGCTCAAAATCTAAACCTAAGTTTCCAAAGAGAGATGACTCAAATCTGTTTTATTTTTTGAGTCAAAAAAGATGTAAAAATGGTTCTAATCAGCTCAAAATCTGAACCAGATTATGAAGAAAACAGCTCACACAGTAGTAAAAACAGAGCTGAAAAAGGACGAAGGAAGTGCTTTGAACTTTCTGATCTTATGCCTTCCATTTTGATTTAATTTTCTGAAAAATAATATCTATGTGAAGCTTATTTTTTCATGCCATATAATCAACAGCAAGTCAAACATCTTAAACTTGAATTGACCGACTTTAAATTTTTTTTGTAGAATTTAGAGAAATAAAAATCTGTTAGACTATTTAATCCTAACATATTAGTAGATTAGGTAGAAAATCATATGGAATCAACTATTTAATATGAGTTCATGGAGAAATAAGGAGTAGAAATAGATTAGATTTCCTTTTTTCAAAAGAATAAAATGTTGTAAAAGAGTTTTCCAACCCAAGTGCACTTTAATGAAGAAAAAATGTTAAATCAGTAGGATTCTGTAGGTAGAAATCTTGTGTTGATGAAAGATACATTTTTTTTTTATGGCGGCTAATATTTTTTCAAAACAAAAGAATATCATCCAAAGAAATAAAGGCAGCCCAATAGATGAGGCACTGATCAGCCTCCCAAAGAATGCAAGTCTGAAGTTCTTGATAATTTCAAGAAGGCACCATCCCCAAGTGAAGCCACTGTTAGCCAGCTATAAAATTTGTTATATCAAATGCTGGCTAAAAATTTTTTGGAGTCTTCAAGAAACAAGTTTTATTGATAAAAGATGTTATCTCGTGAAAACTCTTGAGGCCTCGTGCCTCTGTCAAAATTTTCACTGCTGTTCCCTTTTTATACTCAGAAATTCTGCTGATTTCATAAGAAAAGACTGCTGCAAAATCATCATTTCTCCCCTTTTTGCACTCAAAAATAACCTTCATTTTCTCCCCTTTGTCTCCATAAAATTCCTCTATTTTTCATGATTCCCATTCTTCCATTCATGAAAATCATTTTGACATAGTTTAAAACTCATTTTTAAACTATATCGAAACCCCCCAAATCCATTGAAAAACTTGAAAAAAATTCATAAAAAATACATATTTTTTGTATAAAGGCTTAAGCCTCTTTGGCTAAGCCTAAACCACTTCCCCTCCATGTGCCCGCACCCCAGAACCAAGTGCTAGAGCCTTTCAATGATTATCACATCGGAACAATACGCAGCGCACAAGTCTTTTTTCCTCACAAGTTTTCTGATGCGATTAGCCCTTTGTTTCATAGCCCTCGATCATATTATGGCTCCATACAACATGAGTGCCCGGAGTTAGGTGCTAAATCATTATGAAAAATCATCTCTGAACCATTATTTTCCTTTGTATATCAAAAAACCCTTTTATCCTAATTTTTGGTCTAAATGTGCCTATACGATGATTTTTAATGAAAAAATGGTTAGATCAAAAAGACCAAGGCCTGACCTCCGATTGCGATGGCTCGATCACACAAATGCATCAGCCTAGATCGATCACACAATCGCATCGGCCTTCCCCGATCGTACAATCTCATCGGCCTAGCCCAATCACATAATCGCATCGGCCATTCCCCGATTGCGCCAATTGCATCGACGATTTCTATTGCACCCTTACTATCTCCCCTCCGAGTGCCGATTTCCGATTCATCTCCCACAGTCAATCTGATCCGCAAATTGACGGTCCTCATCTAATCGCATCGATATTTTCATCGAATGCATTTTTAAATTTTCGTTCTTCTCCCTGCCGATTACGATACTTCGATTGGATCTGGACCGACCACGTGTCCAGATCAGACCGTCTCAAATTTTTCCCTCATGGTTTCATCGCCCTCTGCTTTCCATCAAGAGGATTTTAATGAGTAATCCCAACCGTCGATCTATACGCGATCGATGGATCTAATTTATTTTCTCCCCTTACTCTTCTTTTGACCTCCTCTGGATGAATCCCCACTGTTGGATGATGCCATCCAACGGCCATGCTCCTCCCCGTAGCCTTCTAAGCATTTTTACCCAATAATTGCAGGATTTCTTAATTATTTTGTGTTTTGCAGGTGATCGATGGTTTTTCCATTATATGGAAGAAAAATCTGAAGCCTAGGTATGACAATTCTCATGCCTTCAATTCATTAAAGGGAAGCCATCCATGGGTTCAATTTCCACGTCTCGTCAATGCTTCATGGGCATTGATGCCTTGTGAGCCCTCCGCAGCACTACACGTCAACAAGACACAGTGAGTGAAATCAAAATCAAACAGTATCAGTGTCAAAGACTAAAACACGGCCCGACAGAATATTGAATAAAGATTTGTGGGGATTACGGCTAAGATTGATTATAAAAAGCCTAATCCTCCCAATTAAGACACAGTTAAAAGAAAATCATAAGTGTTTTATCAAACAGAAAGGCCACCACTACCACATCAGAGGCAAATTGATTCCTCCCAACTACCACAAAGCCACATGTGCCTCAAAGCATTCAAATAGAGGCCAAATTTATTGATCAAGATCAGATATTTTCCTCAAACATTGTCGAACAATTAATTCTTCCAAATGAGTTTAATGACAAAATATTAGTAGATTTATTACATCCTGAAACAGAGCCTTAAAAGTCAACAAAAGCTCCCAATGAGCTTAATCTTAAATGTAAAATAATTAATACAGACAGAAACATCTGTAAACTTCTTCATCGAGCCCCTCAAAGGCCGACAAGCCATTAAGTCTGTATTAATTGACCCAGGAGATCTTTTATCAAGTCTCACCTCCTCATTATTCTATAAATGCTTCTGTAGAAGATGAGAATTTTTTGGTTGCTGAACTTTGAAATATACTTGAGCTCGAAACGCCTACTTGTAAATAGTGTTCACTAGTTCTTGAAGCTCTGTTTGTGATTAGATAAGTTAGGCTGAGAAAAGTGAAGATGATTGTTGAACTGAAACATTGGACCTGAATACTGTAACTGGTTTGACATCAATAACAAGTTGTTTCTTGGGATCCTGGTCTATATCACTGGTGAAGTGCCCCTTTGTTTGTTATTATTTTCTCCTTTCATGTATGCCATATTGTCCATTATTATCTGATAAAGAACACCAAGCATAGAGTTAGGATTTACTGTTTACAGTACCCTTCTCTAGCCGATAAGCTTTGTCTCAATGTTTCCCTCCAATTTTTTTATTTAATAATAATTCAATACAGTTTAAGCAGTTAGGAACGTTAGCGTTCCCTCATCCTACTGTTTGCTTTAAACATTTTTCTTGAATGTTATTTTCATTATTTTCCTATTAAAGTTAGACTAGAAAAGTGATGGTTTGCCATGTTTCTAGCTTCTACTCTCCAAAGGCAAATTCTGAAAGTTTCCCTTGGTGTTGGTTGAAAGCAAACTAGGTTTAAAAGTACTTTATCTGATCTTAAGTTGAATTTGTTTCTCTTATGTGTTTTCATACTTTCTGAAGGTAATTATGCTGATTAATGGATTGTTTGTCAATTAAGCTGCTTTAATACAAAATTGCCCAAGAAGTCTATGTTTAGCCCTGTCCTTGGTTGGTTTTAAACAATTACTTAAGAATATTTTCTTGTTTGGACTGACTATAAATCCTTGTTTAGATTATTATCAGTTTCCACCCTTCCAACACGTTATTGTTTCCATTCCATCATTTTAATCTCAATAATATTGTGATATAGATGACTTTCCCCTTGGATCACTCTTGATGTTGTTTCTCAATTAAAGCCCTATTTGATTCCATAGCCCAATGGACTAAAAACCAGCGTTATATATATCTTTTAGCCAAATCTTACTCTAATTTCTTGCAACTTCACACCTTTAAAACTCTTTGCATTTAGAACTTTCCCCTCAAACAACAATCATGCTCAACCAACCAAAAACAAAACAAAACACTCGGCCTTCATAACTAGCCTAATATCATTACCCAAAACCTTAAAGATAAATCCATCTTTACACTTATTGGAGAGATCCCTCTCCGGATTCATGAGGGCTAGATCCTAGAATCCCAAAGTGGTTGAAACAGTTTTTTCCCTGCTGTCGGACTTTGCCAATCTTGCTGATTACAGGGAGCTAAAAAATGTTAAGGCTTTGGTCAAGGTTAGGGTTAAGTTAAGGTTAATGTTAAAGGTTTGGGCAAGGTTAGGGTTAGGTTATAGTTAAATTCAAGGTTAAGGTTAAGGGTAAGGGTATAGTGAGGTTAAGGTTAAGGTTAAGGCTAAGGGTTTGGTCATGGTTAGGGTTTTTTTATAGTTAAGGTTAAGGTTAAGGTTAGGTTAAGTTAAGGTTAAGGTCAAGGTTAAGGGCAAGGTTAAGGTTAGGTTAAGGTTAAGATTAAGGGTTTGGTTAAGGTTAAGGGTAAGGTTAAAGTTAAGGTTAAGGTTAAGGTTAAAGTAAGGTAAAGGTTAAGGTCAACGCTAGTTTATTGTTAATGTCAAGCTTAATGTTAGGTTATAGTGAAGGTTAAGGTTAAGGTTAAGGGTGAAGGTTAAGGTTAAGGTTAAGGTTAAGACTCGTAACCTTAACCTTCACCCTTAACCTTAACCTAACCTTAGCCTTAACCTTAACCTTAACCTTAACTTTCCCCTAACCCTAACCTTAACCTTAACCTTAACCTTAACCCTAACATTAACCTTAAGCTAACCTTAACCTTGACTTTACCATTAGCCTTAACCTTAACCTCACTAAACCCGTAACCTTAACCTTAACCATAACCTAACCTTAACCTTGACCTTGACTATGACCTAAACCTAACCTTAACCAAAACCTTAACCTTAACCTTAACCTTAACCATAACCTTAAGCTTAACCTTCCCATAACCATAACCTTAACCTTAACCTTGACCTTAACCTTACCAAGGTTACGGTTCAGTTATAGTTAAGTTCAAGGTTAGGTTAAGGTTAACGTTAGGTAAAGGTTAAGGTTAATGGGGTAAGGTTAAGGTTAAGGTTAACGGGGTAAGGTTAAGGGTAAGGTCAAGGTTAGGGTTAATGCTATGGTTATGGGAAGGTTAAGGTTAAGGTTAAGGTTGGGTAAATGTTATGGGTTTAGTCAGGTTAAGGTTAAGGTTAAGGTTAGGTTAAGGTTACGGTTATGGTTAAGGTTAAGGTTAAGGTTAAGATAAGCTTAACCCTTAACCTTACCCTAACCTTACCCTAACCTTAACCTTAACCTTAACCTAACCTTAACCTTAACTTTACCCTTAACCTAAACTTAACCTTAACTCTACCCATAACCTTAACCTAACTCGAACCGTGACCAAGCACTTAACCTTAACCTTAACCTTAACTATAAGCTAACCCAACCTTTACCTTAACTATAACCTAACCCTAACCTTTACCAAACCCTTAAGCTTAAGCTTAACTTTAATTTTAACCTTAACATAACCTTAACCTGAACTTAACCTTAACTTTACCCATAAACTTAGCCTAACCTTAACCTTAACCTTAATTATATCCTAACCCTAAGATTGACCAAACCCTTAACCTTAACCTTATCTTAACCTTAACCTAACCTTAACCTTAACCTAACTATAACTTTACCCTTAACCTTCATCTTGACCTTAACTATAACCTAACACTATCCATGACCAAACCCTTAACATTAACCTTAACCATAACCTAATCGTAACCTTAACCTAACCGTAACCTTAACCCAACCTGAACCTTAACTTTACCTGAACCTTGACTTTACCCTTAACCTTAACATAACCTTAACCTTGACTTTAACCTTAACGTAACCTTAACCTTGAATTTGCCCTTAACCGTGACCTTACCCTAACCTTAACCTTGACTTTACCCTTAACATAACCTTAACCTTCACTATAACCTTACCTTAACCGTTACGAAACCCTTAACCTTAACCTTAACCTGACTAAACCCGCAACCTTAACCTTAACCTTACCCTTAACCTTCACCTTAACCTTTACTTTACCCTTAACATAACCTTAACCTTAACCTTGAACTTGACCTTAACCTTAACCTTAACCTTAACCTTACCCTTACCCTTAACCTTAACTTTACCATTAACCTAACCTTACGCTTACCCTTAACCTTAACCTTAACCTTATCTTAACCTTAACTATAGCCTAACCCTAACCTTGACCAAACCTTAACCTTAACCTTAACTTTACCCTTAACCTAACCTTAACCTTAACCTTAATGTTGGTTAGGGTTAGGTTAAGGTTAAGGTTAAGGTTAAGTTTAGGTTAAGGGTCTGGTCAAGGTCAAGGTTAAGGTAAGGTTAAGGCTAAGGTTATGGGTTAGGTTAAGGTTACGGTTAGGTTAAGGTTAAGATTAGGTTAAGGTTAAGGTTAAGGTTTGGTCAAGGTTATTGTTAGGTTATAGTTAAGGTCAAGGTTAACGTTAGGTTAAGGGTAAAGTCAAGGTTAAGGGTAGGATAAGGTTAAAATTAGGTTAAGGGTAAAGTTAAGGTTAAGGTTAGGTTAAGTTTAAGGTCAAGGTTAATTGTAAAGTTAAGGTCAAGTTTAGGGTTAGGTTATAGTTAAGGTTAAGGGTTTGATCAAAGTTAGGGTTAGATTAAGTTTAAGATTAAGGTTAGGTTATCATAAGGTCAAGGTTAAGGTTAGGTTAAGGTTAAGGTTATGGGTTTAGTTAGGTTAAGGTTAAGGTTACGGTTAAGGTTAAAGTCAAGGGTAAGGGTTTGGTTAAGGTTAAGGTTAAGGTTAAGGTAAATTTTAGGTTAGGTTAGGTTAAGGTTAAGGTGAAGGTTAAGGGTAAGGTTAAGGTAAGGTTAAGGGTTTGGTCAAGGTTAGGGTTACGGGAAGGTTAAGGTCAAATTTAGGTTAAGGCAAGGTTAAGGTTAAGGTAAGGTGAAGGTTAAGGTTACGGGTTTAGTCAGGTTAAAGTTAAGGTTAAGGGTTTGGTCAAGGTTAGGGTTAGGTTATAGTTAAGGTTAATTTTAGGTTAAGGGTTTGGTCAAGGTTAGGGTTAGGTTAGGTTAAGGTTATGTTAATGTTAAGTTCAAGGTTAATGTTAAGGTTAAGGTTAAGGTTAAGGTTAAGGTTAAGGTTAAGAATTTGTTCAAGGTTAGGGTTATGGGTAAGGTTAAGGGGATAAGGTTAAGGTTAAGAGTTAAGGTTAAGGTTAAGGTTAGGGGAAGGTTAAGGTTAAGGTTAAGGTTAAGGGTTTGGTCAAGGTTAGGGTTTGGTTATAGTTAAGGTTAAGGTTACGGGTTTAGTCAGGTTAAGGTTAAGGTTAAGGGTTTGTTCAAGGTTAAGGTTAAGGGTTTGGTCATGGTAAGGGTTAGGTTATGGGTGAGGCTAAGATTAAGGTTATGGGTTTGGTCAAGGTTAGGGTTAGGTTATAGTGAAGGTTAAGGTTAAGTTAAGGGTAAAGTCAAGGTTAGGGTTAATTTTAAGGTTAAGGATAAGGGTAAGGTCAAGGTTAAGGTTACGGGTCTTAACCTTAACCTTCACTATAACATAACCTTGACCTTAACCTTAACCTAAACCTTAACCTTAACTTTAACTATACCCCAACCTTAACCTTAACCTTAACTATAACTATACCCCAACCTAACCTTAACCTAAGCTATAACCTAACCCTAACCTGGAGCAAACCCTTAAACTTAACCTTAACCTTAACCTTAACTTTAATCTTAACCTTAACCTTAACTTAACCTTAACCTTAACCTCAACCTTCCCATAACCATAACCATAACCTTAACCTTAACCTAACTTTAACCTTAACTATAACATAACCCTTACCTTACCCTAACCATAACCTTAACTATAACCTAACCCTAACCTTAACCTTACCCTTAACCTAACCTTAACCTTGACCTTGACCTTAACCTTTACCTTAACCTTAAATTTACCCATAACCTAAACTAACCTTGACATTAACTATAACCTAACCTAACCTTGACATTAACTATAACCTAACCCTAACCTTGACCAAACCCTTAACCTTAACCTTAACCTTCCCATAAAGATAACCTTAACCTTAACCTTAACATTCACCTTAACCTTTACCTTGAATTTACCCTTAACCTAACCTTAATCCCTTAACCTTGACCTTAACCTTCCCATAACCATAACCTTAACCTTGAATTTACCCTTAATCTAACCATAACCTAACCCTAACCTTGACAAAATATTAACCTTAACCTTAACCTTCCCCTAACCTTAACCCTAACCTTAAGCTTAAGCTTAACCTTCCCATAACCATAACCTTAAACTTAAACTTAACCTTAACCTTACCCTTGACCTTGACCTTAACCTTAACCTTAACCTTGACCTTGACCTTAACCTTACCCTTAAACTTATCTTAACCTTAACCTAACCTTAACCTTACCTTAACCTTAAGCTTACCCTTAATCTTATCTTAACCTTATCTTAACCAGAACCTTAAGCTTAAGCTTATCCTAACCTTAACCTTGACTTTACCCTTAATGTAACCTTAACCATAACCTTATCTTTACCCTTAACCTTAACCTTAACTTAACTATAATCTTCACCTTAGCCTTAACCTTAACCTAACCTTAACCTTAAATTAACCTTAACCTTCACCTTAACCTTACCCCCTTAACCTTAACCTGAACCTTAACCTTGACTTTACATTAACCCCTTAACCTTAACCTTAACTTTACCTTTAACCTTAAACCTTAACCTTAACCTTAACCTTAACCAAACCCTTAACCTTAACCTTAACCTTAACCTAACCCTAACCTTGACCAATACTTACCCTTAAGGTCAAGGTTAAGGTTAAGGTTAAGGTTGGTTTAAGGTTTTGGTTAAGGTTATGGTTATGGAAAGGTTAAGGTTAAGGTTAAGGTTAGGTTAAGGGTTTGGTCAAGGTTAGGGTTAGGTTATAGTGAAGGTTAAGGTTAAGTTAAGGGTAAATTCAAGGAGTAAGCCTTAACCTTAACCTTACCCTTAACTATTGAGGAGGTAAATCCCCTCTGCGGACAGAGGCGATCCCACTAGCCCAGATTGAGTCTAGCAACAATCAAGTCACGCAATGATGTTGGTTCCTAGTTACAAAAAAGACAAAGATCATGATGATTATCCTACCTCAAATCCCACGCAGTTGTCGTTGGAGAAAAGATGATGTTTCGCGTCCCTCGCTTGATAGATCACAATCCTTGCATTCAACATGTTAGCACACCTATACACATGCAAGGAAACAACGACATACAACGTAAAATCTAAGGCATGTAACTGTATATCAATCAAAGAGGATATAATTCATTGCATTACGTAAATAAATGAACACATGAATGGAACCAAAATCAGAGTCGCTTATATTATGAATGACAAAAGGGAGATTACAACCAAATGCTCTGACGCTATGATATTCCTTCAGTGGGGCTTGCAGCGGAGCGTGTCTTAACAAATCCTGTCGGGAATCTAGACGAAGCTCTCTCTCTTACAGGATTCTCTTCGACTTAGCTCTTAATAGTTGCCCAACTATATTTTCCTTCCTACAAGTTCAGCTCCCAAGCGTTCAGCTCTTGGACTTATCTTCAGCCCTTGGCCGTACTATTCAACTAGCTTGTAAATGGAGAGGGCAAGCCTTTATAGATGGAGGAAGGGGAGTTGGGATCCCTACAATCATGGGATAGGCCCTATTTCTTAGGAAGATTCCATGATAGGTGAAAAACCACTTGCTATACATGGAGATCCAAAGCCAAACCACTCAACTCCTTTTTATGATTCGTTTTGGAGTTTGTTAGAATCAAACTTCCGCCATTTATTTTTTTTAAAAATCCCTTAATAAGCATGGCACAAGTGAAACACAAGGACAGAGTGCTAGTTGGTGCAGCCTCTAGTGTGGATTTCCCCCATTGGCACGAGGGATGAACTGGCTAGTCAGGCCAAGGCTAAAACATATGTTTTTAGGGTTTTTTAGAGGAAATGTTCTTCAGGAGAATGTTTGTCCTTATGAAGGAGGATTCCATGAAGGTGGTTTTAGAACATTTTATTGTTCACAGGTCATGAGAATAGTCCTCCAATTTACGGGACGAGGGATTGCAGGGACAGTTACAAAATGTTGTGTAACATATGCCCCCTAAAGCATGAGGTCCGAGAGAGAGTGAGGGTGAAATGCTTTATGAGAACGTGCCCAACTGAAAAAACTGTCGTCGAAAGACCTAAAAATAAAAATACAACTGATATCTCTGATACATGATATGTGGTATGGGTGCAGCCATCCATAATAGAGTGTACAATAACTGGGATCCAAGTTATGGACGCAGCCATCCAACAAAGAAGGATCAACAAGTAGACTCAGGTATGGTCACAACCATCCAATCAAATTAGTCATGTAACTAATCATCATAATCCACAAAGAATTCGCAACCTGGATTTTATCAAACAAAATCCAAGGTCTTGTGCTCCATCACGACCCAAATAGAGTACAAGTCCGAGCATGTGAATAAGTGAGCTGAAGTAAAAAATGCAAGAAAATCATCTGATTACTAGCCAATAATGAGGATGTCCCTAAAGATACTATAGGTACAATCCATGGAATGTGAACAGTGATTTGGCGTTGAACACCCACAGAATAATTTGATCAAAGGCCAATAATGAAAACCTTGCGTCGAATGCGAATAACCTGGCATTGAGGCATGCAGGTTCCAAGGTACCTGAAGGGAGTCTTTAGATCAGCTTCTTGGATAATGAGCTGAATTCAAAAGGAAGTGACCTTGATCGAAGGTGGACCATAGTGTTTCCCACATCATTAACATGAGATAGAGGAACATGATGTTTGCGAATCAAGATCAGTAGAGAATCAGAGGGTGGTTGAAAACTGCAGAGGCCAACTTCTCTTGAATATATCAGTGGCACGACATTGGATTTGGCAGTATTTGACATCAAAGGATCTAAGGTCATGATGACATGGCAAAGAGAATATGAGTGGTTAAAAGAGATTACCCAAAGCCATGGGGGCAAGCAGAGAGTGAGATGAGATGTCCCCAACTCGACACGAATGTAGACAAGTGCCATGTTCAAGAGCGACATACTGCCGACACAATGGGGATACTGGTTCCATTTTCCCCCACCATTTCTGGCGAGTACCTCTTTATTTTTACACAAGCTTGAAGAGGATACCATATGCTTGTCATATAATTTCATCCTTCGGAAAAATACAACCTAGTACATTTAACGAGCCCTAGGAAGGAGGAACTCGAGTGAAGTCATTATGATAGAGTCCGATGTCATCAGTTTTAACGAGTCTAACAAAGGAATAACTTGACGTCTTTTCATGTTTAGATAGTTTGAAAAGACAACAGAAAAGAAAACTCCAGTAGTCCCTTTTCGTAGATAGTCTCGCAGATCCGAAAAGGTAGAAAACTATGTCTGAGAGAACATCCTAGTCGTGATAGGCTACGGTATTCCTTTTTCGTAAATAATCTATCCCAGCTCGAAAAATGGGTAAACGTATACTGGGTAGATGTCATTTCGCAGCCAATTTAATGAGCTCAAAATGACAAGCAACTCCGCAATATTTTCAGTTTTAGAGAGTCAGAAAAAAGCTAAAAGTTGACTCCTCCTGGAGGAGCGAGTGGTATTAAGGGTAGCTACTGGTTCCGGTGATGGTGGAACTGCTCAGAACAAGTAAAGGTCAAGAAGCTAGCTAACAAGACCACTCATCACAGTGGTTCCTCAGGAATGGATAAAAAAAACAAGTGAAGGCATATGATCGGCCAAGCAGATAGTGACGGTGGAATAAGAAAAACAAGGCTCATCTGTCAAAATAGGCTAATAAAATGGCAATCATGAGACGTTAAATGGGAAAGGTTTCATTTTTACACAAGCTTGAAATCAGAAAACTCTGCTTGAAGTTGGTTTCATTTTTACACAAGCTTGAAACATATATAAACTATGCTTGAAACCAGTTTCATTTTTACACAAGCTTGAAACAGAAACAAACTATGCTTGAAAACTTAAGCATACTCCCAACATGATGACTCAATTCGAGGTACATGATCCCCAAGCTTCAATCCATATGAAAGGCAGATGGAGTGAAGGTTCAAGTTATGAGATCAAGAGAAATACTCGACTGGGATTTTACGAGATCTTATCAAAGACTCGAATTGAATAGGAAAGTGTTTCATTGTTTTAATGAGGTTGGCACATTAAAATAACTATCCTCAGATGACCTTGTTTGATTTTTTAACGAGGTTGATACAGAAGACAAACTATCCTCGGAACACCTTGTTTCATTTTTTTAAGGAGCTTGACACAAGGAAACGAACTATGCTTCGACAACCTTATTTCATTTTTTAAGGAGCTTGACACAATAAAACAAACTCTGCTCTGACGACCTTGTTTCATTTTTTAAGGAGCTTGACACAAGAAAACGAACTCTGATTCGACAACCCTTGTTTCATTTTTTAAGGAGCTTGACACAAGAAAATGAACTATGCTCTAAAGACCTTATTTCATTTTTTAAGGAGCTTGACACAAGATAATGAACCTTGCTCCGACAAGCTTGTTTCATTTTTTAAGGAGCTTGACACAAGAAAACAAAGTATGCTCCAATGACCTTGTTTCATTTTTTAAGGAGCTTGACATAATAAAATGAACTCTGATCCGGCGACCTTGTTTCATTTTTTAAGGAGCTTGACACAAGAAAAAGAACTTTGCTCTGACAACCCTTGTTTCATTTTTTAAGGAGCTTGAAAAAATAAAATGAACTATGCTCCGAAGACAACTCATCATGATGAATAATAGGTCATGGCTTCCAAGAGTTCCACACCGGATGGGAGAACAACCTCTAGGAAATCAGGACCCAATGCCCCCAACACCTAATGCACAACAACACTATCACTGAATGCAGGCATGGGATAGGTAGCCACATAATTTACATGCAGCGGGGATGACACAACCAGCAGATAAAGATCCGGTAGGGATGATGGTGGACTAGTTGCCATATTAGGACCAAAGAACGCAAGCTGATTGATGGTCACGATCTGACCTTGGTGCAGAAAACACATAACATGAAAGAGGGAGGAGACAAACACTCCCATGGCATAAGTATAATCATATCCCAAGAGTAAATTAAAGTCCAAGGGGCCAGGAAAAACCATCACATCCATATGGAAAGTTTTCCCTCCCAAATTAACAGGCAACTTTGGAAGGATCCCTAACGGTTGACTAGTTCCTCTGTTAAAAGCCAATAGATTCTGGGTAATAAACAAAAGTGGAGGTGAACCAAAAGCTTGCTAAGTAGTTGAAGATAAAATACTAATGGACACACCTTCATATATAATGGTGTCGGGTACGACCAGATGGGAGGCCTGTACCGTGACCTCAAAGGGAACATAAGAAGGAAGACGATAACCTGCGAATCGACCCCAATCGAAGGAAGCGACCAAAATACCTGGAGGGGGTACCATCGGACTGAGATGGTTTTCCCTCTGTGTTACCAGAGCAAGAGGAGCATCTTCCTCGATCTCCATCTCAGGAGTAGGGGGAGAAGCTTCTTTTACTAACGGGACAGAAGAAACTTTCTCCAAGTCCAAAGAATCTGATGAAACAAGAAGAACATGAGGGGGATGAGATTCAATCTCAACGGAAAATACCTGGTGCACCACAGAAGAAGCTAGCTCAACCAATCCCACGACAAATGGTTGGCCAGGGATGGATTCATGATGGTGAATTTTTGAGGGAGTGGAATCAAGAAAGGATGACTCTTGACTGATCATGGAATCAACTAGCGGAGGACTCAAAGAAAGTTTTTGGTAACCAACCGGAAGGGAGGGTGCGAAAACAGTAAAGTTTTCCAACACTTTATTGGCTTCATAAATGTAAAAACAAAGGTGAATGGGATGATGCCCTTCACACAACTTACAAGGATTGGTAAGCTTACCCTAATTCTTAGGAGATTTACCAACACCAGCTAAAGACGTGCCCCCAACCTAACTCCTGGAAGCCAAAAGAAATGACAGATTACCATTGGACCATACTTCGAGCACCTTGGGAATGCCAAGGAAATCTCGAAGAAGATGGTTTCCCTAGCACAACATGCAAGGGAACTTAACTTTCCGCGGAGGGTTGGAAGGTTTATCAAGAGCAGATGTTTTAGAAGCAGTAGCTATAGCCTTAGCCTCTCTCTTATTTGATTTCTTCTTCTTGGTCTTCTACTTCTTCTTCTTAGCCACCTGGTTACTCGAATCCAGACTTTCACCAGGCGAAGTAGAAGAGGAGGATGCAGAAACAGGTGAAGAAGGGGAGAGGTCCACTTTAGAAGCAACATGATGTTGTTCAGGTGGAGGAATGGATGGTACAATAGCTGGGACATTCGGGACCAAAGAGGTTGAAAACAACCGAACAAGAAACCCAACAGTTAACCCAGGAAGGGACAACATTGCCATGTAAGGAGCACCGACATTCCCAAAAGCAAGAAAAGGACTAAGATTCCCTTCGGAGGGTATTCCTTGGTTGGAAAAATCTGGAAAATTTGCCATCAAGAACAACCTTGAAATAAAATACTAAGGACAAAAATTCTAACCAGGAATATTTCGTGGAAAATTAATTTTTAAGACATTGAAACCAAACTCTGCTGTTTCATATTTTAAGAGTCAAGAAACAAGAAAAAGGTGACTTTATCGCTTTCAAGTTGGACACAAGCTTGAAAAGATAAGATTTCGATGATCTTTTCAGTTAAAAAGGTCAGTAAAGATCAAAGTGACTGCTATGGTAATCTAGGTAAATGGGTGTACCAAATATCCGTGAACTTCCATATAAACCTTGGTAAAAATGAAAGAGAGATCAACCAAGGACTTAATTTATGTGCAGGTAATCTCCCCGAATGCTGTGTTCGGTGTATCACGGGTAAGAGGCGGCAGACTCGGCTTCCTATGGATAAAGGATTGCAACCTAAAAGGGTCTCCCTTTATATACTCGACGGTACGGGGAGCACAATTCTGTACTAGCGTTGTCTAAATCCAGACGGTGAACGACAAATACTAGGTTCAATGACGCCAGAACATGTAACTAGCCTAGACCACTAAATGTGAGCATTAAGTTTCAATGTGTCCTTAGGTTTATTGATTAAATTTTAAAGTTGATCTTAAATTATGTTTCAATTTTTAGGCCCTATCGAATGTTGGATCTCATAAAAATCTCTAAATGTAAACTACATGCCACAAAACAAAATTTTGTTCAATGAAGAGCTATCTACGGGAGAGTTGAGAGCTTTTCAAATGACAACAAAACGAAATGCACAAAAACATCCACTACTATTTCCAATGCAAGCTAATGAAACTAGAAAACTTCTCTCTTGGAGTTATATAACACTAGTAATGCGAAAGAGCTTTCAATTTTCACTAGGCTAATCAAAATGCAAAGAAATTTGTTTTTCTATTTTTCAATATTTTAGAAAAAATGAACTAAATGAATGAAAAAATTAAATGAAAAAACCAATTCACGAAATGACAGTGAGAGAGCTGAAACAAACAAGTTCATTCAATACAAACACACACAATCAAGACTCAAACTGATGACAAAATCCCTCCAACTGAAGAATAATCTCGAAAAATACTCACAAAAACCGTGTAATCTAGGCTTGGAGTGAGCCAAAGTGAAACTTTAATGAAAGAGAGAACAATCACTCAACTAACACAATGATACAATGGAATCCAAAAAAACGAATGCAAAGAAGCGAAAATGAAGTTGACCGGGAAAGCAAGGACCCAAAACTCCCATGAGAGGTTCAGCTCATTGAAGCACCTAGAAGCCCTAGGGCTAGAATGAAAAACTAATACTAAAGGGCAAACAACCGGAGGATAAGGGCCAAACATAGTCAACAATAACTTCAAGGCACTCAATCAATCAGAAAAATGACACCAGGACCTAAATTCAAGCTCAAAGAGCCCAAAAGCAAGAACACCCTAACACCAAACAGAGTTGGCATGCCTATTTTCTATAATCTGCACCAAAAAAGAATTGGCATGGGGCCTAACTAGCAACTAGCGCCAGTCGGCGCAACTGTCAAGCACTAAACCGTGCCAATCGAGTTTACCATGGGAAAAGATGAAAAAGGAAAAACAAAGACTGGATAAGGTCTTCTAGGGGCTGAATAGGGGTTTGAAACCAAAGGAGGCGAACCAGAAGAGAAAATAAATAAATCAAAAGCCAAAAACAACCAAAAGAGGAAATACTAACTCCAACTGACTCCCTAGCGGAGTCACCAATTTGTTGAGGAGGTAAATCCCCTCTGCGGACAGAGGCGATCCCACTAGCCCAGATTGGGTCTAACAATAATCAAGTCACACAATGACATTGGTTCCTAGTTACAAAAAAGACAGATTGTGATGAGTAGCCTACCTCAAATCCCACGCGGTTGTCGTTGGAGAAAAGATGATGTTTCCCGTCCCTCGCTTGACAGATTACAATCCTTCCATTCGACATGTCTGAACACCTGTACAAATGCAAGGAAACAACGACGTACAATGTAAAATCTAAAGCATGTAACTATATATCAGTCAGAGAGGATATAATTCATTGCATTACGTAAATAAATGAACACATGAATGGAACCAAAAATCAGAGTCGCTTATATTATAAATGACAAAAGAGATATTACAACCAAATGCTCTGATGCTATGATCTTCCTTCGGTGGGGCTTGCAGTGGAGCATGTCTCAACAAATCCTGTCAGGAATCTGGACGAAGCTCTCTCTCTTACGGGATTCTCTTTGGCTTAGCTCTCAATAGTTGCCCAGCTATAGTTTCCTTCCTACAAGTTCATCTCCCAAGCGTTCAACTCTTGGACATATCTTCAGCCCTTGGCCGTACTGTTCATCTAGCTTGGAAATGGAGAGGGAAAGCCTTTATATATGGAGGAAGGAGAGTTGGGATCCCTATAATCATGGGATAGGCCCTATCTCTTAGGAAGTTTCCATGATAGGTGGAAAACCATTTCCTATACATGGAGATCCGGAGCCAAACCACTCAACTCCTTTTGATGATTCATTCTGGATTTTGTTAGAATCAAACTTCCACCATTTATTTTTTTAAAACATCCCTTAATAAGCTTGGTGTGAGTGAAACACAAGGACAGAGTGCCAGTTGGCATGCCCTCTAGTGTGGATTTCCCCCATTGGTGCGAGGGATGAATTGGCTAGTCGCGCCAAGGCTAAAACATCTATTTTTAGGGTTTTTCAGAGGAAATGTTCTTTAGGAGAATGTTTGTCCTTATGCAAGAGGATGCCACATAAAAGTTATTATTTACTGTCTGTGTTTACAGCCCTCCATTTTATAGATGAGACTACAGGATGGTGAAAAAATGTTAGTAACATTAACCACTCAACTCTAACCTTGAATTTTTAACTCAACCTCAAACCTTAACCTGACCTTGACCACCCTTAACCTTAACTCAACTCAACCTCAACTGGACTCAACCCTTAACCTAACCTTAACCTTAACCTTAGCTTCCCATATCCCGTAACTTAACTTAACCAACCCTACAAAGAACTGGCCCAAAAATATAAGAAAAGAGATATCAATGCCTTAGAAATAAGCCACTTCGAGAGGGCAACCTCCAATACATTACATGAATGAACAATTCTTGGATGATACAAATTACAAAACCTCCTTTCTATATATAGGAGTCCATGGGGCCACATTTTAATCCTAGTGGGGCCACAATGTAATCCTAGCCGACCTAACAATAATAATTTAAGGGCACAATAATAACAATATGGGGGTTACAAGGGTACAATAATAACAATAAGGGGGTTACACTAACAACAATAAGGGACTATACTAGTAATATAGGGACCTAACATGCCCCTCTCCTTCAAAAAAGTGTTGTCCTCAATGCTTGAGTAGCTCTGGGTGCTTCTGTATAAAATTCTCATCCTCCCATGTAGAATCTTCAATGGGTAAGTTCTTCCACTTGATGAGATACTCTGAAATTGATCGATTCCGTAGCTGTCGAGTTCTTGTTTCCGTGACCGCTTCAGGTTCCAATATGATTTTTCCTTCCTCATCAAGTTCTGGCAATATTGTTTGAACTAGAATATTTTCACCTATAACCTTCTTTAAGCATGAAACATGGAAAATTGGATGCACTTGTGAAGAAGCAGGAAGCTCCAATTTGTATGTCATAGTACCAATATTTTGCAACACCTTGTAAGGACCATAGTACTTTGGCGATAATTTATTATCCTTCTTAGCTTGCTTGAGGGACATTTGTTTGTATGGTTGTAGCCATAAAAATACCCAATCTCCTACATCAAAACTTCTCTCCCTACGATGTTGATATGCCTGTTGTTTCATTTGATTTTGTGTCAAATTCAGGTTATCCTTTAAGAGTTGGAGAACTTCTTGCTGATGCTCGATGTGATCTTCCACTGCTTGAACCTTCGAATTTTCCCTTAAAGATGATGTTATTGATGGTGGATGATATCCATAAAGTGCCATAAATGGGGTCATTTTTGCTGCAGTATGGAAGGAAGTGTTATACCACCATTCAGCGAGAGGTAACCACTTGACCCATTGTGTTTGTTTATCAGATACAAAACAACGAAGATATCCTTCCAAACATTTATTTACTATCTCAGTTTGACCATATGATTGAGGATGATAAGATGAGCTATGAGCTAATTGAGTACCCAAACAAGAAAATAACTCCGTCCAAAAATTTCCAGTAAAAATGGGATCTTTATCGCTCACAATAACCCTTGGGTTTCCATGTAGCTTTTGAATTGTGTCCATAAATGTAGTAGCAACTGTACTTGCTTTAAATGGATGAGATAATGCACAAAAGTGTGCATACTTGGTAAGTCTATCAACTACCACCATAATGACACTCTTTCCTTCGGACTTAGGTAAACCTGTGATAAAATCCATTGAAATCTCCTCCCAACGTTGACTTGGAATGGATAAAGGTTGTAGAAGTCCCGGGGTCTTAATTGTTTCCACTTTATTCTGCTGGCAAACCAAACATTCCGCCACAAACTTTTGAATATTAGATTTAAGGCCATCCCAAAAAAATCTTTCTTCACCCTGTGGTAAGTTTTTAAAAATCCTGAGTGTCCTCCTAAAGGAGAAGTGTGCAATTCCAGAAGAATATTTTGTTTCAGTTGGAAATTCTTACAAAGATATAAGCGATCTTTGTACCATAAGGAATCATTTTTCCAACTAAATGTATCAGATGTACTAGGATCTTGCTGCAAATTTTGAATGAGTGTCCATACATCTTTGTCCTTCCATTCATCTCTTGCTTCGGTTATCCAATCCGGTTGGATAATAGAAATGGCACAAAGCAATGCTTCCACCTCTTCATTCTTTCTTGAGAGTGCATCTGCAACAACATTAAGCTTTCCTTTTTTGTAGATTATTTCAAAGTCATAACCCAACATCTTTGTGACCCATTTCTGCTGCTCTTCTGACGATAGTCTTTGTTCCAAAAAGTGTTTAAGACTATCATGATCGGTTTTTACCTTGAAGTGTCTTCCCATTAGGTAAGTTCGCCATTTCTTTAGTGCATGCAGTATTGCTAACATTTCCTTCTCATAAATAGGTTTTTGTAAATACTTTCCTTTGATTGGACGACTTTCAAAAGCAATGGGCCTTCCTTCCTACATTAAAAACAGCACCAATTCCATTTCCTGAGGCATCACATTCCACAATAAAGGTTTTTGTGAAGTCTGGCGTAGCTAAGACCGGTGCTAGGCACATTGCCTCTTTAAGATGTTCAAAGGCCTTAGTTGCTTCAGGAGTCCATGAAAATGCATCTTTCTTCAATAATGTTGTTAGAGGTGCTGCTATTCTCCCAAAATTCTTAACAAACTTGCGATAATACCCTGTTAACCCGAGAAATCCTCGCAACTGCTTTATGGTTGTGGGAACTTTCCATTCCTTAATGGCTTTAATTTTGTTAGGGTCCACTTTAACACCCTCGTGAGATACACTATGACCCAGATATTCCACCTCTTGTACTCCAAAGAAACATTTGGACTTTTTTGCATATAATTGTTTCTCCTGCAATAGTTTGAGCACCCTGTCAACATGTTCAACATGATCCTTCCAAGACCTGCTGTAGATTAGTATATCATCAAAAAATACTAGCACAAATTTTCTAAGGAAGGGTTTGAAAATGGAATTCATCACCCTTGAAATGTAGAAGGTGCATTGGTAAGGCCAAAAGGCATGACCAAAAATTCATAATGACCCTCATGAGTTCGAAATGTTGTTTTTTGAATATCTTCAGTCTTCATTCTAATTTGATGATATCCTGAACGAAGATCCAACTTGGTAAAATAAATTGCTCCATGTAATTCATCCAATAATTCATCAATCACAGGAATGGGAAATTTGTCTTTAATGGTGAGCTTATTGAGCTCCCTATAATCCGGACACATTCGCCATGATCCATCCTTCTGGTGTACCAATACTACAGGAGCAGAGAAAGAACTTTGACTAGGTTGAATTATACCCGCCTCTAACATTTCTGCAATCATACGTTCAATTTCGCTCTTTTGGAAGTAAGGATATCTATAAGGCCTGATGTTCGGAGGAACACTTCCTGGAATCAAATGAATAGCATGATCATGATCACGAATAGGTGGGAGTCCTTTGGGAGTTTCAAACACCTTGGAATGATTGTCCAAAACTTGTTGGAGATCTACAGAAATAGATGATTTTGATGTCGGAACTTCTAGTGAGCATAATTGTGCAATTACGCCTCGTTGTTCTTTCTTTAGAAGCTTTTTCATGACATTAGAGCTTATTATCCTTCCTGGCTTCCCTTCAATACCCCGTAATTCGACTTCCTTTTCTTCTGAAAAAAAATTCAAGAAAAGTTCTTGAAAATTAAAAGCTACCGTCCCCAAAGATTGTAACCATTGTACTCCTAGTACAACATCAGCACCTCCCATAGGAATGGAAAGCATTGGATTATTCAATACATATTCCCCCATGGTTAGCTTGATATTATGGCATTTTCCATATAAATTTATAGTTCCTCCATTTGCAACCATCACTTGACATTCTGGTGCTGGGTATAGGAAACAATTCAATTCCTTGGCTACCTTACAATGAATAAAATTATGGGTGCTACCTGAATCAATCAACACTATTGCCTTTTTTTTTTTTGATATGTCCTTCTATGTTGAGAGTTTGAGGAGTGGTAATTCCTGCCAATACATTACACGATATGGTCAAACTCATTTCTTCCTCTTCTAGGGTTGGTTCCTGGTTTATATCCTCTTCTTGTTCATTTTCTTCTTCCTCTTCACAATCTATGTAAAATAATTTCTTCTCAACACACTTATGACCTTTAGTGTATTTTCTATCACAACTATAGCAAAGCCCTTTTGCTCTTTTTTTTTCCAATTT
Organism: Pinus albicaulis; assembly: GCA_034641835.2. Lineage (NCBI taxonomy): Eukaryota > Viridiplantae > Streptophyta > Pinopsida > Pinales > Pinaceae > Pinus > Pinus albicaulis. The sequence continues at coordinate 315,384,942 of CM076574.1, read as the reverse complement.
TTGTGGTGTCAACCTTTTAGGTTGTGGAAATCTAGGCGTAGCAACACTTCCTTCTTTATAGAAGTGAGTGGTAGGCTTCCTTGTCTCCATAATTTTACATTCAATTTTTCTTGCCAACCTAAATGCCTTCTCCAATGAATCAGGTTCCAAAACGTGAACTTCTTGTTGGATGCTATCCTTTAAAGTACATATGAAGAGATCAATCCTGTGTTCCTCTGGAATATTAGTTACCCTTATATTCAATCTTTGGAAGTCCTCAATGTGCTCCCCCACTAAGCCCTTTTGTTTGAGATTTATCAACTGGCTAAAGAAGGTGTTGCTCTTTGTATCCTCATAATGTGTTATCATTTCCTTCGTAAAAGTTGACCAAGTGAAAAATTTTTTACTGGAGCAAAGCCATCGATACCATACAAATGTATTTTATTCTAAATGTAAAGTTGCAATGCATACGTTTTGTGTGTTTTTCACATTATGGAGATCAAAATATTGCTCCATCTGTAGTATCCATGTTACAGGATCCTTTCCATCAAACTTCCTCATATCCATTTTTGGAATATGGTGGTTCTTCCTGCCAACATTAGAGTTTATGAAGTCACGATTAACATTTATTTTTTTCTCATGATGAGTTTCCTCTACTATCTTTTCACCATTAGGAAACATTTCTTGTATCAACTTTGTCAAACCTTCCATGTCTACTTTTAGATCATTCTTCTTGTTTTCCATGTTTTCTTTCATTTTTTCATCGATCTTAGCTTCCATGTCATCCATATTAGATTCTATACCATCTATCTTAGATTCCACGCCTTTCTTCAAAACATCCATTTCATTTTTTGTTGCTCTTTGCGAGAGTGAAATTTGGTGCACTTGCTCTTGTAATTTTTATAGATCATGTTGCAATTATTCATCTTCATGATCATAGTAGAGCCTTCTGAAGGCTTAATGGGTGTTGAATTATTTTTACGGGGCATTTTTTTTTAACCCAATAGTGATATATATTCTACAATATGCCCTTGGAATCAATTCAAATCGATTCTTCAAACAATACTTATGCAATTCGTAAAACAAAATACACACATTTTTCTTGATTTTGAGGAGCTCGATATTAAAATTGGATTATCTTTGTGATTGCAGCTCTTCAATATCTGAAATTGGGTACTGAGTTAGCCTTCTAAATTATCTTTCAAATTCCACAAGTATGACTTGAATTGGATTCTCCAATACAAAGTTATGTCCAATCTCCCACAATGACCTAATTATGGATAGGTTTAGTAGAGAAAACTTGTATGACTTTCCACGTGCCACTGTTTCATTTTTTAGCTCTAAAATTGGTAGCAAAGAAACTACAGTCTATTTACTCGCTACCACTTTTTACGGTACTCCAATCCGATGCTCAGAGAGAGAGTTATGTAGATTTTCCCACGATCACCTCTTTGGGATGAAATTCAAGAGCCTGAAAAAGCACTACCTTCCACGGATCATATCTCATAAAATATTACGAACCAAGCTCTGAAATGTTTTTATGAGTTTCCTCAAGATTTCATATTTGCATCCTAAACATTTCAGATTTTGAACCTTCGTAGAAAAAAATTTATAGCGCAAATACCACACTGACCTTTTTATATTAAATTGAGAAGCATGCAAAAAGACCTACCTTCCAGAGCTCATATCTCTAACAATACTACGAACCAAGCTCTAAAATGTTTTGACGATGTTCCTCAGGATTTCAGATTCACACCCTAAAACTTTTACCTTTTGAAACTTCGTAGAAAAAAAGTTATAGCGAAAATTCCACGATGACCTGTTTGGAGCAACAAAACCCTAGAATCCAAAGCTCTAATACCAAATGTTGTGTAACCAGCTCCAAAAATAGAAGAAAAGAGATATCAACGCCTTATAAATAAGTCACTTCTAGGGGGAAACCTCCAATACATTACATAAATGAAAAATTCTTGAATGATACAAATTACAAAACCTCCTTTCTATTTATAGGAGTCCGTGGGGCCATAATGTAATCCTAGTGGGGCCACAATGTAATCCTAGCCGACCTAACAATAATAATTTAAGGGCACAATAATAACAATATGGGGGTTACAGGGGTACAATAATAACAATAAGGGGATTACACTAGCAACAATAAGGGACTATACTAGTAATATAGGGACCTAACAACCTTAACTTGACTAAACCCGTAACCTTAACCTTAACCTTAACCTAACCTTAACCTTATCTTAACCTTTACCTTAACCTCAACCTTAACCTTAACTTTGGTTAGGTAAAATCAAGGTTAAGGTTAAGTTAAGGTCAAAGTCAAGGTTAAGGTTAGGGTTAGGTTATATTTAAGGTTGAGGTAAAGGGTAAAGTCAAGTTTAAGGTTAGGTTAAGGTTAAGATTAGGGTTAAGGTTCACGTTAAGGTTAAAGTTAAAGGTTTGGTTAAGGTTAAGGTTAGGTTAAGGGTAAATTTAAGGTTAAGGTTAAGGTTAAGGGTTTGGTCAAGCTTAGGGCTAGGTTATAGTTATGGTAAAGGTTAAGGTTATGGTTAACGTAAGGTTAAGATGAGGTTAAGGGTAAGGTTAAAGTTAAGGTTAGGTTAAGGTTATGGTTGATGTTAGGTTAAGGTTAAGGTTAGGTTAAGGGTAAAGTTAAGGTTATGGTTAAATTAAAGGTTAGGGTAAGGTTATGGTTAGGTTAAGGTTAAGGTTAGGTAAAGGTTAAGGTTAAGGTTAAGATTAAGGTTAAGGTTAAGGTTTTGGTCAAGGTTAGGGTTAGGTTATAGTTAATGTCAAGGTTAAGGCTAGGTTATAAGGTTAAGGTTATGGGAAGATTAAGGTTAATGTTAATTTTAAGTTAAGGTTAAGGTTAAGGTTTGGTCAAGGTTAGGGTTATGTTATAGTTAAGGTCAAGGTGAAGGTTAGGTTAAGGTTAAGGTTAAGGTTAGGCTAAGGGTAAATTCAAGGTCAAGTTTAGGGTTAGGTTAAGGGTAAGATAAGGTTAAGGTTAAGGTTAACGTTAATGTTAGGTTAAGGTCAAGGTCAAGGTTGAGGTTAAGGTTAAGGTCAAGGTTAAGGGTAAGGTTAAGGTTAAGGGTAAGGTTAATGTTATGGTTAAGGTTAATGTTAAAGTTAAGGTTAAGGTTAAGGTTAAAGGTTTAATTAAGGTTAAAGTTACGTTAAGGTTAAGTTTAATGTTAAGGGTTTGGTAAAGGTTAGGGTTAGGTTATAGTTAAGGTCAAGGTTAAGGTTATGGTTAAGATAAGGCTAATATAAGGTTAAGGGTAAGGTTATGGTTAAGGTAAGGTTAAGGGTAAAGTTAAGGTTAACGTTAGGTTAGGTTAAGCTTAAGCTTAAGGTTAATTTTAAGGTTAGGTTAAGGTTAAGGTTTAAGGTTACAGGTCTTAACATTAACCTTCACTATAAGCTACCCTTAACATTAACCTTTACCTAATCTTAAACTTAACCTTAACCATAACCTTAACCTTAACCTTGACCTTAACTATAACCTTAACCTTAACCAAACCCTTAATGTTAACCTTAACTTAACCTTAACCTTAACCTTAACCTAACCTTAACCTTGATCTTAACTATAACATAACCCTAACCTTGACCATAACCTTAACCTAACCTTAACCTTGAATTTACCCTTAAACCTAACCCTAACCATAACATTTACCTTAACGTAACCTTCACCTTAACATTTACCTTAACATAACCTTAACCTGACAAAACGTGTAACTTGTGTTGGGGTTCCAATGTTTTGGCAAGTTTGGCAATACCAAAAGATGAGACAACATTAGAACTGCTTTCAGACCTCATGATCTAGCCCTCCTAGGTCCAGACAGGGATCTCTCTATATAGGCAAAGATATAAGTCTTTGAAGTTTCAGTTTCAAGGTTTTAGGCTAGTTATAAGGCACAGGGTTTGTTTTGTTTTGTTTGGTTGGTTGTTGGGGAACTGGAAGGAAGGGTTCAATACAAGACAGAGGGTGAGAAAAGAGGATTTCAGGCAAAGGAGAGATAATTCAGAGAAAAATCGAGACCACTGGGAAATGGAGTCAGGAAAGGGTTTACTTGCTATGCAGTATGCAGGCTTTCAGTTGGGCTAGTCATCTAAAGCATTGGATCTTAAAGATGATAGTTTGGTATGAAATGATGCGGAAAGAAGGGAATAATAAGGAAACCTCCAAGATGACCATTCAGGAATCGGATCCAGGGATAGGACATGCCATTAGACACCTGTGACCCAACTCCTAAAGGTTAACTCTTCAGACAAAGGGAACATTAAAGATTTAAACACAAAGGTGAAAACCTAAGATTACAGAAAGATTTTGAACTTTCAATGCTTCAGCATCCAGCTTAAGCGAACTTAGAAAGTTTCAATTGATTGAAAAATACCCTAGTGAGATAGAGACAGTGTTCTAAACTCCCAGTATCCCAATTCATTCGATTAAAGCCTAACAAGAATATTTGAGAGCAGATTCATTAATTCATACATCAGCTAGCAGTAAATATAGCCACTACACTGGTTAAATTAACTTAAATCAACACTCAAGTAACACATACAGTGGAAAACATCAAAGGTAGGGAGAGCAGAAACATAGGGTACCATGCGGGGGTAAATCGTATGCCAGATTTCTAATGTGTACTAGAAGAAATGAAATATGATGAATCACAAAGGGAAACAAAGACAAAGATAGAAAAACATCACCACTACTTTAAATCAAGATCCAAATAAATGTGCTTGTCATATTAAATAGAAACACTAGTCATGTACAACATTTCCAAAAACTTGATATTCAGTCTGAAAACATCTTCCTCGGCCTATCTTACAACTTTTCACAGAGAACAGCTTACAACTTATATATATCCGATCAACAACCCTTTCAATGATTTTCTTCATGAGTTTTATAGCTAAAAGAGAGGCAAAGGAGGTAGATGAAACACTAAATGAAACATTAAAAATAGAGTAGAAGAAGTGGGTCGAAACCCATTCTATTTTAATATCTGAGTATTAATCTTCAGTACTCTTTGGATGAAAGAGTGGTCTTCGACAGGTGGCAATTTACTCAAGGTATGCTCTCGATGTGATTTCACTACAGTGCTCGTAGTAATCTGGTGAATAAACAAAGGTAGATAAATGACTTCAAATTCTGCCATACCGCGTAATGAATTCTCTGGTAGCATTAGGATTTTTTTCAGGGTGGAAACCTTCTCATGGACACAATGTAGACTAAAACAATATGAGTGTTGTGTCCTTTCTCGGGAGGAGACTTCTGCTGATGTGAAACCTTGATGATATTGTTTTCTACGCATTACGCCTTATTAGGCCTTCCATGTGAGTCATGAGGTCTTCAATCTGGTATTTTTCCTTTAAAACACTGATTTAAGGATTAACATCTTCAATAATGCGCACTAGAACTCCTTGACTCTGTACTGATACTCTTTGCCGCTTCATGACTGTCTCTGTCTATGAGATCTGAGCTTTGATGGTGCTGCGAAGGTTTAGCACAGTTAAACCCTATAATTTTAATGGAAATTATGCTTTGACACCCTCCTAGGCTCCTCTCTAATCTTTTAGGCTCTAAAAAAATTTCATTTGCGCTCTACGCCACTATAACAGTGACTGCGAGCAATGACAGTTCTCACCGCCTGTAGACCGGAAAAACACACAAGTCTATTAAGAAATCCATGCATGGGGAAGGGTGGCTGTGGTGGAATGATTTGACGATGGAAGTGTAACAAGAGAGAATGCTATGGATGCAATGGAAAGTGGTAAGAACATGCAGTGAAACAGTGAGAAAATGCATGTGGAAGTTGGGAGAAAAGAAAATTTTTTAATGTAAAAACATTAAAATCTTAATGCCGGGCGGGATGGTATGATGTTTAATGTAAAACCCAAGGTTTGGGACTTTGAATGAAATACATAGAAAATGCACGGAAAACATATGAAATGGGTTGATATGGTGGGACCCGGTCATGGGTGGAGGACGATTCAATCAGGACCGTCGGATCTCAGGAGGAGATCGACGACTGCGATCTAATCGGAGGGGAGCGATGGGAGGGTCAACACTCCAATGAGTGATGGTGCAATTGGCTTAAGACCATTGGATCTTATGTGAGATCAATGGCCGAGATCACGTCGGAGGATCGCAATCGGGAGGAACGGAAGGTGGCTCCATTTGAAATTTGCGATTGCGATCGGAGCGAGGATGCAAGGGCCGTCGGATTAAAAGTGAATCAACGGTGGAGATTACAATCGGGGGATCGCAATCGGGGAGTGCCATGGGTAGCACAGTTTAAAATTTGTGATTGCGATTGGTGCTGGCCATCAGATTAAAAGTGAATCGACGGTCGAGATCGCAGTGCGGATTTACAGACCAAACCCCAATCGCATCGGGAATTTTTAATATAACATAGAAATACGCTCACCGAAAGTTGCGATTGTGATTAGCACCTAGGCCTTAGCGCTTGGTCTTAGAGATCGAGGTATATGTGGAAGTGGTTAAGGGGTTGGCTGTAAAAGGGGCTAAGCCAGCGTAAAGAAAAATGGGTCTTTTAGCCTTAGAGACAGCGTTTTAGGCTAAAAAGGAGGCTTTCGGTAGAGGTAAAAGAGGGATTTAAAATCAAATGAAGGGTTTTCACTTGATTCTAAGGATGAAATTGGTGGTTTAGGATATTTTGGGAGGGATTATTTGGGGTTGAAAGGGGGAAATTCGAATATGGAAAACGGGTTAAAATAGAGAATTTTGCAGGGATACAAAGGGCAAATGAAGGCCTTTCTGAGCACAGTTTTTTACAGTCAATGGGCCTTTTTGGATGGAAACAGCAGTGAGGATATTTTCAAAGGAAATGGACACACAAAGGCTTCAAGGATGAGAGATTTCAATAGAAAATGTATCTCTTGAAGGCTCAAAACAATTTAGCCACCTATTTACTCGACAAAAAATTAATAGGTGGCTAATAGTGGCTCCACATGGGGATGGTATCTTCTTGAAGGTGTCAAGAATTCAGAAAATAATATTTGAAGTAGGCCAGATGCCTGATCCTTGAACCATCTTCTCTTCTTTGATTTCAATTGTTGCAAACATGATGGATATGAATTAGCAGAAAACATTCCCCAAACAATCTACCTACCCATCCTACAGTCCTAACATTTTTTCTTCAAGGTGCATTTGAATTTGCAGACCTTCTTCATCATTTTTTATTGAAAACAGAAAACACACTAATCTAATTCCACCCTTGTCACTCCATGAGACAAGATTAAACTGTTGGCCTCAAATGTTTCTCTACCTAATCTAATATCTTCTGGGATTAAACTGTCCAACATATTTCTTCTCTATATCCTACAATAGAAATTTAAAAATAGTCAAACTAGGATTAGATAGTCTGGTTTGTTGCGTATCCAAGGCATAAAGAAAATTGCACATGGACTGAAATTGAATAAAACTAAAAACAAAATCTTGAAGGCTTGAAATCTGAAACTTTGAAGCATCCTTCTTTTCTTTGTGACTCAAGTTTTGAGCTTGTTAGAGTCACTTTCTTCTTCATTTCAGCTCTGGTTTTGGGTTTGTTAGAGCTGATTCTTCTTTCTTCTTTGCTGGTTCAGATTTTGGGCATGTTAGAACCAACTGTCTTCACTTATTTTGGCTCAAGTTTTGATCGTGTTAGAGCCAATCTTTGCACTCCATAGGTTCATGTTTTGAGCATGTCTGAACCTTTCTTTCTCTCTGTTTTTTTGAAAAAATTTCACTTTTTCTTGAAAATATAACACAACAATGGTATTTACAATGGGAATGAAAAATGGAAATAAAAAATTAGCAGTAGTAGTGTTTGAGCATCCTGCCATTGACAGGACCCCCAAACAGCTCTGTACCGTCTAGCTCTTGCAAAAAAAAGGCATTTGGACCAACAGTAGCCTGGATGATGTAAGGACCCTGCCACAAACTGTCAAATTTTCCATGCTTTCCTTTGTCTTCTCTCCTAGAGTCCCACTTCAGAACTTTATCTCCAATTTTGAAGTCAGAAACCTTGGTTCTCCTGTCAAACAAATTCTTCATATTTTCCTGAACTTTCAGAGCTCTGTTATAGATATATTCCCTTGTTTGTTGGAGATGAATTGTTTGGTTTATCCTCCTCACCATGTTGTCTTCTTCTATCTGAATCTCTTGGACAAGTTTAATCACTGGTACCCCAAGGCTGGTAGGAAACACTGCCTTTCTTCCATAGACAAGCTGATATGGTGACATGCCAATGGATTTCTTTGTTGTAAGCATGTCCGCCCACAAGGCGTGCACTAACTTGTTATGCTATGACTTCTTGTTTTCTTCAACCATATTCTTGATAATGGTCACCAAGATCTTGTTAGATGATTCAGCTAACCCATTACCTTGGGGGTAATAAGTATTTGAATGACCGAGTGCTATCTGGTACCTGTGACAAAAATCAATCATTTTCTTGGATCCAAAAGAAGCAGCGTTATCAGTGATTAATTTTCTTGGGCAGCCAAACTGAGAGAGGATGTGGTCTTCGAGGAACCTAATGATGACAGAATCTGTCGCATTCCTAGAAGGTATGGCCTCTATCCACTTTTTGAAGTAGTCTGTGGCTGTAAGGATCCAGTTGTGTTGTGCAAAAGAAGTAGGGTGTATTTCTCTTATGAAATCTAGGCCCCATTGCAAAAGGGACCTTCAACATAAATGGGTTGTAATGGTAAAGGGAGGAGCTTTCTTTTTCCCTCGAAAATCTGGCACTTATGGCAGGAAATTATCATTTTGTGTATGTCATTGAAAAGTGTAGGCTAGTAATAGCCAGCTCTGAGTTATTTGTTAGCAATGGATTTCCAGTTTAAGTGGCCTCCACACTCTCTTGCATGGAACTCTTGTTTAATCCTCTCTGCTTTTGTTTCAGGAAAACATTTAAGCAATATACCATTTTCATTTTTCCAGTATAAACAATCATTCAGTATGCAATAGTTTATGGCTTTTAGCTTCAGGAATCGGGCCTTAGTTTTTGATAGTTCAGGAGGGGCATTGAGGTCTGTGAGCACATATAGGATATCAGAATACCAAGTAAAGTTTTGAAATTGTTCCCCGATGGTAGGATCGGGCAGTCCATCCTGCTCATCCAAGGCATATACCATGTTAATGTCAAGGGCTTGTAAATTTGATTCAGCCATTAGTTGAGCTAAGCCTTGACCTTTGATCAGTTTTGTGGGCTTTATTTCCAGATCATACTCTAATATTATAGCAATCCATTTGCCCCTCTTTCCGTCAGGATCTTGGGACAAGATGTCCTTAACCACTATTTTTGGCACGTAGGCTATGGTGTGAGAATGTAGTATGTACACCCTAAAGTATTTCAAGGCCTTAACCAAGGAGTAGGCTTGTTTTTCCATTATGTTATATTTTAAGGGTGCATGTCTTAGAGCCTTGCTGAAAAAAGAAATAGGTTGTTCCATTCCCTATGAATTTTTCTGCAGCAAAACTACAGCCACTGTATGCTCAGAGGCGAATGAAAATATCAAGAAATCTTTGAGAAATCTGGGCTGATTAGGACAGGAGCCCGGGTGAGTGCAAGTTTAACTAACTCAAAATATTTTTTAGCCTCTACAGTCCACTTAACCCCTACACCTTTTTTCAACATGTTTTTCATATTCCTGAGGTGCTCAGCTAAGTTGGGAATAAACTCCTTAAGAAGTTAATTTTCCCAGTAAAGGACTGCAACTCTTTAATGTTTCTCGAGTGTGTAATCTGTAGTATTTTCTCAAATCTTTGTGGGTCTATCTTAATTCCCTTCTCTGATATAATATGGCCAAGAAACTTACCTTCTTGTAGCCCGAATACAGTCTTCTTGGGATTTAATGACAGGCCAAACCTTCTACATTTTTCAAAAAATCTTCTGAGATGTTTTTGGTGCTCCTCATCAGACTTGGAGTAGACTGTAATGTCATCCAGGTAGATGAAAATTAAGTGCCCTATCTCTTCTAAAAATGCTATGTCCATTTCTCATTGGAAGGTCACACCAGCGTTCATGAATCCAAAAGGAATTTTTACGTACATAAAAGTGCCCCATGGAGTGGTGAAAGCGGTCTTGATTTGGTATTTTGGAAGTAATAGAACTTGGTTGTAACCTAAAAAACCATCTAACAGGGAGATCCTTTTTTAGCCTACTACCCTCTGAAGGATATGTTCCATCTTTGGCAAAGGGTAATTTTCCTTGAGTGAGGCTATGTTGAGGTTTCTGAAATAAATGCACAGTCTGATGTCACTTGTTTTCTTTCTCACAGCTACAAGGTTTGAGACCAAATCAGAGAACCTCACAGGAACTATTATTCCTGCTTCATACATCTTTTTAATCTCCTTTTGAACTGCAGGAAATTGTTTTGGGTCAATCCTGCGAAGTTTTTGTCTGAAGGGTTTCTGGTTCTCTTTCAAGGGTATTTTCTGCTGTATAATGTTTGTGTCATAGGCTTTTAATTCCTCGTAGCTCCAGGCAAACACATCGATGAATTATTTGAATAGTTCAATGTATTTCTGTTTCATGTCTGTGGGCAATGATTTGGCCAGTTTTATCATCTTAGGCTTGTCTTCGGTACCTATGTTGCATTCCTCGACATCTAAGTCTAAATGTTCCATAGTGGGTTTTTTCACTACATCGTCGAAATCAAACAAATCCTCTAAAGGTGCCAGACCTCGGGGTATGTTCTTATCTTTCGACTACAACACCTCTATTTCCTATTTATCTGCGTTCTCATACTCCTCGGTTGGATTTCCAAGTTGTTCAGTTAAAGTGTTTATTTCTCTGTTATGGGGTGATTTTTCTTCGTCGGGGGGCTCTTTGCTTAGGAAACTATCATCAGATTTAGAGTCTGAGTTAGAGAATTCAAACTCATTCCTGCCAAGCAGAAAATCCTCGATATGCTTATCGCCCTCAAAGAACTGCCAATATTTTTCGTTATCAGGAACTGCAGGTCTATACCTGGTTTGAATGACGATTTGTTTGTCACTAGGAGACTTATGGTACGAACTAGCTAAGCATGCTAATCCATTAGCAATTACGTTCTGACTCCTAGGAACAAACACTAGTTCATATTCTACAATGGTTTTCAATAAATCCATAGCATCATTCCTGTATGCTCTCAATCTAGGGTGTTTCGCTGTGTATTCTCCATTTACCTATTTTATGATTAAATCATAGTCTCCATGTACAACAATCCTATAGGATCCTAGTTTTTTCAACAGATTAAAGCCTAGGATGAGAACCTCATGCTATGCGATATTGTTTGTACATTTGAAGTTCAGATTGAAGGCATGACTCTCTGCATAGTCACTCTCTGTGTTATGTACCCACACTCCTGCTCCTGCAGCTCTCCTGGTGCACGACCCATCGAAATTCATTTCCCATAAAGGTTTGTTCTCGTTTTTATCATTGATTTCTTTACTAGCATTAGTTTCATTGCTATGCTGCAATGGTGGGTCTGTTTCGTGGTGTGGAGGGTTTTGGTTTTCATGATGTGTACGAAGTTTAGAGAGCTGACTAGTTAGCTATTTTCATTATGTTTCTTGTTTACTCGAAGTTTTGTTTTAAGTGCACTATCCATAGGTTTCATACTCATTTTCTTCTAAGCCTAGAGTGGCCATTATGTTGAAATCTATGGGCTCTCCCTTATTATTTGTATCTCTGTTTTCTAGTTCTGGTTCTTCTAAGGGTTCATCGTTGTAGAGGATGAAGGAGTCTATATCTGTATGTACAGAGTACAGAGGTGAGTTCTCAGGTTTTTCTAGGCTGTTAACCAAGAATTTCATTTGTGCCTCTCTATACACTCTCCTAAGTTGGCTAAAGATGGGGATTATGGCATATTCCCCATCCATCTGCATTGTACCTTGCAGTTTGGCTCCCCACGACCTCGACAGTAGCATACCATACTTAGGTGGCACATCTGCCACTACAACATCCATAACCATACATTTTTCTGGGATCTGAGTCAGGTTCACACATAGGTCTTTGATCAGGCCAAGACATCCGAATGAATGTAAGTCTTTATAGGGACGGGTTATCTCTAGGCCTAACCTTTCCATAACTACCTTAGGCATTAATTTGTGTGATGCCCCATAGTCATGCATTTCATTGTGAAGGATCTTGTCATGGATATTGAGGCTGATATAGAAAGGAGGTACTACTCCTTCCTGAAACTTCCCTTCTATATTTGGACCAAACAGAAGGGCCAATTGATCATCACTCAGATTGACCGTATCACTGTTTTCCCCTAGATTTAAAGCTTTCAAAATCTAGCCTTTATATACATCTTGAGTGGCCAACTCAGCTAGTGGGACAAAGATTTAAATTTTTGCAATATCACTCTCCAAATTGAAGGTGGAATGACTCTTCATGAAACTCAACTTTATTTTGTTAGCCGCTATATTAGTGACGCAATCAATGTTTAGATTCACACTATGTATCGTGTTTGTAGCGATTTTATCAGGAACACTAGCTGCAGTGCTAGTGCTGCTAGTTGTTTGACTTTGTTTATCAGTGATTTGGTTGTCTTTTTCTTTGTTCTTCCCAGAAATCTCAATTGCCAATTTACTACCTTCAGTAGTCACTTTAGAAGTTTTCTCAGGCCTTTTCTTGACGATAACCTCAGAAGCCTTTGGTTTGGAAGTGTCTAGGCTCTTTTTTCTTCTAAGTTCATACTGTTCTCTGACCTGCATGATGGCATTTTCGAATCCTAGCCTATAATCCTCAGATTATAATATTTCCTCATCCCAATATGAGGGTGAGGGTTGATCTTCTTCTGTGGAACAGTTTTGGATTGAGTTATTTGTCTCAAACATATTTATTGTGTTTTCCTCAGACTCTTCTATAATCCCCTCATCTTCATCGAGAAAGTTCTCTTGAAATGAGGGAATAACTTGCTGGTCTAAGTCCCTTTACCTATTTGGAGCGGTAGTGTTCCCCCTAAAGTTCTAGTTCTGGTTATGATTTTGGTTTCTGTTCTGATTACTAACTGTGACAACCATTTTTTCCATCATTTTCTATAGCTTTTACATGTTTTTAGATAGACGGTCATAATTGGGGTCAGATGTGGAAGCTATAGTGTCATCTCTATATGTTACCCTTTTTTCAGCCCTAATTCTGGCTTTCTTTTCAATCAGGTTAGCCTCTACACTCACTGATCCCTTTTGCATATCTTCCAATGTGTTGTAATCTCTCTCCCTAAACTGGTAAGCCATATCAGCATCAAAGCCTTTTTTATATTTCACTAAATCCATACCTTGGGGAGGTTTCATATGTGGAGGAAGAGCGTTTTAAACACTGTTAAACCTTGTAGAGTATTCATGGACACTCTCTCCTACGTTTCTTTTAAGGTTCTTATATTCTGCTAATATTTGGAGAGTGTTGGTCTTGACCTCCCACTTGTTTATGAAGGACTGATATAAAGAGGGAAGATTAGGGATGCTATTAGGAGGTAGGATTTTGAACCATTTCTTCACATCACCTCCTAAACTTTGTGAAAAAATTCTCATATTGACTGTCTCATCATCTATTTCCATATAGTCAAAAGAATCTTCCATCCTATCTACATGGTGTTGTGCTGATGTAGACTCTTTTGCAGTGAAATGTGGGATTTTTGATTGATAATCATTGGGTAAGGGCACTAGAGGCTGAGGTAACACCAGAGGTGCATACCAGGCTACCATTATGGTGTTTTGAGGAGGTAAAGGGTTAGCTTGAGCAGCCAGTACGCGGATGACAGGAATATTAGGACCAGTAGCAGTTTGTTGAGCTGATTTAGGATAATAGAGCCCCAAGTTTTGAATGAAATGAATATCCAGAGGTGTAGATGGAGAGGTCTCTCTGTCCCTAGTGCGTTGACCACTGTGAGATGGTGAACTATGAAAATCAAGGTTTGGCTGGTCTAGAGCACTGAATGACCTAGTTCTAGGTAATCTGCTTGGAGAGTCTAGGTGAAAAAGAGGTTCTGATAGAGCTGTAAAATATTTTGGTGCAGAGTTAACTCTATGGATGTGTCTGGAAATAGTTAGTCTTTTAGGTGTAGGAGATTTCCCGAGAATGCTCTCGGGGTTGTCAACTATTTCAGGTGGGTTTGGGTTAGGATAAGCTCTTGTATGAATGGTTCTTGAAGCCAAAATGTTGTCTTTAAACAAAGGAGCTTAATCCTACATGTTACTTCTATTATGGCTGATGTTGTTACAAAGGATGGTCTCCCAGTGGAGTCTTATGTAACCCAAGGTAATTAGCAGGCCTACTCATCACCAGTGGAGTCTTTAATCATTAAGGAACTATGGAGTCGCCAGGTGGAAGGTTAAAATGTTTTGAGAAGTTATATTGTCCACCATAGTGATTTACTACCAATCTAACCAGAGACTTTGGTTTTCTGAGGTTCTAATGATGTAATAAGATGGAAATCACTCAGAAAGTTCCCCAGAGGAGTCGCCATTATGTTGGGGTTCCGATGTTTTGGCAAGTTTGGAAATACCAAAATATGAGACAACATCAAAACCGCTTTCAGACCTTAGGATCTAGCCCTCGTAGGTCTAGAGAGGGATCTCTCTATATAGTCAAAGATATAAGTCTTTGAAGTTTCAGTTTCAAGGTTTTAGGCTAGTTATAAGGCACAGGGTTTGTTTTGTTTTTTTTTTTTGGTTGTTGGGGAACTGGAAGGAAGGGTTCAATACAAGACAGAGGGTGAGAAAAGAGGATTTTAGGCAAAGGAGAGGTAATTTAGAGAACACTCGAGACCATTGGGCAATGTTGTCAGGAAAGGTTTTACTTGCTATTCAGTATGCAGGCTTTCAGTTGGGCTAGTCATCTAAAGCATTGGATCTTAAAGATGATAGTTTGGTATGAAATGATGCGGAAAGAAGGGAATAACAAGGAAACCTCCAAGATGACCATTCAGGAATCGGATCCAAGGAAAGGACATGCCATTAGACACCTGTGACCCAACTCCTAAAGGTTAACTCTTCAGACGAAGGGAACATTAAAGATTTAAACACAAAGTTGAAAACCTGAGATCATAGAAAGATTTTGAACTTTCAATGCTTTGGCATCTATCTTAAGGGAACTTAGAAAGGTTCAATTGATTGAAAAATACCCTAGTGAGACAGAGACAGTGTTATAAACTCCCAGTATCCCAATTCATTCGATTAAAGCCTAACAAGAACATCTGAGAGCAGATTCATTAATTCATACATCAGCTAGCAGTAAATATAGCCACTACATTGGTTAAATTAACTTAAATCAGCACTCAGGTAACACATACAGTGGAAAACATCAAAGGTAGGGAGAGAAAAAACATAGGGTACCATGCGGGGGTAAATCGTATGCCAGATTTCTGATGCGTACCAGAAGAAATGAAATATGATGAATCACAAAGGAAAACAAAGACAGAGATAGAAAAACATCACCACTTCTTTAAATCAGGATCCAAAGAAATGTGCTTGTCATATTAAAGAGCAACACGAGTCATGTACAAGATTTCCAACAGCTTGATATTCAGTCTAAAAACATCTTCCTTAGGCTATCTTACAACTTTTCACAGAGAACTATATCTCAAGAGAACAACTTACAACTTACAGATATCCGATCAAAAACCCTTTCAATGAGTTTCTTCATGAGTTTTATAGCTGAAAGAAAGGCAGAGGAGGTAGATGAAACACTAAATGAAACATCAAAAATAGAGTAGAAGAAGTGGGTCGAAACCCATTCTTTTTTAATATCTGAGCATTAATCTTCAATACTCTTTGGATGAAAGAGTGGTCTTTGACAGGTGGCAATTTACTCTAGGTATACTCTGGTGAATAAAAAAAGGTAGATAAATGACTTGAAAGTTTTCCATACCGCGTAAAAAATGCTCTGGTAGCATTAGGACTGTTGTCAGGGTGGAAACCTTCTCATGGACACAATGTAGACTAAAACAGTATGAGTACTGTGTCCTCTCTCGGGAGGAGACTTCTGCTGATGTGAAACCTTGATGATATTTTTTTCTACGCATTGGGCCTTATTAGGCCTTCCGTGTGAGTCATGAGGTCTTCAATCTGGTATTTTTCCTTTAAAACAATGAATTAAGGCTTAACGTCTTCAATAATGTGCACTAGAACTTCTTAACTCTGTACTGATACTCTTTGTCGCTTCATGACTATCTCTGTCTGTGAGATATGAGCTTTGATGGTGCTGGGAAGGTTTCACATAGTTAAACCCTATACTTTTAATGGAAATTACACTCTAACACCCTCCCAGGCTCCTCTATGATCTTTCAGGCTCTGAAAAAATTTCATCTACGCTCTGCGCCACTATAACAGTGACTGTGAGCAATGACGGTTCTCACCACTTGTACACCTACAAAACACACAAGTCTGTTAAGAAATCCATGCATGGACAGTGGTGGTTGTGGTGGAATGCTTTGAAGATGGAAATGCAACAGGAGTGAATGCTATGGATGCAATGGAAAATAGTGGGAACATGTAGTGAAACAGTGGGAAATGCATGTGGAAGTTGGGAGAAATGAAAAAACTTTAATGTAAAAACATTAAAATCTTAATGTCGGGTGGGATGGTATGATGTTTAATGTAAAACCCAAGGTTTGGGCCTTTGAACGAAATACATAGAAAATGTGTGGAAAACATGTGAAATGGGCTGATATGGTGGGACCCGGTCATGGGTGGAGAACGATTCAATCATGACCGTCGAATCTCAGGAGAAGATTGATGGTTGCGATCTAATTGGAGGGGAGCGATGGGAGGGTCAACACTCCGATGAGAAATGCTGTGATTGGCTTATGACCGTTGGATCTTATGTGAGATCAACGGCCAGGATTGCGTCGAAGGATCGCAATAGGGAGGAACGGAAGGTGGCTCCATTTTAAATTTGCGATTGCGATCGGAGCGAGGATGCGAGGGCCGTCGGATTAAAAGTGAATCGACGGAAGAGACTACAATCGGGGGATCACAATTGGGGAGTGTAGTGGGCAGCACAGTTTAAAATTTTCAATTGCGATCGGTGCTGGACGTCAGATTAAAAGTGAATCGACGGTCGAGATCGTGCTGCGGGTTTATAGACCAAACCCCAATCGCATCGGGAATTTTTCCTATAACATAGAAATAAGCTCACCAAAATTTGCGATTGCGATTAGCACCCAGGACTTAGCACTTGGTCTTAGCACTCGGGGCATATGGGGAAGTCATTAAGGGGATGGTCGTAAAAGGGGCTAAGCCAGCGTAAAGAAAAATGGGTCTTTTAGCCTTAGAGAGAGCATTTTAGGCTAAAAAGGTGGCTTTCGTAGAGGTAAAAGAGGGATTTAAAATCAAATGAAGGGTTGTCACTTGATTCTAAGGATTAAATTGGTGGTTTAGGAGATTTTAGGAGGGATTATTTGGGGTTAAATGGGGGAACTTTGAATATGGGAAACGGGTTAAAATAGGGAATTTTGCAGGGATACAAGGGGCAAATGAAGGCCTTTCTGAGCACAGTTTTTTACAGTCAGTGGGGATTTGTGGATGGAAACAGAAGTGAGGATATTTTCAAAGGAAATGGACACACAGAGGCTTCAAGGATGAGATATTTTCATATAAAATGTATCTCTTGAAGGCTCAAAACAATTTAGCTACCTATTTTCTCGACAAAAAATTCATAGGTGGCTAACAGTGGCTCCACATGGGGATGGCATCTTCTTTAAGGTGTTAAGAATTCAGAAAATAATCTTTGAAGTAGGCCAGATGCCTGATCCTTGAACCATATTCTCTTCTTTGATTTCAGCTATCGCAAACATGATGGATATGAATCAGCAGAAAACATTCCCCAAACAATCTACCTACCCATCCTACAGTCCTAACATTTTTTCTTCAAGGTGCATTTGAATTTGCAGACCTTCTTCATCATTTTTTATTGAGAACAGAAAACACACTAATCTAATTCTACCCTTGTCACTCCATGAGACTAGATTAAACTGTTGGCCTCACATGTTTCTCCACCTAATCTAATATTTGATGGGATTAAACTGTCCAGCAAATTTCTTCTCTACATCCTACAACAGAAATTTAAAAATAGTCAAACTAGGATTAGACAGTCTGGTTTGCTGCATATCCAAGGCATAAAGATAGTTGCACATGGACTGAAATTGTAGAAAACTGAAAAAAAAATCCTGAGGGCTTGAAATCTGAAACTTTGAAGCATCCTTCTTTTCTTTGTGACTCAAGTTTTGAGCTTGTTAGAGTCACTTTCTTCTTCATTTCAGCTCTGGTTTTGGGCTTGTTAGTGCTGATTCTTCTTTCTTCTTTGTTGGTTCAGATTTTGGGCATGTTAGAACCGGCTGTCTTCACTTCTTTTGGCTCAAGTTTTGATCGTGTTAGAGCCAATCTTTGCACTTAAGAGGTTCATGTTTTGAGCATGTCTGAACCTTTATTTCTCTCTGTTTTTTTGAAAAAAATTCTCTTTTTCTTGAAAATATGACACATCAATGGTATTTACAATGGGAATGAAAACTGGAAATCAGAAATCAATAGTAGTAGTGTTTGAGCATACTTCCATTGACAAGACCCCCAAAAAACTCTGTACCATCTATATCTTGTAGAAAAAATGCATTTGGACCAACAGTGGCCTGGATGATGTAAGGACCCTACCACAAACTATCAAAATTGCCATGCTTTCCTTTGTCTTCTCTCCTAGAGTCCCACTTTAGCACTTTATCTCCAATTTCGAAGTCAGAAACCTTGGTTCTCTTGTCAAACAACTTCTTCATATTTTCCTGAAATTTTAGAGCTCTGTTATAGACCTCTTCCCTTGTTTGTTGGAGATGAATTGTTTGGTTTATCCTCCTCACCATGCTGTCTTCTTCTGTCTGAATCTCTTGGAAAATTTTAATCACTGGTACCCCAAGGCTGGTAGGAAACACTACCTCTATTCCATAGACAAGCTGATATGGTGACATGCCAATGGATTTATTTGTTGTAAGCATTTCCGCCCACAAGGCGTGCACTAACTTGTTATGCCATGACTTCTTGTTTTCTTCAAGCAGCTTCTTGATAATGGTCACCAAGCTCTTGTTAGATGATTCAGCTAACCCATTACCTTGGGGGTAATAAGCATTTGAATGACCGAGTGTTATCTGGTACCTGTGACAAAAATCAATCATTTTCTTGGATCCAAAAGCAGCAGCGTTATCAGTTATTATTTTTCTTGGGCAGCCAAACTGAGAGAGGATGTGGTCTTCGAGGAACCTAATGATGATAGAATTTGTGGCATTCCTAGAAGGTATGGCCTCTGTCCACTTTGTGAAGTAGTCTGTGACCGTAAGGATCCACTTGTGTTGTGCATAAGAAGCAGGGTGTATTTCTCCTATGAAATCTATGCCCCATTGAAAAAAGGGACCTTCAACAGAAATGGGTTGTAATGGTAAAGGGAGGAGCTTTCTTTTGCCCTAGAAAATATGGCACTTATGACAGGAAATTATCATTTTGTGTATGTCATTGAAAAGTGTAGGCCAGTAATAGCCAACTCTGAGTATTTTTTTAGCAGTGGCTTTCCAGTTTAAGTGGCCTCCACACTCTCCTGCATGGAACTCCTGTTTAATCCTCTCTGCTTCTGCTTCAGGCAAACATTTAAGCAATAGACCATTTGCGTTTTTCCAGTATAAACATTCATTCAGTATGCAATAGTTTCTGGCTTTTAGCTTCAGGAATCGGGCCTTAGTTTTTGATAGTTCAGGAGGGGCATTGATTTCTATGAGCACATACAGGACATCAGAATACCAAGGAGAGTTTTGAAATTGTTCCCTAATGGTAGGATCGGGAAGTCCTTCCTACTCATTGAAGGCATCTACCATGTTAATGTCAATGGCCTGTAAATTTGATTAAGCCATTAGTTGAGCTAAGCCCTAACCTTTGATCAGTTTTGTTGGCTTTATTTCCAAATCATACTCTAATATTACAGCAATCCATTTGCTCCTCTTTCCGTCAGGATCTTTAGTATGTACACCCTAAATTCTTTCAAGGCCTTAACCAAGGCATAGGCTTGTTTTTCCATTATGTTATATTTTAAGGGTGCATCTCTCAGAGCCTTGCTGAAAAAAGAAATAGGTTGTTCCATTCCCTCTGAATTTTTCTACAGCAAAACTGCAACCACTGTATGCTCGGAGACGAATGAAAATATCAAGAAATATTTTGAGAAATCTGGGTTGATTAGGACAGGAGCTCGGGTGAGTGCAAGTTTAACTAACTCAAAAGATTTTTTAGCCTCTACAGTCCACGTAACCCCTACACATTTTTTCAACTTGTTTGTTATATTCCTGAGGTGCTCAGCTAAGTTGGGAATAAACCTCCTTAAGAAGTTAATTTTTCCAATAAAGGATTGCAACTCTTTAATGCTTCTTGGGTGTGTAATCTGTAGTATTCCCTCAAATCTTTGTGGGTCTATCTTAATTCCCTTCTCTAATATAATATGGCCAAGAAGCTTACCTTCTTGCAGCCTGAATATAGTCTTCTTGGGATTTAATGACAGGTCGAACCTTCTACATTTTAAAAACTTTTCTCAGATGTTTTAGGTGCTCGTCATCAGTTCTGGAGAGGCTATGTCAGGTAGATGACAATCAAGTTCCCTATCTCTTCCGAAAAGGCTATTTCCATTGCTCGTTGGAAGGTCACACCAGTGTTCATCAATCCAAAAAGCATTTTGACGTACATAAAAGTTCCCCATGGAGTGGTGAAAGCAGTCTTGAGTTGGTCTTCTGGGAGTACTAGAACTTCGTTGTAACCTGAAAAACCATCTAACAGGGAGATCCTTTTTGAGCCTACTACCCTCTGAAGGATATGTTCCATCTTTGGAAAAGGGTAATTTTCCTTGAGTGAGGCTCTATTGAGGTTCTTGAAATCAATGCACAGTATGATCTCACCTGTTTTCTTTCTCACAGCTACAAGGTTTGAGACCGAATCAGAGAACCTCATAGGAACTATTATTCCTGCTTTGTACATCTTTTTAATCTCCTTTTCAACTGCAGGCAATTGTTTTGGGTTAATCCTACGAAGTTTCTATCTAAAGGGTTTCTGATTCTATTTCAAGGGTATTTTGTGTTGTATAATGTTTGTGTTGTAGGCTTTTAAGTCCTCGTATCTCTAGGAAAACACATCAATGAATTGTTTGAATAGGTCAATGTATTTCTGTTTCATGTCCGTGGGAAAAGATTTGGAAAATTTTATCATCTTAGGCTTGTTTTCGGTGCCTATGTTGCATTCCTCGACATCTGAGTCTGAATGTTCCATAGTGGGCTTTTTCACTACATCATCGAAATCAAATAAATCCTCTAAAGTTGCCAGACCTTGGGGTATGTTATTATCTTTCGACTACAGCACCTCTATTTCCTCTTTATCTACGTTCTCATACTCCTCGGTTGGATTTCCAAGTTGTTTAGTTAAAGTGTTTATTTCTCTATTATGCGGTGATTTTTCTTTGTCGGGGGGCTCTTCGCTTAGGCAACTATCATTGGATCTAGAGTCCGAGTTAGAGAATTCAAACTCGTTCCTACCAAGAAGAAAATCCTCGATCTGCTTGTCGCCCTCAAAGACCTGCCAATATTTTTCGTTATCAGGCACTGTAGATCTGCACTTGGTTTGAATGACGATTTGTCTGTCACTAAGAGACTTATGCTACGAACTAGCTAAGCATGCTAATCCATTAGCAATTACGTTCTGACTCCTAGGAACAAACCCCAGTTCATGTTCTATAAAGGGATTCTTTGGGGTTAAAATGGGGAACATCGAATATGGGAAATGGGTTAAAATAGGGAATTTTGGAGGGATACAAGGGGCAAATGAAGGCCTTTCTGAGCACATTTTTTTACAGTCAGTGGGGATTTTTGGATGGAAACAACAAGGAGGATCTTTTCAAAGGAAATGGACACACAAAGGCTTCAAGGATGAGAGATTTTCATAGAAAATTTATCTCTTGAAGGCTCAAAACAATTTAGCCACCTATTTTCTCAACAAAAAATTCATATGTGGCTAAAAACTTGAACCTTAAACTAACCTTAACTTTGATTTTACCCTGTTAGCCACCTATAAAATTTTCCATATCAAATGGTGGCTAAATCTCTTTTATCCTTTAAGAAATAATTCATGTTCAAATTGTTAGTTCTTAAAGTCTTATGAAGATCTTTACCCTTTGAGTTAATCTTCACTACTGTTTCACTTTTACTCCTAAATAATCTGCTATCCACCAAGAGAAAGAATGCTTAAAACTCCATTTTTCATCATTTTCACTCCTCCTTTACTCATAAACAAACCCCATTTTTCACCCATTATTCCCTTCATAAAATCCCTCCATTTAACCTTCATTTGATTCTCAAATCATCAAAACCCTCCTTTAAACCTTATATTTCCCTTTTATTTGGTTTAAAAATGCCTCCTTTAACCTATAAGAACCCCCAGTTTGGCTTAAAAACCCTATTTTTAAGCCTAAAAACACCCTTTTTACATTATATAGGTCATAAGCGCCCAAGGGCTTATTTCCTTCAAAACCCATTTCCTCATGTGATCTAAAGCCCTGCAGTCGGGCGCTAAAGGCCTTAAACCCTTTTCAAAAACTTATTTCCCTTCTATTTTTTCACCCCGACAGTTCAATTTTAAGAATGAATGTGGACCATTGATCTACACAGATCAGCGGCCATCGCGCCTTATCTTTCCGCCCGATCCCCTACCTTGCCTTTTCCTCCATTCATACAGCCCATCTCTTCTTCTAATCCTGACCGTCCATCCAAAAAATCCAATGATCAGGGTTTAACCCGATAAAACCAACTGTTCAATTGAATTTCTGCCCCGCCACTTAACTTTCCCACTACGTGACAAAACTAATGTTGGTCCCACTAGAACCCCCCGCTTGTGCAACTTTCCCCATCGCGTGCGATCTGCACCATCGGATCTAGAGCCTCCGATCCGACGGCGGACGATGCATAACACAAATTTTTTGCACCCGAGAGTTAACACCAGAAGATTTTGCGAAAAGAGCGATTTTAGGAGGGACAGGTGTCAAACGTTGAATTGTATCACATTTTTTTTTGGGCAAACCACTTACCCTCCAAACGCAATGCGAAAACCACTGCCGATTTTCCACTTTACCACCGTCCTCGCCACTTTGATTTTCATCTTTTACTCTTGGCCATCGATCTTTGAGATCATGCGGTATTGACTTAATCTCACCCTCATTTACTTTTCATCTAATTCGCTCCCGAAATACTTCATTGGTTGATCTCGAATGTTCATTATTTTAATCTAATGGCCCACGTTATATAACAATCCCAATTCATTTGCCTCCATCTATTTCTCCCAAACAATCCATCAAATGATCTCCACCATCAATCATTCTAAATCAACGGTTCATGTTCACTGTTGCACCCAAACTCCATTTGCACCTATTTCGCTTTTGCTAGGGGTTTTCTCCCTTTTTACTGCAAATTCCTCCATTTCGTACATCTCCATCCCCTCCATTAAATCTCTGAAGCAGTTCTTAACCCAATTCCATAGGGTTTCATAATGAGTTTGTGTGTTTTGCAGTTTTTTTTTTTTTTGCGGTGACTGTTTTGTGTTCTTCCACTGTCACAGACAGGTGACCAGTCCAGCCCAGAATGATGATTCTGTGGATTAAAATCAAAGAAGAAAGGATCCACAAGGTAATAAATCTAGTTTTAAATCAAATGGAGCATGATCTAGGGTTTAACAGAAACCCTCCATCTTCATAAAGCCACCTGTATCAACAAAGAACAACAAAGTGTATCGGTGAAGAAATCGAGGTTGAAGAAGGATTAATGACTAATCCTGAAGATCAGAGTTTTAATCCTAAGGTTTAAAGAAACAAAGACAATATCAGAGAATGAAGACCCGAAACAAAGATCAAGGCTAGTTAAGCCTAAACACAGACCAAGAAATAGATTAGAAGTGTTTTTAAGATAAAAATAAAGGGAAATATCAGTAAAAGGCCTCCACTGCCACATCAAAAGGGATAATTGAATCCCCCAGCAACCAAAGTGCCACCTACAGCACCAATAAATCAAATGAAGGCATAGTTATTTCCCAGTCAGAAGATATTTGCCTAAAGACAGCTGAACAGTTATTACAAGCAAAGACAAATATTTTAAATTGTTATTAAAATTATTATAAAAGATAAAAAGTCCTTAAAGTCAATATTTTTACCCACTAAGCCTAAAAAATCAGAAACAGAGTAAATGAAACAGATTTGTAAATCAATGCATTCCTGACTTATGTCTTGCATGGTTTTCAAGGCTAGGAGTTGCATTTAGTGTAGAATTAATTGCATTTCAGCCCTAGGACTCTTCCACCTCCTAATTTTCTTATAAAATATCCTTGAGGAGCACATTGTAAAGGGTTGGTTGGTCACTAGTTGTAATAATAAAACTCTCTGAAATAATATATAGTCTGTTGAATTTGAAGAAGAAATTGAAGTCTTGGAAGCTTGATGATGTTGTGACATGCTTGTTCTTGAGAAGGCTCTATCATTGGATCCCTGATCTTGGCTGTTGGTGATGTATTCTGAACTATCTGTTGTCTTTCATGTTTTCATTATGTTTCATAAACTCTTAATACAGTAGGATGAAAATTTTAGGCTAAGAAATGACTCTTGGAAGCACCTTACACTTATTTATCCTTCAATTTTTTATGTTTTCTTCTCCTGAGGTATTTTAGAGTCTTTAATCTTTCTCTTTAGTCCTCATGCTTGTTTATTTCTCTAATATTTCAAATAGTTGGTTCCAGCATGATTTATGGTTTTCCCTGCTTGTTTGCTACCACTTGAAAACTGTTATTGAAGTCTCCCTTTGAAGTACCATTGTTTATAATTATCCAAGGAGGTATGTTTTGATCATACCCTTTGTCCCTGCTTGAACAATATTTTTAAAGGTCTTTATAGTTTTGATCATAGATGTGTTAGGTGTTCCCTCTTCTATGACTGCAATTATCAGTGAATCTTTTATGGTTTCTAAGTCCTTTGAAATAAAATCTTTGAGGAAATATGATGTGCTCCTGAAACTTAGATTTCATTTTAAAAGTTGTCTTAAAAGTCATATTTTTCTTAAAGTTTGGTTTGTAGAATTCATGGTTAGCCCTATCTATCAAATACCTCTTTATGTTCAAGTTATGTTTTTAAGTTCCCTTTGTTTTTAATTCAAACTCTCTTTTCAAATCATTAATTTCCATCTCATTCAGAAAAACTAAAGAATCCTCTGGCCAAGTTAGATTTTCCCTTTGATATCCCATATCCACTTATGAGCCTGTTATCAACTTCATTTCAACTCCATTGCCCAACGAATCTGACACTTATTCTTTCTACCTATCTTTCCCGGACCTTTCATGTTCTGTTGTACCAATTCAACCAAACAAACAAACAAACACCTGCACTTAATAACTAGTCTAAAATCAATACTTAAAGGCAAACAAGACATATCTTTGCAAACAACTTGAAAGATCCCTCTCTAAGAACAGGAGGACTAGATCCTGAAACTCTAAAGATTGGTTCTGATGTTGCCTTGTATTTTGGTTATCCAATCTATCAAAGCACAGGACACCAACATAATGGCGATCACGGTGGGACATATTGAATCTATGATAGCCTAGAAAACTATTATAAACTCTTTAGTCCTACAAATCTCTAAGAAAATTAGTTAGTAAGCCATAGAGTAGACAAGTTTGTTTGAGCACCTTAGCTAAGTGTTAATATTAAACATAGGACACTCTCATAACCATAGAAATATACAAAATAAAAAAATATTTCAGATTGGCTTCATAATAAACGTGGTGGTGGAACCATAAGACATTTTACCTTCACAAAAAGCTAAAAATTTTCCACCTGGCGACTCCACTAGCCCCAGTAGGCCTATTACCCATCTAGATCTCCAGATTCCCTTAATATTGTGTTAACTAGCCTTGAGTAAGTTTAGAAGCCTAGGCCCATACTAGATAAGACATTGTGAGAGGCAATACTTTCAAAACAGTCCTAAAAAACTTCATCCTCCCTCATTTTGAAAAAGCAGGCTAGCTTCACATAGGATCAACACTAGATCTCATCCAGACCCTAATCCTCCTATAATAGTTGACAATCTAGAGAATATTTTGTGGTAGACTTCTAAATCTTGAAAATCAGCTGCTAATAGGAGCCTCTTAAGAACAAAATATGTCCCTGAAAACCTTGTTGTCTTGCAGGATTTACACTTTGACTTACATCATACAAAGAACATCTTTAGAACTAGGTCTCAAGTTGATTTAAACCAAGCTGATCTTGAAATTGCAGATTTGCAGTAGAGCTTTAGTAGAGAAGCCCCACCTTCTACTCCTCCTGATTCCCAGCTTCTTCATCACTTTAGCCTTTTCCATAACAAATATGCTCAAAACCAGTTTGTTGGCCCAAGTGTTTCTTCCACTCCAATCCATACTACCACTGTTCAAAACACTCCATTTCAGCCCACTTTCCCTCTTGTAAATCCACCTTTCTTTCTATTCATGGCAGCATGGTATGCCCCATCAGTGTTACCACAACCTATGGCTTCCTTGCCAAATGACTATCAGTCTAAAATTCCCTATTTCACTGGAAAATAATCTACCATAGCTAAACAACATGTAGATAGGATGGAAGATGCTTTTGATTATATGGAAATGGAAGATGAGGCCATAAATATGAGAATATTTGCTCAAAGTTTGGGAGGAGAAGTAAAGAAGTGGTTTAAAGGCTTAAATATTAATAGCATCAATGAACTTCCCTCTTTAAATCAAGAATTTATAAGAAAATGGGAAATCAAAATCAACCCTCTCCAAATATTAGCAGAGTATAGCAGTCTTAAAAGAAAACAGGGAGAGATTGTTCATGATTAATCCACCAGGTTTAACAGTATCTACAATGCTCTTCCACTGCACATGAAACCTCCCCAAGGCATGGCCTTAGTAAAATATCCTGAGGGTTTCGATGTTGATATGGCCTATCAACTAAGGGAGAGAGATTATTTAACTATAGAAGACATGCAAAAGGGAGCTGTAAGTGTAGAAGCAAACTTAATTGAGAAAAGAGCTAGGTTAAGATCAAAGAAGACGGTAACTTATAAATATGATACTGCACCCTCAAGCTCATCCTCTGATACCAAAATTGACAACCTAGTGAAGGTAATGGAGAGGATGCTTGAAAAGATCAACTTGAATGATAGAGTGCCACCAAGAGAAAATCAAAAAAATCCCCAAAATAGAAATAGAAATCAGAATTTCAGAAGAGAAAATAATCAAGATAGGCAAAGAGAGAATGACCAACAAATTAGACCTCCCTTCCAACAAAACTATGTAGATCAAGATGAAGAAAGGGAGATTGAAAGGTTGCGAGAAGATCATATAAACTTGATTGGATCAGACAGTGAGGATGATGTTTACCTCATTAAAGAAGAACAAGGTTTCTTCTCCTCATAAAAAAATGAAGATACATATGAGGATTCTGATGATTATAGATTGGGGTTTGAGAATGAAATCACGAAGGTGCACAAACAATATTATCTTAGGATAAAATGGAACATATACAACTCAAAAGATAAAAACACTAGCACTGTTGTTAGGAAAAACACAGAAAATCAGCCTAAGAAAACAGTAGAGAAAACCAACATTTTGGCTAAGAAACCAAATTTAATTAAAGAGAAGAGAAGCCAGTCAAATGTTGAAAAAAGCAGACATCCAAATGTTGAGAAAAATAGCTAGCCAAATGTTGAACAAAGAAGCCCTAATACTTCAGCTAAGAGCCCTAACAAAGTTGTCCCAAATAGCAATCCAAACAAAGTTCAGCAAATCAGAATTGCTGAAAGGAATTCAATTGAAAAAATAAATGTAAATATGAAAAAATCAATAGTTCCTTTCATCTTTGAGGGAGATATTGCCAAGATAAAGATCACCATACCTCTAGCTGAACTAGTGACCCAACAAGTGTACAAAAAATATGTTTTGAAAGCCTTGAACTTAGGAAGTGACACTGATACTTTAAACTTGACAGATGACAAACCTGAGTTGTTGTTTGGTCCAGAAGTTGAAGGAAAATACGAAGAAGTAGTTGTTCCTCCCTTCTATGTCAATTTGAATGTACATGATAGGATATTACACAATGCCATGTTAGAATCTGGAGCTTCACATAATCTTATGCCCAAAGTAGTAATGGAAAGCTTAGGCTTAGAAATTACTAAACCATACAAGGATCTGTATTCCTTTGATTCAAGAAGAATCAATGCTTGGGTTTAATCAAATATTTATGCGTAAACTTATCTCAGATCCCTGCTAAGAGTCTAGTTATGGACATAGTAGTAGCTGAAATTCCCCCAAAGTATGGCATGCTCTTATCAATATCATGGGGAGCCAAACTTCAGGGGAGCCTTCAAATGGACATGTCTTATGCCACCATCCCAATTTTTAACCAAAACAGAAGATTATACAGGGAATCCCACATGAAATACATGGTGAGAAACATAGATAAACCAAACAAATCTCCAATCTATTCCATTCAGTCAAGCTTAGATTCCTTTATCTGATACAATGAAGATGAAATCACTCAACAAGAAAAGGAAAACAAAGAGGGAATCAGTTTACCAGAACAATTAGAACTTCCTTCAAATAAGATACAAAACATTGGCAATCAACAACAACAAGAAAATGAAAATGAGGCAGATATACTTTGGACAATAAAATTTGGTGGGTCTTGTAATAAAACAAGTGCAGGGGCAGGTGTATGGATTCAAAATACAAATCAGAGTTATTCATGTAAACTAGATTTTCCATGCACCAAAAATGTTGCTGAATATGAAGCCCTTCTCCTTGGCTTACAGTTGCTTAAAAAATTAGAAGCCCAAAAAATATCAATCCTAGGAGATTATGAACTTATCATAAGACAAGTCAAAGGAGAATATTCAGCTAAGAACCCAAGACATAGAGAATATCGAAATGTTGCCCTTGATTTATTAAATACCTTTTAAAAATATGAACTCATTTTCATTCCAAAAGTACAAAATCATCTAGCAAATGAACTTGCCTTCAATGACAGCAATTTCGAAGTACCTCAGATAAATGAACATCTTAAAATAAAGGTAAAACACAGGCCTACAGTTCCTGACAATGAGAATCATTGGAAAGTGTTTGACACTGACAAACACATAGATGATTTCCTAAAATCAGAAAATGATTTTTCCATACCAGCGTTAGAAACCAGCCATGAAGAAAACTGTTTGAATAATGAACAAATTCCAGAAATAAAAATAACATATTATTCTGATATAAATCATTATGAGAATCTTTTTGAAGCAGAATTAATTGACAACGTAGACCAGAAATACTTGGAAGTTTTACAATGCAAGAATGATATAATTGCAAGAGGTCTCACACCTTTAGAACACCTTTTTGACTTTAATGATGTAGCCAAAGAACCAAGAATGGAGCTTGTGGAAACATATGTATAAGAACATAACATAGGCAGCCTAGCAGAACCCAAAATGATCAAACTGTCCAGCACTCTCCTAGCTCATATAAAATTGCAATACATAGAGCTGTTCAAAGAGTTTAGAGATGTGTTTACTTGGGGATACAAAGACCTGAAATCTTATGACACTAGCATCATTCAACATAAAATTCCTCTTAAGTAAAATAAAAAACCTTTCAAACAAAAAATAAGGAGAATAAACCCTGTTTTATTACCTTTAGTCAAGAAATAAATTGAAAAAATGTATGATGTTGGGATTATAGTACCCATTAGATATTCAGAGTGGGTGTCAAACTTAGTTTCTGTTAGGAAGAAGACAGGGGAAATCAGGCTCTGCATTGACTTTAGAAATCTAAATGGAGCCTCCCTGAAAGACAACTACCCCTTGCCCAAGATGGACCATATACTTCAAAGGGTAATTGGGTCAAAAAGAATATCACTGTTGGATGGGTTCTCAGGTTACAATTAGGTGTTAGTGCTCCCAAGTGATCAACACAAAACTGCTTTTACTACACCTTGGGGCACCTTTATGTATGTCAAAATGCCATTTGGTTTGATGAATGCAGGGGCCACCTTCCAAAGGGCCATGGACATAGCCTTCTCAAAAGACATTGGCTATTTAATAATCATTTATCTTGATGACATAACCATTTTCTCAAAGACTGATGAAAAACATTTGATTCATTTAAGAAAATTTTTCGAGAAATGTAAGAGATTTGGCTTATCTTTGAACCCCAAGAAGACACTCTTTGGTATCTAAGAAGGTAAACTTCTTGGTCACATAATTTCAGAAGAGAGAATCAAAGTAGACCCTAAAAGGATTGATGGCATATTGAAAATCAAACATCCTAGAAGCCTCAAAGAATTACAATATCTCATTGGAAAGATTAATTTTTTGAGGAGGTTTATCCCCAAACTTGCTGAGCTATTAAGAAACATAACAAACATGCTTAAGAAAGAAGTAGGTGTGAAATGGACTACACAAGCTAAATAATCATTTGAACTAGTTAAACAAGCCCTTACTCAAATAGAAGTCTTGATTAGTCCAGATTTCACCAAAGATTTTTATATTTCTTCTTTTGCATCAGAACATACAATAGATACAATATTACTTCAAAATAATTATTTGGGGACTTAAGAGAGATGCTCCTCTCAAATATAACATCATGGAGAAGCAAGCCTTAACATTAGTGAAAGCATTAAAAGAATTTAGAGTCTATATTTTACACTCTCACATAATTGCTTTCGTTCCACATAATATTGTCAAGGATATTCTAAGTCAAGACCCTGATGGTAAAAGGGGAAAATGGATTGCTACTATTCTTGAATATGACTTAGAAATCAGGCCCACAAAACTTATTAAAGGGTAGGGATTAGCAAAAATTATGACTGAGTCACACTTCCAAGCAATAGATATGAACATGGTGGATGCATTGGAAGAAATAGAAGAACACTGCTCCATTCATTAAAGAAACATTTCTGAATTGTCCTTGGTATGTTGACATCATTTATGTGCTCCTATATCTCAATTCCCCTCCTTCTTTGTCTAAAAATAAAGCTATATTTTTTAAACATAAAGCTTTGAATTTATTGCATATTAGATGGGGTATTGTATTGGAAAAATGCTGTTGGAATTTTTCTTAAATTTTTACTTGAGGATGATGCAGGAAAAATCATGCATGAGCTGCATGAAAGAGAATGTGGAGGACACCTCTACTGGAAGACCACAGCAAATAAAATCCTCAGATCTGGTCAATATTGGCCCACCCTTTTCCCAGACACTCAAAATTTAGTCATTTCTTTCCATAAGTGTCAATTTTTTTATGGCAAAAGAAAACTCCTCCCCTTACCTTTACATCCTATCAGTGTTGAGGCACCCTTTCAACAATGGGGCTTGGACTTCATTGGAGAAATTCACTCATCTTCACCAACCCAGCATAAGTGGATCCTCACTGCCACTGATTATTTTACCAAGTGGATAGAAGCCATTCCATCTAGGAATGCTACTGACTCTATCATTATCAAGTTCCTTGAAACAAACATCCTATCCAGATTTGGTTGTCCTAGAAAAATCATAATAGACAATGCTGCTGCCTTCAAGTCTAAAAGAATGGTTGATTTCTGTTACAAATACCACATCACCTTGGGCCATTCCACTGCCTATTATCCCTAAGGAAATGGATTAGTTGAATCTTCCAAAAAAATCCTTATCAATATCATCAAAAATCTATTGGAACATAATCAGAAATCATGGCACAGTGAGCTGGTTCATGCCTTATGGGTTGATAGACTAACTACAAAGAAGTCAATAAATATGTCCCCCTATCAGCTAGTCTATGGAATGGATGCAGTCTTCCCAACATCATTAGGAGTTCCAGTCATGCAACTCCTCCAAGAAGTGAAAACTGAAGATAATTACATGCAAAGAAGAATCAACCAAACAATTCATTTACAACAGTCCAGAGAAGAAGTCTATGAAAGAACACAGCTAGTCTAAGAAAATATCAAGAAATTGTTTGATAAAAGGACTAAGGCGAACAATTTTTAAGTTGGAAATGTGGTTCTCAAATGGGATTCGACAATAGAAGAGTGTTGAGATTGCAACAAGATGATGAGCTTAATGGAAAGAAGTCACCTTCACTAAGTGGGCCCATAGGCTATTTTTGGCGCAAGTCTATTTTTAGACATGTCGATCATGTTCTATGAGTTGCAGGATGCTATTTGTGGATGGTTGGTCAAGTTGGAAAAATAGATGGACTTCTATTTTTAGACATATTGGGCAGAATCTATTTTTAGATTGCCAGTCTAAAAATAGATATGTCGAATATTATTAGCTCTTAATAATATTTGGACTATAAACATTATCTTATTCTCTTGGAGCACCTCAGTTAAGTGCAGATATGTGGAACAGGAGCTGACAGAAGGAATTATGCTATTCATGAGGGTTAAGTGGAGCTATTGCATGGATACTTCAGTTAGAACTCATGTGACAGAGTTTGGTGGAGTTATTGAGCTAGTTGATGGAGTTGTGTTCAGTTTAACTGAGTTAAACATAGTTGAGCTAGTTGTATCTAGTCTAAATGATTGATACACTAGTGAGAGTGGTGTGAATTAATTATTAATTAATTCACTAATTATTAACCCATTAATCAACTAAATAATACATCAGTTAACTACAGTGCATGGACAGTTTCAGTGGAGACCAGTGAAGAGGTAGGTGAAAGAGCAGTGTGACTATCAGTTGTGACTATATTGTTGCATGATTTGCAACACACAGTGGTTGGAGATGCCAATGAGGATTGCGTGAGCAAGGCTGGACCAATTCGAGTTCATTCAGAGCCATTTTTCAGCAGTGATTGCGCAGTAGAGGCAGGCTATCAGGTGGCAGAGATTGGAGCATGTGATTTGCTATATCGGACCTGTTTAGTGTGTAGCAATTGGAGATTATACTGAGAGCTTGTGAGGAGCTTTGTATAATGATTGTTACATGATCTCTATGACATATAATATACAGATAGTTGGGGGTTTTCAGCTTTAAGCTTTCCCATAAAATAATGTGTTCATATGTGTGATTGTTTATGGTTTTAATGTGCGCATGCGATTGTTTTTATTTCCGCAATTAATGATCAATGGTAGAAGAGATTATGTATTGTGCATGAAGATAAAATAGTGTGTGATCAGGAGAATATCGGTGAATAATATATTAGTTATTCAAATTTCTACATGGTATCAGAGCGATATTGATCATTGGAGAAATTGCAAAACATTGAAGCGGTTGAGTTTTGAGCTGGTGGAATTCGAATTTGCAGTAGTGTTTTCTTGGTGTCGAAGTTGAGATGTCTTTCAACGGATTGCGATTGGAGTATGCCCTTGAGGGAAGCTCGAATTATATTGCATGGAAGGACAGGATGGACGTGGTTCTGGATGACAATGGGTTGAAGGAGTTCGTAGATGCAGAAATTCCAAAACCTGCTTCTAGCGATGCTGTCGCACTTGATGCATGGCAAAAGAAGACAACAAAGTGTCAAAGAATTCCGTTAGAAGGTGTAAAGGATCACATAGTTTCCAGCCTTCATGGTAAGGCTTCTCCATTCTTGATGTGGAAAGCGTTGACAGACTTATTCCAAAGCAAGAGCAACCAGAGGAAGTTGGCGCTCAAGGATAAACTCAGGAACATAAAAATGGAGAAAGGTGACAGTATGCCCAAGTACCTCACGAAGTTCATCCAATGTAGGGATGAGCTGGGAAGTATAGGGGTGACTGTAGATGACGAGGACTTGGTGAGCTTGGCTCTCCTTGGGCTTCCGAAGATTTGGCATTCCTATTAGGACTCTATCAATGGTCAGGAGAAATTTCCAGGATGGGAGAAACTTTGGTCAGATCTTGTGCAAGAGGAGATAAGGTGAAGTACCAAGGATGGATCTTCATCAAAGAACTTAGATGAATAAAATTGCTCTTTGGCAGCCAAATCAAGGAAGGGGAAGAGCAAGAATAATGCTTCTCAATCCGGTGTGAAAGGCAAGAAGCAGGACATGTCCAAGGTGAAGTGCTTTCACTGTCACCAACACGGACATTACGCCACTAATTGTCCACAGAAGAAGAAAAATAAGCAGGCTGCTGGATCTGCAGCTGGAGAGGCCTTAGCCTCGTAGTTTGAGCTGGATTTTTCACTGATCACATGCTTGGTCTCAAGTATGGTAGGTTTAGTGTGGTTTCTTGACAGTGGTGCATCTTTTCATATGACCGGAGACAAAGATTTGTTTACTGATCTGGATGAGAAAGATCTTGGAGTGCACATCGAGATGGGAGATGATGGTAGATACAGTGCGACCGGTATCAGTACCATTTCCTTTGAGAGGGAGTCTGGTAAACCCTTCGTATTGAAGGAAGTGATGCATGTTCCAGGATTGAAGAAGAATCTGATCTCGGTGGCCATGTTAGAAGACAAGGGATATGATGTTGTCTTTAGCGAGGGAAAGGCTTTCCTGCGCAGTAAGGAAACTGGTGAGACCCGGAGGATAGGGGTTCGAGTTAAGAACCTTTATCAATTGCAGGTAGATGGCTGCGCAGCAATGGCAGGCAAGGCAGAAGGAGTGGTGAGCCGAGATGATGGCGAGCTGTGGCACCGGAGATTGGGCCACCTTCACCATGGAGCTTTGAAGATACTGCAGCAGATTTCTATTGGGCTTCCTAAGGGTACTCTTGCGCAGTCAGATCAGTGCAAGGGATGTACCTTGGGAAAATTTGTGAAAACCACCTTTCACGAGAAGGATAGTCGCGCCACGACGATCCTTGAGAGAATTCACACAGACGTGTGTGGACCTTTCTCAGTAGCTTCGACAGCAAAGCACAGGTACTATGTGATATTTGTTGATGATTTTTCTTGGAAGTGTTGGATCTTCTTCATGCAGAAGAAGAGGGAGACATACTCAAAGTTCTGTGAGTTCAAGGCACTGGTTGAGAAAGAATCGGGGAAGAAATTGAAGGCTTTTAGGAGTGAAAATGGTGGTGAATTCATTTCTGGCGAATTCAAGGACTTTTGCAGCGCAGAAGGAATTCGAAGAGAGCTCATAGCACCTCATAACCCACAGCAGAAATGGGTTGCTGAGCAAAAGAAAAGAATGATCGTGGGTGCTGCACGGGTGATGTTGCATGATCAGGGCCTTCCCATACACTTGTGGGATGAGGCATGCAATACTACAGTATATGTGTAGAACCGTTGTCCTCACAGGATACTTGGCATGAGTACACCCGAGGAAGCGTTTTCTGGTAAGAAGCCTGATATTTCCCATTTGAGGATTTTTGGTTCACCTGTTTACATTCATGTGACTAAGGATGCTAGGAAGAAGTTGGAGCTGACCACAGAGGTTGGGATATTTTTGGGGTACACTGATATACCCCACAACTATTGTGTGTATTTTCTAGACAGTCAAAATACTGTTGTGCGACGGGATACAAAATTTCATGAGGAGAAAGCCATGAAGTGTTTGCTTAAGAGGGAGCCACACTCGCATGCATATGAGGAGCTATTAGTTCCTAAGAATGAGTCTCTAGATGTGGATCAACCACAAGAGGAGGTTCATGGAGTGGAAGAAACCACTCATGCAGCGCCAACCATTAGAGGGCAGAAGCGCACTACAAAAGTTGAGCGACTGGCTCAAGATGCAGAGAAGGTTGTAGGAGCACCTACATCACAGCACAGACAGAGACAGTCACCTGATCATTATACTGGATACATGGCTCTTATGAGCAAGTGTATCATGACAGAGCCATCCTCTTTCGAGGAAGCTGTGGAGGATACCACATGGGTAGATGCCATGGTGGAAGAGTATGATTCGATTGTCAGAAACAGTGCATGGGAGATTGTCCCAAGGTTGGAAGGGAAATTAGTGGTAGGTTCGAGATGGATCTAAAAATTGAAGCAAGCAGCTGACGAGAGTGTGGAGAATTAAAAGGAAAGATTTGTTTCCCGAGGCTTCTCACAAATTGAGGGGATAGATTATGAGGAAACCTTTGCACCTATCGCAAGGTATTCTTCCATACAGACGATTTTTGCTCTCTTAGCGCAGATGGGGTGGCACATTCATCAGATGGATGTGAAGACTATGTTCCTCAATGGAGTGATTGAGGAGGAGGTGTACATATAGCAGCCCAAAGGTTTTGAGATCTTCAGCAGCGAGTTGCATGTGTGCAGGCTCAAGAGAGCATTGTATGGGTTGAAACAAGCACCTTGTACTTGGTAAACATGGATAGACAGTTATTTCACCAGACTTGGATTCTCCAAGAGTGAGGCAGATCCGAACCTATACCAGATTGTGGTGGATGGTAAGTTGCTGATCATTGTAATTTATGTAGATGATTTGATTTTGACGGGTGATGAACTGTTGATACACTCATGCAAGGATGATCTTGCAAAAGAGTTTGAGACGAAGGACTTGGGCCTCCTTCATTATTTCCTAGGATTGGAAATTTGGCAACGCAGTGATGGAATGTTTGTGTCTCAAGGAAAGTATGCCCGGGAGATACTGGAGGAGTTCAACATGCATGGCTGCAAGCCTATCGACACTCCTCTTCCTGGTGGATGGAGCAAAGAGGATGCTACATCGGCAGAGGTAGTGGATGCCACTGTTTATCGAAAATTGGTGGTGTCACTTATGTATCTGGTCAATACACGACCCAACATATGCTATGTTTTTAACCAGCTTTCATAAGATATGGTTAAGCCTACCAAGCTATACTAGAAGGTAGGAAAGAATGTATTGAGATATCTCAGAGGCACATTGGGATATGGATTATGGTACAGACAGTCGGATGAGGTGAAGTTGTGTGGCTTCACGGATGCAGATTGGGCAGGGAGCCCAATGCATAGAAAGAGCACATCTGGAGGGATTTTCAGTATCAATTTGACAGCAGTTTCTTGGTAGAGTAGGAAGTAGATATCTGTGGCACTCATTTCAGTGGAGGTCGAGTATCTGGCAGCGATTTTGGTTGCATGCGAGGCTATATGGATGAGGAAGATCCTGGTCAGGTTGTTCGGTTCACACTTAGATCCTACTGTGATATATTGTGATAATCAGAGTTGCATCAAACTCTTGGTTAATCCATTATTTCATGATATATCTAAACACATTGACATCCGGTATCATCATATCAGAGATTGTGTGCAGCGGAAGATCATGTTACTTTCATACATTCCTACGGAGGATCAAGGTGCTAATATCTTGATGAAGGCATTCACCAAGAGAAAATTTGAATACCACAGGGGCATGATAGGGGTGGAAGATAATACTTATCTTGTTGAGATGGAGTGTTGAGATTGCAACAATATGATGAGCTTAGTGGAAAGAAGTCGCCTTCACTAAGTGGGCCCGCAGGCTATTTTTGGCGCAAGTCTATTTTTAGACTATGTCTGTTTTTAAACATGTCAATCATGTTCTATGAGTTGTAGGATGCTATTTGTGGATGGTTGGTCAAGCTGGAAAAATATATGGACTTATATTTTTAGACATATTGGGCAGAATCTATTTTTAGATTGCCAGTCTAAAAATAGATATGTCGAATATTATTAGCTCTTAATAATATTTGGAATATAAACATTATCTTATTCTCTTAGAGCACTTCAGTTAAGTGCATAGATGTGGCACAGGAGCTGATAGAATGAATTACGCTATTCCTAAGGTTTAAGTGGACCTATTACATGGATACTTCAGTTAGAACTCATGTGACAGAGTTTGGTGGAGTTATTGAGCTAGTTGATGGAGTTGTGTTCAGTTTAACTGAGTTAAACATAGTTGAGCTAGTTGTATCTAGTATAACTGATTGATACACTAGTGAGAGTGGTGTGAATTAATTATTTATTAATTCAATAATTATTAAATCATTAATCAACTAAATAATACACCAGTTAACTACAGTGCATGGACAGTTTCAGTGGAGACTAGTGAAGAGGTAGGTGAAAGAGCAGTGTGACTATCAGTTGTGACTATATTGTTGCATGATTTGCAACAACCAGTGATTGGAGATTCCAATGAGGATTGCACAATCAAGTCTGGACCAATTTGAGTTCATTCAGAACCATTCTTCAGCAGTGACTACGTAGTAGAGGCATTCTATCAGGTGGCAGAGATTGGAGCATGTGATTTGCTAGATCGGGCTTGATTAGTGTGTAGCAATTGGAGATTTTACTGAGAGCTTTGTGAAAAGTTTTGTATAATCATTGTTACATGATCTCTATGACATATAATATACAGATAGTTTGGGGTTTTTAGCTTTAAGCTTTCCCATAAAATATTGTGTTCATATGTGTGATTGTTTATGGTTTTAATGTGCGCATGCGATTGTTTTTTTATTTCCGCAATTAATGATCAATGGTAGAAGAGATTTTGTATTGTCCATGAAGTTAAAATAGTGTGTGATCAGGAGAATATTGGTGAATAATATATCAGTTATTCAAATTTGTACAAAGAGAAGGGAAATCATGGCAAGTTTGAGAACCTGTGGAAAGGACCCTATATTATTCATGCTGAGAGGGGTCACAATGCATTTTTCCTGAAAGAATTGAATGGAGAAGATCTATATGGAGGTCCTGTCAATGGTAGGATGCTCAAGCATTACTTTTGTCAAGAATCATGAGCTTCAAAGCATTTTTTTTTCCATTGTAAATATCATTGTTTGAACATTGCATTCAAAGTTAGAAAAACAAAAATGCAAAAACAATAGAAAGAGAAAAGAGGGCAGATTGTAAAACAAGAAAGGTATATCCCCATACCAAAAAGAAAGACAAAATATAAAAGTGTGCAAGCTCAAAAGCCACTCTTAAAAATGCACTTCTAGTTAGTCATACAACCTAATCATGACTAATTAGTTTTCAATTTACTGTTGATAGGTTAATGAATCAGATTTTCCAAATAGCTCAATCTTGGCTTATCACTAAGGTAGATTAGGATAGAAAATAAAGGTTCCAACAAATTCAAAATCTAAACCTATGAATCTCAAAAGAAGAATGGCTCTAATTAGATTAAATCTTGAGCCAAAGATAGAAAACAAACTGGTTCCAATATTCTCAAAACTTGAACTAGAAAAGAAAGAGAAAAGACAACTCAAACAAATTCAAGATCAGAGCTGAAGAGATAATGAAGGATGTTTTAATTTTCATATCTTAAGCCTTTACCTTTTTTTTTTAAATTTTCTGCAAATAAAAATCTATGTGCAGCTTGTTTTTATGCCATAGATCTGTAGCAAGTCAGACTGCTTAATCCTAACTTGGCTGCTTTTAATTTTTTGTTTTTAGAATGTAGAGAATAAAGGTCTGTCGAACAGTCTAATCCTGACAGATAGTAGTTAGGTAGAGAGACTTATGAGTTCAACTATTTAATCTGAACTCATGGAGGAATAAGATTAGACTTAGATTAGTTTCCTATTTTCAAAAGAATAAAATGTTTAGGAAGAGAGTTTGCTAGTCCAAATGCACTCTGAAAGAAGAAAATTTGTTAGGATCATTAGGAGTGGGTAGGTAGAGATTTTGTTTTGATAGAATTCCATTGTTTCAGATTGCTACAGATATCATCGAATCAAAAGAAGATCAGAAAAAGAAAATAAAAGTTGTTGCCCAATGGATAAGGCACTGGTTTACTGAAAAGCTAGAGATCAATAGTTGAGGTTCTTGACACCTTCAAGAAGATGCCATCCCCATGTGGAGCCATTGTTAGCCACCTATAAAATTTTCCATATCAAATGGTGGCTAAATCTCTTTTAGCCTTTAATAAACAATTCATCTTCAAATTTTAAGTTCTTAAAGTCTTATGAAGATCTTTACCCTTTGAGTTAATATTCACTGCTGTTTCACTTTTACTCCTAAAGAACCTGTTGTCCACCAAGAGAAAGAATGCTTAAAACTCCATTTTTCATCATTTTCATTCCTCTTTTACTCATAAAAAAACCCCATTTTTCACCCATTATTCCCTTCATAAAATCCATCCATTTAACCTTCATTTGATTCTCAAATCATCAAAAACCCCCCTTTAAACCTTATATTTCCCTTTTATTTGGTTTTAAAATGCCTCCTTTAACCTATCAAAACCCCCAGTTTGGCTTAAAAACCCTATTTTTAAGCCTAAAAAGACCCTTTTTACATTATATAGGTCATAAGCCCCCGAGGGCTTATTTCCTTCAAAACCCATTTCCTCATGTGACCTAAAGCCCCACAGTCAGGCACTAAAGGCCTTAAACCCTTTTTGAAAACTTATTTCCCTTCTATTTTTTCACCCCAACAGTTCAATTTTAAGAATGAATCTAGACCGTCGATCTACATAGATCAATGGCCATTGTGCCTTATCTTTTTGCCCAATACCCTTCCTTACCTTTTCCTCTATTCATACAACCCATCTCTTCTTCTAATCCTGACCGTCCATCAGAAAAATCCAATGATCGAGGTTTAACCTGATAAAACCAATTGTTCAATTGAATTTCTGCCCTGCCACATAACTTTCCCACTACACAAAAAAACTAATGTTGGTCCCACCAAAACG
The DNA here is from genome assembly GCA_034641835.2 of Pinus albicaulis. Lineage (NCBI taxonomy): Eukaryota > Viridiplantae > Streptophyta > Pinopsida > Pinales > Pinaceae > Pinus > Pinus albicaulis. The sequence continues at coordinate 315,344,417 of CM076574.1, read as the reverse complement.
CCCCGCTTGCACAACTTTCCCCGTTGTGTGCGATCCACATCGTCGGATCTGGAGCCTCCGATCCGACGGCGGACGATGCGTTTCGCAAATTTTTTGCCCCCGAGAGTTAACACCAAAATTTTTTGCGAAAAGAGCGGTTTTAGGAGGGATAGGTGTCAAACGTTGTATCGTATCACATTTTTTTTGGGGCAAACCGCTTACCCCCCAAACGCAACGTGAAAACCGCTGCTAGTTTTCCACTTTACTGCTGCCCTCACCACTTTTCTTTTCATATTTTAATCCTGGTCGTCGATCTCTGAGATCAAACAATCGTGACTTAATCTTGCCCTCATTTAATTTTCATCTAATTCACTCCCGAAAGACTTCATCGGTTGATCTCGATCGTTCATTATTTTAATCTAATGGCCCATGTTATATCACAACCCCAATTCATTACCTCCATCTATTTCTCCCAAACACTCCATCAAACGATCTCCACCGTCGATCGTTCTAAATCAACGTTTCATGTTCACTGTTGCGCCTAAACTCCATTTGCACCTATTTCGCTTCTGCCAAGGGTTTTCTCCCTTTTTGCTGCAAATTCCTCCATTTCGCACAACTCCATCCCCTCCATTAAACCTCTGAAGCAGTATTAACCCAATTCTACAAGGTTTCATAATGATTTTGTGTGTTTTGCGGGGTTTTCTTTTTATGGTGATTGTTATGTGTTCTTCCACTGTCACAGACAGGTGACCATTCTAGCCCAGAATGACGATTCTATGGCTTAAAATCAAAGAAGAAAGGATCCACAGGGTAATAAATCCATGTTTAAATCAAATGGAGCACGATCCAGGGTTTAACAGAAACCCTCCATCTGCATAAAGCCACATGTATCAACAAAGAACAAAAAAGTGTATCAGTGAATAAATCAAGGTTAAAGAAGGATTAATGACTAAGCCTGAAGATCAAAGTTTTAATCCTAAGTTTTAAAGAAATAAAGACAATATCAGAGAATGAAGACCCAAAACAAATATCAAGGCTAGTTAAGCCTAAACACAGACCAAGAAACAGATCAAAAGTGTTTTTAAGATAAAAACAAAGGGAAATATCAGTAAAAGGCCTCCACTATCACATCAAAGGGGCTAATTGAATCCCCCAACTACCAAAGTGCCACCTGCATCACCAATAAATCAAATGAAGGCATAGTTATTGCCTAGTCAAAAGATATTTGCTTAAAGATAGCTGAACAGTTATTACTAGCAAAGAAAAATATTTTAAACTGTTAATAAAGTTATTATAAAAGATAAAAAGGTCTTAAAGTCAATATTTTTACCCACTAGGCCTAAAAAATCAGAACCATAGTAAATCAAACAGAGTTGTAAATCAATGCATTCCTGCCTTATGCCTTACATGGTTTTCAAGGCTAGGAGTTGCATTATTTTTAAATCAATGCATTCCTGCCTTATGCCTTACATGGTTTTCAAGGCTAGGAGTTGCATTTAGCATAGAATTAATTGCATTTCAACCCTAGGAACTCTTCCACCTCATCATTTTATTATAAAATCTCCTTGAGGAGCACATTGTAAAGGGTTGTTTGGTCACTAGTTGTAATACTGAAATTCTCTGAAATAATACATAGTCTGTTGAAGTTGAAGAAGAAATTGAAGTCTTGGAAGCTTGATGATGTTGTGACATGCTTGTTCTTGAGAAGGCTCTATCATTGGATCCCTGAGCTTGGATTTTGGTTATGTATTCTAAACTGTATACTGTCTTTCCTGTTTTCATTATGTTTCATAAACTCTTACTATAGTAGGATGAAAAATTTAGGCTAAGAAATGACTCCTGGAAGCACCTTAGACCTATTTAACCTTCACTGTTTTATGTTTTTTTCTGCTGAGGTATTTTAGAGTCTTTAATATTTCTCTTTAGTCCTCATGCTTGTTTATTTCTCTAATAGTTCAAATAGTTGGTTCCAGCATGATTTATGGTTTTCTCTGCTTGTCTGCTACCACTTGAAAACTGTTATTGAAGTATCCCTTTGAAGTACCATGGTTTATAGTTAGCCAAGGAGGTCTGTTTTGATCATACCCTTTGTCCCTGCTTGAACATTTGTTTTAAAGGTCTTTATAGTTCTGATCATAGATGTGTTAGGTGTTCCCTCTTCTATGACTGTAATTATCAATGAATCTTTTATGTTTTCGAAGCCCTTTGAAATAAAATCTTTGAGGAAATAGGATGTGCTCCGGAAACTTAGATTTCATTTTAAAAGTTGTCTTAAAAGTCATCATTTGCTTAAAGTGTGGTTTGTAGAATTCATGGTTAGCCCTGTCTATCAAATACCTCTTTATGTTCAATTTATTTTTTTAAGTTCCCTTTGTTGAGAATTCAAATTCTCTTTTCAAATCATTAATGTCAATCTCATTCACAAAAACTAAAGGATTCTCTAGCCAAGTTAGATTTTCCCTTTGATATCCCATATCCACTTATGAGCATGTTATCAACTTCATTTCGACTCCATTGCCCAATGAATCTGACACTTCTTCTTTCTACCTATCTTTCCTAGACCTTTCATGGTCTGTTGTACCAATTCAAACAAACAAACACCTGCACCTAATAACTAGTCTAAAATCAATACTTAAAAGCAAACAAGACATATCTTTGCAAACAACTTGAGAGATCCCTCTCTGAGAAAAGGAGGACTAGATCCTGGAACTCTAAAGATTGGTTCTGATGTTGCCTTGTCTTTTGGTTAGCCAATCTATCAAAACACAGGACACCAACATACCCTTAACCCTAACCTTAACCATAACCTTTACCTTAACCTAACCTTAACCTTACCCTTACCTTAACTTTGACTTTACCCTTGACCTTAACCTTAACCTAAACCTTAACCTTATCTTAACCTTAACCTAACCTTAACCTTAACCTTAGCCTAACCATAACCTAACCATAACCCTACCTTAACCTAACTTAACCTTGACCTTGACCTTGACCTTAACCTTAACTTTAACTTTACCCTAACCTTAAGGGTTTATTCAGGTTAAAATTAGTCAGGTTAAGGATAAGGTTAAGGGTAACCTTACCATTTTTTGGTCATCTAACATATTATCATTAGATGGACCCAAGTACACCATGTAAGACCAATTTTACCCTAAGTAAAATTGCTTTCACTATGAAAATAACTTAGTAAACCACATTTATTAAGTTGTTTATGGTATAAACAGAAAACCCCATGATAAAATATTAAATAAATCTACATTTGTTTGATTTTCCTCAAGGAATAATTAGTTAAAAAATAGTTTAATTAATATTCTTGGTTATATTTAACCCAAAACAAGGAAATTAATTAGATAAATCATTATTTATCTTATTATTTTCTAAAGAATAATTATTTAAACCTTATTTAAATAATATTATTTGTAAATATGACTAAATCACCCATAAATAATTAAATAAATCATTATTTATTTGATTATTATTCAAGCACATCCTTAAAATGATAAATAAATCATTTATTTATTTATTATTTACAAATAAAGGGATTTGACCCAAGTCAACTTCTTTTTCCCTCTAACAAATATAATAAAATATTCCATAAAAGTTGGATCTTGATTTGGTTAATAATATTTTAATTATGCACCAATATCTAGAATAACTCAATATTTTGTTATAAATAGAAGGGTTTTCCCATTCATTTACCACCTTTTGTTGCCTAAAGATCACTCTGGATCTATACTTTTGGTCTGACTATTGATCCACCATCATAGTCATATTTTGCTACCATTTTTTGTCTGGGTTTTCTACACCATCAAGAGAGAGAAGTTTTAGATCTGAAGTGCTGAGGACTTACAAGAACCCATCCCATTGAGGAGAACTGGTAACACCCTTCTGTGTTTTCCTCCCAGGTGCCCATAATACAAAATTCATTCAAAATATTATTGTCTTATCTATTGGATGCATGGAGTAAATATTGTTTTTTATATTGCTTAATGTCTTCTCACTACAAGAGAAAAGCACATTGGTGAGGATCATGCTTGTGGCGGACCTTTAAGGTCCGTCACCAATGTCACATATGGTGACGGTCATTAAAAAATCGTCACTGTAAGTGTATATAGTGATGGTCCTTTATGGTCCGTCACCAAAGAAATTTTTAATGACACTTTTGGTGATAGTCATTAAAGGCCCATCACTAATTCTCTCTTTGGTGACACTTCTAGTGACGAAATTTTAATGACCCTCACCGATGCTCTTTTTGTTACTTTTGGTGATGGTCAAAAAATGTCCGTCATCATTGATCACTAAAAACCGTCACTGTAAGTGTATATAGTGATGGTCCTTTATGGTCCGTCACTAAAGACATTTCACTTTTGGTGAGGTTCGTTAAAGGCCCATCACTAATTCTCTCTTTGGTGACACTTCTAGTGACAAACTTTTAATGACCCTCACCAAGGCTCTTTTTGTTACTTTTGGTGACGATCAAAAAACATCCGCCATCATTGATCATTCCAATGAGTTTTTGATGACGCTATGTGCCTGTTAATATATTTTTTGTCAAAATATAATGATTTAATACCATTATTGTTGAGCATTTTTTATAATATGTCCAAGGCCATAGTGGTTAGGGTCAGTCAATTTCTCTCAAGTAATGACTAGTCGAATAGAGATTTCATATGAGTCAACACATGATTCATATCTATTAATTTTATTATCTAGCAAATTCCATTTAGATAAAGTTCCACTATTGTGTGTAGGAAATATATTATTTAATACATAATCGGGCTCTGAAAATTTTATTAATGAGAAAGACCTAACAATCATCAACAATCTGGGCACACCTTAAATTAATTCTTTGGCACACTCTAACATTTCTTATTACTCCACAGGTCTTGGAAAATCTTTGTACCTATAACATATTTTGATGACATTGACACCCAAGCACATGGTGGCATGTGCTAACAGAACATGGAACTCTCCTAGCATGTGTTTTCATGCTGCATATAGTCCCTAGCATGCCCCAGAATACCTTGGTTGAATGCATTGACATACATTAGCACTTGGCACACAATGCCACTTGGCATGTATTGGGACCTATTATTAGTGTGCCTAGCATGCCCCTTTTCAAAAATATAAAGTCCTAACTTATTAACCCTCTTATTGGTTCATCCTTTTGTTGCCTTGACACATATTGATATATCGTGGCACCCTGTGCCACATCCTTAGCACCTAGCATGTATTGGCATATCTTGGCACTATTAATTGGCACATGATATAATTATCACACCCTGGAACTCCCAAGCACACTTTGGGAATTCTTAACATGCCTTGGTATTCCCTAGCATGCCTTACCAATGCTTATCATACCTTTTCACTCCCTCCTTGGCATGAAAACTAACACTGACCATTAACACTAGTCTCTGGCAATACACATTCCTCATATTCATTAACTTCCATGAATTTTTACCTAGTTCTCCCTTAATGTTTTTTCCTAGTACTCCTTAACACTCATCAACATGAATTATCACTATCTAGCACACCTTAGCACTCTTCAACATTCCCTTCCACTTCATAACATGCATAACACTAGTCCCTGACACATATTGGCGCTTGGCACATGTTGGCGCTTGGAAAGTCTTAGCATGTATGGAATACGTTGAGATGCCTTGGTATGATTTAGCATGGTTTAATATTAAATTTATTTGTGATGATCAATTGTTGGAAAGTAGATGAGAAGCAACAAAAAAATACTTAGCACTTAGAATGCACTAAGACTTTGCACTTGGAACCTATTGCTACCTAGTGTTAGTGTGCCTAACATGCCTCTCTTGGAAAAGGTAAATTGATGACTTATTAACCCTCTTATGTGTTCATTTCCTTGTAGTTTAATTTTTTTTCTCCCTTTTGTTGTCTTGAAAGTCCCTGACACGCATTGACACACCCTTGCACATCTTGGCATGCCTTATCACTTGGCACATCTTAGCATGTTTGACATGTATTCCCACTATCTGGCACATCAAGGGGGTGATGAGAGATGTAGTCCTAAAGTAGGTTGAGTACGAGGGCTAAGTAAGGGTTGCGAAAGGGAGGTCATGATCATCCTCCAAGAGCAAGATCATCATGTGAGGGTTCAAAAGAGTGTTGCATAACTTAATGGTCAGTTTACGCTAGGAAGTAGGATGGCATATTGTTGGTTCTATTCTATAAGATCAAGCTTAAGAGAGGTTTCTCATGAGAATTTGGGCATGTGATTTCAATGGTGTCTTTGTGTGAAGGCCACGTCAAATTCTGAAATGTTGAAATTTTCAACAAGAAATAGTGAGATTGGAAACCATAAAGGACAAAAAATATGCACCCACACTGGTGAGGAATTTTGATGCACCAAGAGTGAGGTATGTGGGGCATCTACTTTATTTTTCCCTTAAATAAATTGGACAATAAATTATAATTTCATCTCATAACAACTTGTGTCAGTTAATTAAGTCATGATGACCAAGTTAGCTCAAGAAATTCGAGTTGAGGGTCTAATATGAGGCATCTAGAAGGATTCTAATATTTTTGGGGTCTAGCTGAAGTTGATGCATTAGTGGAGTGCAAGTGTAATTAACTCAATTAAACGAGTTAAAATCAATTTAAATAGTTATAACTGAGTGATGAGCTAGTGAGAGGTCCAGTGAATTAAATTAGATTTAATTCACAATGAGTGATCAATCAGATACCTGATATTTCACTATTAATAGTTGCATGCATGTCATTTTCGAGGAATACCCAGTTGAGACATAGGTTAAAGGGAACATGACTATCAGTTTTATTCAGAGAAATTTTCCCATGTGCAATTGCAAACTCATTGGGATGCCATGATGGATTGCGCAATCAAGGAAGACTTATTTTCCTAATTAATAAGGAGTTAATTCCCTAGGAATTGCATGAGCAAGGCAAGCTGAAGTAAGGATGAGAATTGGCTAAGTACTAGATCTATTTTTCCTAGATCAACGGGAGACAATTTACAGAGTGCTAGAGAATCTCATGAGAGATTAAGCATTGTATTGTTTCATGATTCATTGACTTAATACACAATAGAGATAGAGGGGTTTTGATTAGTTGCTTTCCCCAAATACATCATGTTGTTGTGTGATTGATAATTTATTTCTCTTAATTATATATGATTGTGCGATTGTGTTTTGTTTCTGTAAATTGTAGGAAGGATTCAGTATCTTGTTTTAGTAAATCACAAGATCAGATTGAATCTCGTTGGTTATATTTTCTACATGGTATTAGAGGAGGAATTTTTTGGGCGGTGAGTTTGTAGAGAATATTTGAATATTTTGGTGTAAAATTTTCAAAAACAAATAGAATATTTGGATTCCTTGCGAAAATCTACCCAAATAGAAAAAAAAATCGGTCAAATCAGAGCTCGGATGAGGGAGATATCATCGATTTAAAATCAACTCTTTTTTAGAAACTTTTTGCAACTTCGGGACAATTACACTGTGCGCGAGTCAAGAACCTATATGCACTTGAGGTACCGGATGCATGCAAATATTTGAGGAGAAAGGCAAAAGTTAGAGACTTGGTGGTTTAGAGGGAGCATAAATTACCTCTCAACATGCATCCTCATGAGAAGCGGTCTCAGAAGTTTGTGGAGTAGCTACCACAATTGGAGAAGTAGAGAGGAGACCAAGTGGAAGCGTCCACTCAAGCAGAGACCTCCATGAGGGGGAAATTTCGAGCCAGATGGGAAGAGGGAGTAGCCATACCTCGAGGTGTAAGGTGGGGTTATGTGTAGACATAATCCCAAGATAAGAAATTTGGGCAAGGTCCATTGAGATGGCATGTATCATGGATCGAACCTGGCTACGAGGAGCCCATAGTACAGCAGTAGTAGGAAGGATCAGTTAGATTGATGTAGTCAGATGTCAGTAAGACAGAAATCATAGTGACAGATGTCAAATACTGGAGCACAAATAGAGTTAGAAATAGTTCAAAGGGCACGGATGTAGATGTCAGCAGCAGTGCAGAGAATCTAGTACTAGACAGGTGCAGTAGCTAGCAGCAGTCAGAAGACTCCGATGACAGATGCATTATACTGATTCATTTGTTCAGAGGCTATTCAGTTTTAGGATTTGCAGGTGCAACACTAGAGAAGTGTAGCATGAAGAACATTCCAAAGGTACCGGATGGGGATAGATTGAATTCCTTTCTTATTGAGAGGGAGTGTTGAAATTTGCAACAAGAAATCGTTAAATTGGTGACTAGAAAGGACAAAAAAAAATGCACCCACATTGGTGAGGAATTTTGATGTACCAGGAGTGAGGAATGTGAGGTGTCTAATTTATTTTTCCCTTAAATAAATTGGACAATAAATTGTAATTTTGTCTCATAACAACTTGTGTCAATTAACTAAGTCATGATGATTGAGTTATCTCAAGAAATTTGATTTAAGGTGACCGAGGTGGATATTGGTGGCCACCTGCCTATTCCACTTGGGCCCTCGCCATTGTCTCTTTCAGTTTTTCAGTTTCCTTAATTGTAGCACAATTTACTATTTTTGTCAGTTTTTCGGGTCCTAATCTTTCGAAGCCATTTTGAGGCCCCAAACGATGTTTTTTGGGCATGAAAGGTTTGGCGATTTCAAAGAAATTTTATTAGTAGTTGTATTCCTCGGAGAGATATTTCTAACGAGGTATCGTGTGTGTTGAACGAAGATCATATGACCAAGTTACAACCACGGGAAGTTGGCTGCCCAACTAACCCCAATGAGGCCCATAAACTCTTGGTGTTACATCTCCTCAGAATAGGGTTTTGGTTGTTTATGGTTTTATATTATTTTAAATAATAAAAATACCCTTGATCCTTATTGTAACACAATTCAGAGGAACACAACTATCAGTTGTATTTATAGAAAATTTCCCACGTGCAATTATAAAGTCACTGGGATGCCATAATGGATTGTGCAATCAAGGAAGGTTGATTTTCTTAATTAATATGGAGATAATTCCATAGGAATTGCGTGTGCAAGGTAGGTTGAAGGAAGGCTCCTTGCTCTTCACAGAATTTCACCGATGGGTGGAGTCCCGGTAGTTTAGGATGTCACTTGTAGAGGATAGGTCAAAGAATAGGTGGGAAGTGACCCTCGAAACCCTTTCCCAAAGATAAAATAAAGAGTGGGACATGCTTTCCTTTTAAGCAAGGGAATTATCTTCTAAGGAGAGAGGAGGGGGATTGAAGGGTTGAGGGAGAAGAATAAGAATTATGAAGGAAGTTCTCAATCCATAAAATCCTTTGGGAACTTGGATTCCCAAATGGTCCTTGATGAAAGGCCTTTGACACCAAATGGGACCACACAAGGCCAAGTGGACCCAACCCAAGTTCGGGGATGGAATTTAGCAACCAATGATGTTCCTATCCTAGATAAGGTGATGGGAAAGGATCAAACAAGTGCTTTTACTTCAATAGGTCAAATTGATCCTACTAGGTTCTATCCTTGGGAACACCTAGGCAAAACTTGATCCTAGAGCTAGGGATTGAGGTATCCAAAGATTCCACCTTCGGAATTGGCCCATGTTCTGAGGAGAGTGAGGGCACCCAGCAACACAGCTGCCTCTAGGAGATAGAAGTTTTCCTCTAGCTAGATTCCTAGGAAATTTTTGCCCTAGGTGACCTAATGGGGCTAGACCTAAGGAATGTGAAAATTTCTTAATCTAAGAAACCCTATTGCAGTATCTTGATTTAATTCTCCTACTTGAATTAAGTTACAAGTTAATTTCTGAAATATTCAATAAATTAACGAAGTAAATAGTAAATACAACTAGCAACCTACACATATAGATCAAATATTGAATAACATGCTCATAGACAAAGTGACACATGGATTTTCTAGACAACTATCCTCGGAAAAAACCCAATATGGGAAAATAGGTGCAGCTAGCTCTCGAGGGTTTTCATTATTATGCAAAATCTAAGTACAACAATCCTGGGCACCAAAACTGGTTCACCCAACAGAGAAATAAAAACGACAGTAATGCATTGCTCTGAATCCCTCTACGTCAACCTAATTGGCCTGCGTCGGCCTCTGCGCTGTTCAGTAAGGGCCTGCATCACACCTAAAGGGATTACACTGCCCCTGTGTTGCCCTAACTGGGACTACGTCAGCCCTGCGTGGCTCCTGCTGCCTCTGCGCTGCCCCTGCTGGGCTCTGACTGGATTGCATGGCTCCTACTATCCCTGTTGCTCTAGCTGGCTAGAATGCTTAAGCATAAAAAGCATAGGTAAGAAAGAAGGCACTGGCCAAAGGCAACACATAACAGTCATAAAAATTGAAGAAATGAAATGAAAATAGATCAATGTCCACAAATAAATGAAATAGCTCAATGGGACTAGAGAGTTAAATCTTTGACAACAACAATAAGTGCTTATAGAATTAGCTAAGAGAATAGAGGAGACTAATTCATGAGGTTAAAATGTTGTATAGTTGTTGGCACAAGAAAATTGTAGAATTGTTAGAGTAAATCTCTACAGGTACCATTAGTTGGTGATCATCGATAATCATTTCATTTCATCAAATACCCCGATGAATGGGCCTTACAAGTTATTTGTGTAGACAAACCCCACAGAAGCTATGTGATGGAAAAATATTCACACTATATTGAAGAAAACACCTACCAAATAAGGATGACATTTCAAATGGGGCAAGAAACAATAGAGAGATAGAAATTGAAAAAGTTAAAATGCTAGGGAAACATGAAAGCAACTAGGTACCATGGTAGAAAGCACAACAAAGAAAATTATAAAAATTGAAAACCCTACAAATTAGCACCCATCCAAACATCACCACAATTTTTTCTTCAACTCTAAATCTCCAAATTCATCAAATTATATCCTGTATTCAAACCTGATCCTCTCTGTTAGCCATTCTGAAGATAAGGCTAAGAACTTACTACAGAACCATCACCTACATGTAGTCATGATCTTATTCTGTGACCAGACAACCTACTTTCGTGAAGACACGGAAAGGTAAACACTCTCATCCAAGATTTTCCATACAGCCCAGGTTGAGCAACCACATATACATCACCAGTTTTTTCTCTTCAGATTTGTAACTTAGAAGAGCTTTGTTTGACCACCTTCGGGTTGCTCCTAGAGTCACCCAGGCAATCCCTCTCAACATCATCCTCTTTCTGTAGTACCTAATTAGTAATTTAATTAACCATAAAAATTTCTTGATCATGCAGGTATTTCAAATATATTTCCAATAAGCATAAAGCTTTCATGTTAAACAATCGGGTCAAAAGACTTTAGCCTACGATGCAAAAAATACAAAGAAACCTCACCAACACTCAAAGGACAAACAAATTCAAACCTCTACAAAGTATAAATAGATATCTGATAAACTTCATTCCACCACAAAAATGTGCTTAAATAAAGAAAATTCTAATTACTGTGCTTTAAAGACAAAGCTTTCAAGGGCAGTGATGTTATAAACATACCCCTACACCTCATGAAAAATCAATGTGTATTAATAGACCATCATAAGGCTCATTTTAAACATCATTATTATCATTTTATAAATCATTTTTATTAAATCAACAAGAAGAAAGCAACAATTGCATTCAGTTCCATTGAAGCAATGTATATGGCAGTTTCATATACTTATTATGAAGCTATCTAGATTTGCAACTTGATTGTAGAGTCAACCAATCAGTTGTTGAAGCCCAATATTATCTCTTGTGAGAATCAAAGTTACATCAAGCTCTATGAAAATCCAATGTGTCATGACCATTTCAAACACATTGATATTCAATACAATTTCCTAAGATTCCAAGTTCATTAGGGAGTTAGTAGTGTTGGAACACATTCTGAAAAAATTTGCATATGGTTAATAGTTTGACAAAGCTCCTAACAAAGGGGAAGTTTGACAAGTTGGGGGAGAATCTTGGATTATTGGAAAAAAAAATTTCTCAAGAGTGTTAGATTACCTAGTTGGTCAGAGTTGGTCTCACCTCAGCCTTGAGAAGTTGAGCAGCACCAGGATTGCAGAGATAGATTGTGGTACACTAGTCAGAAAGATTCTTAAATATAGCTAGAAGCTTATAATGACACCTTCGAGGATAGAATAATTATTTTTTGGGTCACACCCACCAAGTATGGCACACTAGTTGAGGAGATTAACACCATCATCTCGGGTGCATTCATGAGTGCACACTTATGGAATGAGGCACCTTCAGGAGAGGAGTTATATCTACTATGATAATGCACTACTCTAAAAGAAAAGCCTTGCATAGAAGGCAAAGTTATGAGGGAGTTGTTCATGCTCAAGGGAGATGCAACACTAACGCTATCATTAGCTAGTTTTCTAATAGCACCTTCTCTTAACTTATAAATGAAAAGGATGGGCACAGTAGTTAGACATTTGTAGAAATAGATAATAAGAGTGAGTAAGTTCTAAATGACTGGAAAAATGCATCCATCATCCAAAATAATCCTCCAAGGAAAAATGGGAAGTTCTCTAAAGATAGAGAGAGCCCAAGTCAATCCATCATACAAATGAATGCAACTAAATCCTATTTATACATTTATTAGGAGTTGATAGAATTAGCTTATGGGCCTACATTAGCCCCTAAACATAAAATAATATGCAAGTAACCCTAAATTTTGGTGACAATCCCACCAAACTATATCATACATGGAATAATAAGGCTCACAAGAGGTCATTTGATGTCCTAGGGCTTTCTAGGAGGCATACTAGCGTTCATGAGTGCCATAATGATGCATGGGACGCATCAAAAGTGTTGGACAAGGGGATGGCCCCTTTTTCTCCAAACATTAAACCTGTGGTGCTCTCATTAAACCTGTGGACTGAAAGGGTTGTGTGTGGCCACCATCAGCAAGTAGGTCAAGTGTTGTCCTGTTCGGGACTGAATATGTTCAAGAGAAGATATGGAGAGGAACTTGAGATGGCAGATCAACAAATACCAAGGACAAGAATAATATTTCTCTTGCAGATAAGGCCAAGGAAAAGATGGGAAAAGGGAAGACCGAGTCTAGTCAGAAGGGAGAGAAAAAAAAGAAAGATATAAGTAAGATCATGTGCTTTCATTTCCATGAGTTTGGACACTGTGCTACTAAGTGTCCTAATTAGAATAAGAGGTCTAGTAAGAATCATGCAGTTGCATCAATTGAGGTAGAAGGGTTTGCTTCTCAGTTTGAGAAATATTTATCATTTATAACTTGCATGGAAATATTTGTAGGGAGAAACACATGGTATATTGATTATGGAGCCTCCTTCCACATGAATTGGAACAAGGAGTATTTCAGCGAGTTAGAGGAGAAGAACATGGAGGTTCATATTGAGCTAGGAGATAATGGAAAGTACACGACCATGGGGGTTGGTTCCGTCATCTTTGAGAGGGAATCTGGAATCTCTCTCCATCTTAGAGAAGTTCTTTATGTTCCATGACTGAAGAAGAACCTTGTTTCAGTAGAAACCCATTAGGACAAGGGATATGAAGTCATCTTAAACATAGGTAAGGCATACCTCAAGCACTTAGCTTCTGGATTAGTGAAGTAAATAGGTGTGAGGGTGAGGAACATGTACAAGTTGCAGGTAGAGAGTTGCGTAGCCTTGAGCAACAAGACAGGTGGTGAGAAGAGTAGAGATGTTGGAGAACTTTGGCATAAGTTCATGGGATACTTGCATAACGAGGTACTGAAGATTATTCAACAAATAAACACAGGATTACCAGTGTCTAGTTTTAACTAGCATGATGTGTGCAAGGGGTACACACATGGAAAGTATGCCAAGACTAATTTTCAAGGTTGAGACAACAGATCCAAATAGATTTTGGAGCTGGTGCATTTAAATGTATGCAGGCCCTTCTTTTTTCCATCTCTTATGAGACATGGGTATTATGTTAATTTCATTGATGATTATTCTTGAAAAACTTGGATATTTTTTATGAAGAAGAAAGATGAGGTCATAACCAAGTTCATGGAGTTTAAGGCCTTGGTAGAAAACTAGATAGAGAAGAAGATCGAGGCAATGAGGAGTGAGAATAGTGAATAATATTCCTATAATGCCTTCAAGGTTTTGTGTGTGAAGGAGAGCATTAGGAGAGAGCTTATAACAACTCATAACCCTAAGAATAATGGGTTGGATGAGAGGAAGAACCGCAGTATTGTTGGAGTGACCAAGGCCATGTTGCATGATCAGGGATTTCCTATGTTCTTCTGGGTAGAGGCATGCAACACTAGAATATTTCTACAAAATAAGAGTCCATACAAGGTTCTTATATGAGTTACACCAGATGAGGATTTCACAGGAAAGAAGCCTGATCTTTCAAACTTATGTATATTTGGAACACAATTTTATTGCCATGTGTCCAAATATAGCAGGAAGAAGTTGGAGCCCACAACAGAAAATGGTATTTTTGTGGGATACAATGAGACAAGTCATGCATACAAGGTGTATCTGCTAGGAATCAAGAAGACTGTTCTCAGACGAGATGTGATGTTTCAGGAGTCCAGATCTCTAAGGGAGTCCTTGGAGTGAGAGTAGGTTGGAGTACCTGAGATGGAGGAGCTACTCACTCCCAATGAGGAGCCTTAGCTAGGATCATAGGAGAAGAGACCAAGACAAGAGTAGACTCATAACACTGGAAGGAAGAAAGCTAAGTGGGTCACAAAGTTGGTTCAGGAGGCCGAGGAGCAGGTGGAAGCTCCTAGAACCATGTTTAAGTAGAGTGAGTAGCCACAAAGGTACACTGAATATATGGAATTGACGACAAGAGTGGTGGACATTAGGCCTTATAGTTATAAGGAGGTAGCTTCTAAGCAAGTTTGGAAGGATTCCATGGTGGAGGAAAATTCATCCATCATGAAGAATGCTATCTAAGAGATTGTGCCACAACCTAAGGTAAAATTAGTTGTAGGATCACACTGGTGTACAAGGTGAAGCATGGAGCAGATGGGAGTGTGGAGAAGTACAAGGCCATGTTTGTGGTTAAGGTCTTCTCACAGATTGAGGGCATAGATTACAAGGATACCTTTGCCCCAATAGCATTTTATTCATCCATCAGGACTATTCCAGCACTTGCAACATATATAGGGTGGAAGATCCACTAGATGGACGTGAAGATATCATTCCTCAATGAAGTGGTTGAGGAGGAGCTTTATATGGAGAAACTAGAGGGATTTTAGCAGTTTGATAGAGACACACATGTGTGCAGGATGAAGAGAGCTCTTTATGGGCTCAAGCAGGCTCCAAGAGCATGATACACTCGTATTGATAGCTACTTTGAGGATTGGAGGGCTTCCACTCATTCTAGTGCTCTATATTGATGACCTTATATTGACTGAAGTAGAAACCTTGATCCGATTGCAAGGAGGACCTTGCAAGGAAGTTTGAGATGAAGGATATGGGGCTTATGCATTGTTTCCTTGCATTGGAGGTTTGGTAAGGTGATGGTGATATCTTCATGGGACAATGGAAGTACACTACAAAATATCCTCTAGATATTTCATATGCAGGATTGCAGACCCATGACCACACATAAAGTCACAAACTAGAGGAAGGTGGATGCTAGTAGAGCAGAGTGAGCAGAATTTATAGTACACAGACAACTCATCGTGTCATTGATGTACTTGGTCAATACATGACTTGATATTTGTTTTGCAGCCAACCAAATGAGTCAGTTCATAATGGAACCAACCAAAGTCCACTGGGTTGCTGTGAAAAATGTTTTGAGGTATCTTAGAGGCATAATAGATTACAGATTGTTGTATAAACATGTTGATGGAGCGATGCTTGAAGGCTTCACAGATGTAAATTGGGTAGGATTCTCCATAAATCTAAGAGTACTTTAGGTGGCATCTTCAGAAATTGGGACAATAGGTGTTTCCAGGAGCTTGTGTAGCACTAGGAAATAAGAGACTACAACGCAAAGAAATATGGGTCGATTCGAGTTGTTACAGGGAGGTTTCAAGCTAAGTATTAGTAGAGAGAACAACCTTATACTCTATTGGAACAATTTTCCTTGTAAAGTATTCTATTTTCTCAATTTCTGCCAATAAAATCTACAACAAGTAGAGGGTTTTCCCAGTTGAGTTCCCCATAAAAATATTGTGTTATTATGTGTGATTATGTTTTTGTTCCGCTGCTTATCTATCATAGAGAAATATTGTGTATTGGTGTAACAAAATTACTTTCAGATTTGTTCATTCAAGTAGTTGCAGGATTTCAAGGAATTTTACACCCCTTAACTTCTAGAACCCCCAAGCCTTTCTCCCAAAGCATAGGTGCTCCAACACTAATCTTCTTGGTCATATTAAGTTTTTGTTCACTAACCGCTCCAAATAGCGACAAGCTCCTCAAATTTGATCCACATTTTATGGACAATCAAAATTCCCCCAAATATCCTCCATGTATTTGCTTTCAAAGGGTGATAAGGGTATTAGGGGCCCCATTATCACAACCCATAAGCCCTTAACCCATTGGATGCTTTTCAAGGCTTTCTTAATGTTGTTTTATGTATTGCATGGAATTATTTTTATGTGATATAGGCTGTATTGCACAAAAAAAATCGCGTGATATGATAAAGGCCATGAAATTTTGAAGGGACATGTGGTAAATCCTCATTGGAATATCATGAGTTGGGAAATCTTTGTCTTGTGACACATGTCACATTGTCATATCATTGAAAACTTTCAGGAGGACATGTGGCATGCTCTAATTGGTTGTTGTGCCTCTTGTAAACTTTGAGGTTAACACATGTCACACATTGGTTGGTTGTTGCATGTCTATAGTATTTGTAGATGTGATAAATATGAGGAAAGGGGGTTGCCAAAAAATAAAATAGTTTCATCGTGCAATGAAGAAAGAGAGAAAGAAAAATAAAGGAAAAGATAAGGGATAGATGAAGAAAAGAGCAATGAAGAAGAGGTGGGGGACATAGAAAACACACATAAAAGTAGGATGCGTACAAAGAAAAGTTGTGTGATGTGCTATTGTATAGGATAACATTTTCCTCTATGTGATGTATTGCATAGATAAAATGTTCATGTGCACTATGTTGCATGGTTTAAAAAGCTTGGCATGATGAGAAGATTGGTGAGAATGTGAGAGAATTGTGGAGTAGTAGCATTATAACCCAATAAGAATTCAAGCAAAGATGAATGTCTTAACAAATGTAAACCCACGGGTGAATCATACTAGTTGTGACATGGCATAATATAGATGACTGGTGAACTTGTTGCCACATCACCATTGTGATCATTGACATGGTTGAGGAAAATAGAACTTGAAAAAATATTTGGAAGGTCATATCTTTCTACGAATGTCTCATAACTAAGCCATATTATAATGGTTGGAAAGTTCTTATTGAGACCCTATAATAGTACATATAGAGGAAAAAAATAGATTAACTCACATCCTTAATACCACTTAGGGGGGTTGTTTACATGATAAGAGAAGATGATTTTTCCTATAATATTAAGAAAGCAAAAAACCCAATAAGTGGTTAAGTAAAGATGAATGTCTCAACAAGTGTGAACACAAGGGTGAATTATTCTAGTTGTGACATGGCATAATACGGATGTTGGGTGAACTTGCTGCCACATCACTAGTATGATTGCTAGCATGGTTGAAAACAAGAGAACTTGAAGAAATTTTTAGAAGGTCATATCTTTCTATGCATGACCCATAATTAAGCAAGAATACAATGATTGGAAAGTTCTTGTTGAGTAGAACACATATACAAGCTCAAAAGAGACTCTATAATAGTACTTAAAGAGGAAAAAATACATTAACTCATCTCCTTAATGCCACTTAGTGGGGTGGGTACATGATAAGAGAAGATGAATTTCCCTATCGTATTTTAAGCAAATACCAATTCTTGGATTTAGTTCTCAAGGGTCACATCAATGTCTTTGATGAAACTATTCCTTCAAATTGGGATAGATATTGGAGTTCTTCCAAAATAATTAGATGTATGGACAACATAAGGACTAAAAATATCCATGAAAGCACTTTCACTTTTTCTATGATGAAATAATTTTTTCCTTACTTTTGAAAGTTTCATTTAAAAGAGTCCCAAGATGATTTGAGTAGACTTAAATAAATTTCTCATAATATTATTGTATTTATCAAAATGTAACATCTAACTTAAAACTTAAACTTTATTCATTAAAAATGATTTCAAATTTCTTAATATAAAGGATTTTTGACATCTTCAAAAATAAAAATAAATTCAAGTACATAAAAAATATATATATATATATAAAAAAATAAAATAAAAAAAAAATGAAAAAAATCACTTCGCTCTTTTAAAATATTCCATGCTAAATCACACTTCGAGGGAGTGATTTTTAATTTGATTATTATCTTTCATCCCAATTGAGACATCAGAAAAAGTTTTGAATTTAAATATTGTATCCTTTATATGAATGTGTAACTCATTCCATTTAAAGTATTATCTATTAATGGTAGTTGAGTTTTGAATCCATTTTCCCACGTAAATTTTTCTAGATACCGACTTTTGAGTTTTGAGTCCATTTTCCCACGTAAACATTTATGTATACTGACTTTTTCTCTTTAGAATGAGATATTTTAATATTATGTATTATATATCTCCGGTTCCGCCGGCCGCGGAGAAATTTCACTCTTTAATGCAATTGATCTTCGATCTTGATGCTACGGAGAGTTGCAATTACAGGTAGCCCCTGTGATCCTCCCCCTGCTGGAAACCTCATCCAGTATCGCCAAGCTGGTGTTCGCCCAATCTACTCAAACCTTTGCGATAGAAATGCACTAATGGATATTTTAATATTATGTAATTTATTGTCTGCTCGTCCCATCCCCGGTATAGAATAGCGCGTCCGTCCCATCACCGGTTCTTCACTGCCCATAGTTTTAAGCATTGAAAATAGTAAATTCAAACCATGGTTCAAGCCGGTTCAAGGGTTTGCACAAGGAAAGGCTAGTCAGAGGCTCAAAATATGGAAGGCTGTTCATCCTGAAGACGCTTGACAAAAATGGCTGGATCAATTTCTCCAAAGCTTCAGGTGGCCCAGAGATTATTTGAGAAGGTAAATATATTCATATATCTTTCCTCTTTCCACAATTTTTCTAATGCCTTTTCTCATTTCTTAATCCAAATCACGTGCACTCATAAAATTTTCCACATAGATATACTTAATTCCTCATATATTATGATTGTTTATTTCAAACAAACCATATGTGGAAAATTCCAGAATGTTAAATCAAATTTATGTTATTTAACAAAACCCAATGCGATCATGAAGATCATACTTCAAACCATTATGGAAAGGAAACCCATTATACTCAGGGGAACATGCTCATCTAGAAACCCTTTCTTTTTTCAAAGGGCAGGGACTATTTCTAACTGAGACTCACATGTTCGTATTTTGTCTTACTGACCAGCATCGAACTCCCTTCCGGAATATCCTCGGTCCTCCTCTGTCTCTGCCCACAATGAATCCCCTCATCGATGTCTCAAGTTCCCCCATTCGGGCCATACCTGTCTCCATCCCAGTTGAGAATGGTTTATTATAATATTATTGTAGAGGTCATAAGAAAGTATTATCTAAGGCGAAGGTTGAATGCACATTTGAAAGAAAACCTCTGGATGTTTGGCAATTTGCTGCCCTGTAGACCGTCACTTCATTACCTGTGATATCTTAAATAAATTGTGAAATTCTACAGATTGACCATTGGAGCTCTCCCGGTAACATTACCCAATGAGATTTGAAATCAACCCTTTTGGATGGTCTGTGTTTTTCTGTTCTTCTAACCCTTGCTACATTAGATTGGGTGAATTCTGTGAAAATTATCGATAAGATTTCAATTCCATTTCAGTAAATTATGTAAATATACAGATTGACTAGCAAGGTTTGGAATCACTTGGAAAGAAATAAAAGCCTTGATTCAATTAAATTGACATCGGCTTTGGCAAGTCGAATGGATTTTCTTCTTTGCAAGATCAATTAAATAAGAAGTCAGAGGAGACCCCTGAACTTTCCAATAAATCGCACACAAAAAAATATTCGAGGTGAAAATAATTCACGGACCTGACATCTCCATGGCCTTAATAAATCCACTTCAAGTTAAATTGCCTTACAGTCCAAGGCAACATAGGTGCTTGGGAGATCATTTCCTAAGGTTTCTAAGCCATTGCAGCTTTTGGGAAATGATTTCTAGACAAAAAGTTTAGCTTCCCCTGAGCTTACTAATCGTGGAAACAGTTTGAGAAACTCTGATAATGCTGGAAATGGAAATGTTACAGGTAAGACTCCTTTATTTGCAGGTAAATATTCATAAAAAAATGGGGTTTCAAATACCAAAATATCAGCATCTGTTTCTTCTAATCATGCTCCACCCATTTCATATAATTCAAAGCTTTCACAGAGTGCTTGTCATTTAGATGGATTTCACTATTCTTTTCGAGTATTTATCAACTCTGGCAATAACCTCAGCACCATCCATACAATGAGATTGTTTGGTTAAGGCGGATCTTTGAAATTTGTTATAAATATTAATTTTTTTGCAAACCTAGCAGATTACAGATCTACTGAATGAACTCACAACTAGTTTATTAACATTAAATTAGACATAAACAAAAATATAACCAAACTCACAAAACAATTACAGATTCTGCCCATTAAAAATAACCATAAGGCCTTCCTTTTTTGTAGCTCCTTGTCCCCAATGGTTTAATTGAAAAACACATAGTTCCTTTAAATATTTGTAGGTTGAGGCAACCATTTCAAGCCCTTAATCTTCATCATAATCCAATATTTGCAATTATTTATAATAATAATTCCATTATGCACACTCATCTTAGAGTTTCGCAAAGAGGGAGAATACTTGATTGATTCCAACCTTGTAAATGAACAAACTTGCCTCTTCATTGGTTGGACTCTCCATCGCTAGTTGAAGAAGTATATGTGCCTTGAATCAAAGAGGATATCTTAACACAAGTTATTGACACTTGAACATAATTTCCATGGATCCCATGGAAAAAAGATGGAGAGACTCTTTGAATCTTAGGAAGCATTTTCTCATACTCTACTTAATCTATAGGTGGTATTGGTAGGGCTTCAAATTTTCCATTTACTTGGAAATCTCACCCAAAAAGTCAATCGTTAAAGAATCAATCCTATGCTAAATCACACCTACCTTCTCATTTTTAAGATCTTCATGAGCTTTCACCTATGACGATTAAATTCAGTGCCCTTTAACACCTCGAATGGTGGAGGAATAGAAGGCAATGCAATAGGAGGTAAACTCCATTTCCCTTCACCTTTGTCAAGGCCTCTATAGACACCTGCAATCTATACCTCTCCTTCGACACAACATGATTTTTTTTTTTTTCCACTTCCTTTACATAGGCTTCAGGCCATCCTCATAGGAAGAGCTCATTGTTGAAATATTACGACAAAAAAATGGGGCACAACATCTACTTATAGGGTTTCGAGGGAGGGGTGTTGTAAAATAACCATCTTATCCCCCATAGCCCTTAATACCTTCTTTGCACATAAAAATGGAAGATTGATAACAAGACTCAAAGATGGATCTTAACGTTCAAGACCAAACCCAAATAGATAGAATCACACCATGGATTAAGCATGGGCATTGAGTTTTGGTAAAATCAAGGACCTCCTTTCAAGATCATGACCTTATTTTCAACATTCTAAAACAGGAGGCTTAAAACCAACATTAAAAAGGGGATATTTGCACCTTAGCCTTTCCAACATTTTCTCAAGACCAATCTATCTAATGGACTAGCTTGGATATGTCAGGTCTTGGATTTCTAGAGTACCCAATCAATGATTTTGAGGCCAACTCCCTAGCTCAAGCTAAAATTTATTCCTATTGAAGATGAAACTTGAAAAATCCTGCTAATAGGATATATTTTTCCTTCCTTTTGATTGAATTACAACAAAACTCAGTGCCTCTCCTTTCTTACCTTCCTCTTCCATTCTCCAAAAAAAAATCATTAACCTTATATCATAAGAACTTTGTATAGGTAAGCATTGCAATCAGTTTCCTCAACTCATGGGGTGCCTTTACACCCAAACCCATGCAAGTGGACCTAATTCCATGTTACAACCCATCACACTCTAAGATGGTTCTAATTGTCTCCTCAAAACCAAGGCATAACACACCTTACAATGCAAAATGGTTAAATCCATCTCAAACTTGTGGGTTTTTTTCCTTCATGGAACACATTCTAGCCAATGCTCATCAAACACAATGCACTAACACCACTAACACATATCAAAAGCCCAAGATACCTGTAATTCACCTTCAACTTTGGATTTCCCAAAATAATAATATCATATTCCAATATGGCCTATTTGTTAGATTTTTGTAATTTTCTCCTTATTAGATCCTTTCACCCCCTTGAATCCCTTACAAATATACTCCAATGGTCACCTTCCAAGTTCCAACAACTCCTTTTGCAACACGACAAAACCACCTATATATGTTGCAACAACCTTGCCAATTTCTTTAGTGGGTTGCACATATATTTCACATTTCTTCTTCTTCTTGCAAAGTGATAGTGCCAACGAGAGGCTATCAACTTCGATCAAGGAATGTTCACTTAGTAACATTAACAATTTTCCTTTGTTCAGCTCGTCAAAAGTCTTAAGATTTCTTCGTAACTTCTCATGGTGCTTAACTTGCTTGTCTACACCTCTAAGTGAGACTACAACATCCGAACCTCTCTAACTATTCCTCCTTTTCAACCCTTGTTAGAGTCTTCTTAGATGTGCACTCATGCCTCAAGCAGAACACTAGCATCCTAAATCTGCATGCTTGTTCCATCTTTTAATGTCCTGTTGAAACCACATTGTCACACTTCTTAAAATGAAATGTTCACATCTTATGTAAAAGCACCTACTTTGCTTATGAAAACCTAATCTACGCGAGTGAATTGGAGAGGACCCCATTTTCTCAAGATGAAAACATAGGGTCTTACAACATGGGAATTGTCATGTAACTCTTACTTAAGAGATAGTCTATACACATAGAGATGTACATGTGATTAACATAGATGGAGGCATGATGTGCAGTAAACAATGAGGAATGCCTTTGCTTGTGATGGTAACTTAATTCAAGATGGGGACCTTCATATACACCTTGATGTCCACATGCATGGTTCTGGAACACAAGTGTTTGCCCAACTAATAAGGACTTCCTCTTGATGCCTTGAACTTCATAATGATCTTGTGGCTTGACTAATGAACCACTCCATAAGACGATAAATTACTCATTACATAATAATATGATTTCCATCATATGTAAATACTAAAAATCTTGGTTCATTTTTAGGACTTTTAGTACTAGAGAAGTGGTTTACAAATTTGTGAGCCTTAAAAGGGCATGTTGAAACTTGAAACTACTTTATCCATAAAAATTCCTGACCCTTCTTCTTGACCTTGGTAATGGGATTAGCTATCATGGAGAATTATTCTATGAATCTCCTATAATACCCAACCAATCCATTGAAATAGTGTAGCTTATGAGCATCCTTTAGTGTTAGGAATTCCATAATGGCCTTGATTTTGGCAAGGTCCACGACTATACCTTCTCTAGAAGTAATGTGGCCCAAAGAATGGATCTTTGACTAGAATAAGGAATGCTAAAAGAGATTTTAATCATTCTTATTCTCTCCATCGGTTAATTTTGGATGACGCATCAAAAAAAATGACTGGATTTTAGTTTGAAATGACTAGAAATGAAATTCTAGTACCATGGATAAGTAGTTGAAGAAACTGTGGATTGGGAGAAACCTTTGCCTCGTGCTACCACCCATTGCCAATCCCATTTTTAGCCTTATGATTAATAACCATGCTCACAAAATTGTCCACAATAATTTATTTACACAGTATTTTGGTAGGCTAATTCCTTGGCTTGCATGGTTTTCAATTGCCCAACCTACTAGGTTTATAACACCTTATGTTGTAGTCAAACTTTCCTATTGTGCTGTCAAAATTTTGCATTGTCTGAGCAATCATCAGTAAGATGACCATCTAAAGTCTGTCATTTATTTGTTTCATTTGATTATGAATTACTTTGGTATTTCTACATTCCATCTACCTAATTTGTAGTCTACATCATTGTGAAGATTATCCAATAGTGCTTGAAGTTCAAAATGTATTTCTAAAAGGTTGTCAAGATTACTTTTAAACCAAGTAAATTATAGTTGAATTAACATGTAGATTGTAGCTAGCTTTTAAAACACATTATTGAATGGCTACTTTAAAACTAGTTAAACTAAAGATGCCACTATAAGAACCATTGGTTAAATAAGAGATCTGTCTTACCCCATATGTCTCTATAGGGAGCTTTAATATTGTATGCTATGAAGAAATAAGATATCATGTGGTTGTTATCAACTAAATGAGATAAATATCAAGAGTGGAAATCTGTTATTGTTGGTAGGTGTTATATTTGACTAGATGGAAGGAGCTCAAGCATATATTATGATTGATTTAAGTTTTAGATATTGCTAAATTTGGATAAGGTTGGGTATCTCCTTGGACTCATTTATTTCTTAACGGATTGGTAATATGCCCTATTGATAGGGGAAAATGTCTTGTCAAATAGAAACAAGATTTAATCGTTGACAACCAGATTCAATGGGTTTTAATGGTTGAGATAAATACAATCGAATAATTCAAGCTTCAAAGCACTCTATCGTACTAGATTGGTAGTATATGTGTATTTCGGGATTGAATTATGGAAACTAGGGCTGCAAAGAGTCCCCCTAGAATCAAGGTCATTCTAAGATGTTCTTATCTTCAATGTTTTATCCATTTTATTAGAGCCCTTTAAGGCTTCCTAGTTCTATTAAATTTGCAAATCAATGCATTTTCCTTGTGATCCTCCAAGGATTCTAGAACACTGTTTGAATATACGATTGTCCTAAAACTTCTTTTGTAAGACACATTTTTAGACGACTTTCAAAGGTGAGAATGGCCTTCACTATGATTGTCCACATCTCTAAATGACCTTGAATGTGTTGAGAAATTTACGAAGCCTTCAACATGGGGCTCAATAGGGCCCCTTCTCGTCCCATGCACCATACTGATTGCTACAAGCAAAATTATGGTTGTTGATGAGATTTTTTTTTATAAATGCTTATTATATCCTAATGTGGCAAGCATGCACCTTTTAGATATAAGAAAATTATTTGTTTAATCAAAGTCAGATTACAACATTCAACTACTCAAGCTTCTGTTGGCCAAGTAGCCATGAATGAGGGGTATCTATTTTCGGCAATGTTACCCAATGCCCAACTCCAACTGTTTTCACTTGCATTGGCACAAACACGAGGATGAGCACAAGTAGAAGTGTATCATTGGAGAGGCTTCAACCTTGTGGGAGAAATATTAAAACTCCGCTTTCATTGACTCAACAAGCCACTGTTGTCTTTGAAGCCACTTTTATTCATTGCACCCCTCTCTAAACAACCATTTATGGAGAGCCCAAATTAGGAGCTTGTGAACAGGAATCCTCCATAGGCTATGCATATATATATGTCTTCACCTTGTTTATTAGGAAATATGTAAACACTCCTCCATCTTGAGTGGGGGTTTTTATTCTTTCTTAGCTATTGACAGGCACTCAAAGAGGTTTGCCTGTGGGTTTTTAGAAACACTTGCCAAATGGGAGAAGCCAAAAGATCTCAAACAAAATGTCTGGATTTGAGTTTGAAATGACTGGAAATGAAATTATAGTACCATGGATGAGTAGTTGAAGAAAATGAGGATTGGGAGAAACCTTTGCCTCTTGCTGCCACCCATTGCCAATCCCCTTTTTAGCCTTATGATTAATAACCATGCTCACAAAATTGTCCACAATAATTTCTTTACACAGTATTTTGGTAGGCTAATTCCTTGGCTTGCATGGTTTTCAATTTCCCAACCTAATAGGTTTATAACACCTTATGTTGTAGTCAAAATTTCCTATTGTGTTGTCAAACTTTTGCATTGTTTGAGCAATCATCAGTAAGATGACCATCTATTAAAGTCTGTCATTTATTTTTTTCATTTGTTTATGGATTACTTTGGTATTTCTACATTCCATCTACCTAATTTGTAGTCTACATCATTGTGAAGATTATCCAATAGTGCTTGAAGTTCAAAATGTATTTCTAAAATGTTGTCAAGATTACTTTTAAACCAAGTAAATTATAGCTGAATTAACATGTAGATTGTAGCTAGCTTCTAAAACACATTATTGAATGGCTACTTTAAAACTAGTTAAACTAAAGATGCCACTATAAGAACCATTGGTTAAATAAGAGATCTGTCTTACCCCATATGTCTCTGTAGGGAGCTTTAATATTGTATGCTATGAAGAAATAAGATATCCCGTGGTTGTTATAAACTAAATGAGAAAAATATCAAGAGTGGAAATCTGTCGTTGTTGGTAGGTGTTATATTTGACTAGATGGAAGGAGCTCAAGAATATATTATGATTGATTTAAGTTTTAGATATTGCTAAATTTGGATAAGGTTGGGTATCTCCTTGGACTCATTTATTTCTTAATGGATCGGTAATATGCCCTATTGATATGGGAAAATGTCTTGTCAAACAGAAACAAGATATAATCATTGAAAACCAGCTTCAATGGTTTTTAATGGTTGAGATAAATACAATCAACTAATTCAAGCTTCAAAGCACTCTATCGTACTAGATTGGTAGTATATGTGTCTTTCGGGATTGAATTATGGAAACTAGCGCTGCAAAGAGTCCCCCTAGAATCAGGGTCATTCTAAGATGTTCTTATCTTCAATGTTTTATCCATTTTATTAGAGCCCTTTAAGGCTTCCCAGTTCTATTAAATTTGCAAATCAATGCATTTTCCTTGTGATCCTACAAGGATTCTAGAACACTGTTTGAATATACAATTGTCCTAAGACTTCTTTTGCAAGACACATTTTTAGACGACTTTCAAAGGTGAGAATGGCCTTCACTATGATTGTCCACATCTCTAAATGACCTTGAATGTGTTGAGAAATTTACAAAGCCTTCAACATGGGGCTCAATAGGGCCCCTTGTTGTGCCATGCACCATACCGATTGCTACAAGAAAAATGCTAGTTGTTGATGAATTTTTTTTTGATAAATGCTTCTTATATCCTAATGTGGCAAGCATGTACCTTTTAGATATAAGAAAATTATTTGTCGAATCAAAGTCAGATTACAACATTCAAATACTCAAGCTTTTGTTGGCCAAGTAGCCATGAATGAGGGGTATCTATTTTCAGAAATGTTACCCAATGCCCAACTCCAGCTGTTTTCACTTGCATTGGTACAAACATGAGGATGAGCACAAGTAGAAGCGTATCATTGGAGAGGCGTGTACCTTGTGGGAGAAATATTAAAACTCCTCTTTCATTGACTCAACAAGCCACTGTTGTCCTTGAAGCCACTGTTATTCATTGCACCCCTCTCTAAACAACAATTTACGGAGAGCCCAAATTAGGAGCTTGTGAACAGGAATCCTCCATAGGCTGCACATTTGTAGATGTCTTCACCTTGTTTATTAGGAAATATGTAAACACTCCTTCGTCTTGAGTGGGGGTTTTTTCTTCTTTCTTAGCTATTGACAGGCACTCAAAGAGGTTTGCCTGTGGGTTTTTAGAAACACTTTCCAAATGGGAGAAGCCAAAAGATCTCAAAAAAAATGACTAGATTTTAGTTTGAAATGACTGGAAATGAAATTCTAGTACCATAAATGAGTAGTTGAAGAAACTTTGGATTGGGAGAAACCTTTGCCTCTTGCTGCCACCCATTGCCAATCCCCTTTTTAGCCTTATTATTAATAATCATGCTCACAAAATTGTCCACAATAATTTCTTTACGCAGTATTTTGGTAGGCTAATTCCTTGGCTTGCATGGTTTTCAATTGCCCAACCTACTAGGTTTATAACACCTTATGTTGTAGTCAAACTTTCCTATTGTGTTGTCAAACTTTCCTATTGTGCTGTCAAAATTTTGCATTGTCTGAGAAATCATCAGTAAGATGACCATCTATTAAATTCTGTCATTTATTTGTTTCGTTTTTTTATGAATTGCTTTGGTATTTCTACATTCCATCTACTTAATTTGTAGTCTACCTAATTTGTAGTCTACATCATTGTGAAAATTATCCAATAGTGCTTGAAGTTCAAAATGTATTTCTAAAAGGTTGTCAAGATTACTTTTAAACCAAGTAAATTATAGATGAATTAACATGTATATTGTAGCTAGCTTCTAAAACACATTATTGAATGGCTACTTTAAAACTAGTTAAACTAAAGATGCCACTATAAGAACCATTGGTTAAATAAGAGATCTGTCTTACCCCATATGTCTCTGTAGGGAGCTTTAATATTGTATGCTATGAATAAATAAGATATCCTGTGGTTGTTATCAACTAAATGAGATAAATATCAAGAGTGGAAATCCGTTGTTGTTGGTAGGTGTTATATTTGACTAGATGGAAGGAGCTCAAGCATATATTATGATTGATTTAAGTTTTAGATATTGCTAAATTTGAATAAGTTTGGGTATCTCCTTGGACTCATTTATTTCTTAATGGATTGGTAATATGCCCTATTGATAGGGGAAAATGTCTTGTCAAACAGAAACAATATTTAATCGTTGACAACCAGCTTCAATGGGTTTTAATGGTTGAGATAAATACAATTGACTAATTCAGCTTCAAAGCACTCTAATGTGAACGATATCAAATAAAACAGGCTATGGTTTAGCAAACAAGATTAGTCTGAATTCACCAAATCATAGCATCACAAACTATATTAACTACAGAGAAAGAAAGGCTAAGTTAAATGATAGAAATCGAAATAAATAATCTATAGTAAAGTGATAAATGGAAATAGTTGTTATCCTAGTATGCAGAAGAATAGATGCATGTACAGAATTGGTTTCAGAATCAGGAAAAATGGCAAAACATTTCACCCATAGTAGACTATCAAGACATAGTAACAGACTTGGACAACTAAAAGAAATTCTTACTAAGCATTAAAATTTAAAAGCCATCGATTCGTTTCCAAAAGGATGGTCACTTGAATGTTATCACTTAGAGTCTATGGACAGAACAATAGTGCTAGAATATAAAGTTTGATGTGGAATAAAGTCACCATAGTGATTGAATAAAGTAGGATTCATAGCATATTGGAATATTGTCCCATATATTCCCAAAGCTTAAAAGTGGTCTCTTAAAAAATTCCATTTTTCGGTGTCCTTTTATTTCAACACTGACTTTCTTTCCAAATCAGAGACAACATATAATATGTAAAGTGTTGCTCATAAGGAGGTCATGAAAAATGGCAAAACATTTCACCCATAGTAGATTATTAAGACAGAGTAACAGACTTGGACAACTAAAATAAATTCTTACTAACCATTAAAATTTAAAAGCCATCGATTCATTTCCAAAAGGATGGTCACTTGAATGTTATCACTTAGAGTTTGTGGACAGTACAGTAGTGCTAGAATATAAATTTTGATGTGCAATAAAGTCACCATAGTGACTTAGGAGTGTTAGGTGCAGGGGTGGCTATTTACAACCCTAGAGGACCACAATAATTTACTTATGTCGGGGGATTGGGAGAGACATCCAAAAATAACACTTAAACCCTAGCATTGTTTTAAGGTCCTATGTTGTGTGCAAGGCAGGTCAAAAAATTGGTGGTAATTGGAGATTCCATGGTGGTAATTGAAGAAATAATCAAGAATTCAACAACAAGACCTTCCAATGATGCTTGAACGAATTCAAATGGACGTCGTGTGAAATAGATGTTCTTCAATAGGTCTGCTATATATATTCATTGTAAAATAAACTTAATATTGTTCCTCTCAAGACTTCTCTGTAATTTTATTCCAAAAACATAGATCTACAGGTCTGAATTTGTCTTCAAAACTGCCACTATAGATCCAAATTACAAGACTGTTGCAAGGTCACATATTTCACCACAGGTCTGAATTAGAAGGTTCTGAGTTGCAGAGAAGAGTCTCAGGTCTGAGCTTCTGGAAAGGCCAAAGTTACAGGCCTGTTAGGGCTGAAATTTCAGGCCTGAATTCAGTTTCGAAAAAATTTATTTCCACAGGTGCAAATAGGTCTGCAAGAGATATATCCTTCTAGCCCAAAACATTGTAATTATGATCTCCCTTTTAATCTCCTTGGCCTCCTGTTTTATCTCTGAATTCTCACTGTATTTTTCACCGAAATTTTCATTCCAAAATGATGAGCATGACTAGTTATTTATAGTTGTTTGTGTATGAACTGAACAGGCGTGTCTTTTGATTAAGGAGCCGACATACTGATTTGAGCCGACCTGTGCATCATTTTTGGCATTTATTTAAACCAATTTTAAGACTGATACAGGGGGGGAATTTTATGGTTAAGTCTGGGCCTCAGCACTTGATAGGAACACCATATAATATAACGGTACTTATTGTATCTTCTGCTGTAGTACAGACTTGTTCTAACACCTCCTTTGCTGAATACTTGATAGTTGTAGGGGATCAACAAAATTATGTTAGATCCCTCCTTTGTGTCTCAAAGACTCTTTTTGTCATATAAAATTCTGCATGTCAAAGCCTCTCTGCTCCTTCACTTCCCACAGGACATTTTCAAAGCCTCTCAGCTCTCCTGCATTCATTCAGATCACAAAACTACACATATGTTACCTGAAATAGTAGTGCTTTAGACCTCCACAAACAAACATACATATACAGAAAAAGAGAGATTATATTCCTGAGTAGTGGTCATTATAGGGCTCTAGTTAGCTGGATAAAACATGCATGCAGAATAGAAAAGGCATATTTTCACCATGGAGTGTGTTGTTTCCATCATTCTTAGGCAGTTGATATGTTTTCCCATTTAGTGTGAATTCTCCATCCTTGATACGGTTGGCTACACGACCCACCAAGGCACCAAAGTAAGGTCTACTGGAGCTCATGTTCTGCATTAATAAACAATCTCATATTCCCCATGGTAACACATACATTTGAGATCCATTCCAATATGTCAGTAGAAACTATAAATTTATCTTAAAATTCTAGCATATGATGGCAGTACTAATTTCCAAAGGGAAATGCAAATACATACCATGTATGAGGCAATATTTTCATAGCCAATAAGTACGTCTGCTAGATGGCCTGAATGCCTAAATACCAATACTTAATGAGCTAGATCCCTTTGAGTAAATAAGGGTAAAGTAGTTGAAGGGTAGGGTTTAGGGATGATTACCTTTAGCATCAAGGAGAGCGAGGGAGATGAGGGTAGCTCCCCATTTGGTTAGATTTATATACGGGTTGCCTCTGCGAAGTTGAAAGAAACTTGGGGCATTGATATTTCTGTAGGGATGACCATAATGAGCCAACTTGCCTTTCCCTTCCAAATTTCTTGGATTCAATTCCCATTTGTGCCCTTGAATGCTAGCATGTAATTTGCAGAGGTGAATGAAAACCTGAATGCACCAAAAATGAAAGAGAATGGATGACACTTTCACTATCATCGATTGATTGACTGATCAAGGGATGGATGGATAAGCTAAAGCAGAACATTCAATGATATATATAGAGAGACTCACATAGTCAATACTTGACTAGGGTGTGTCTATATGCCTTAAGATAAGGTCATGGTGTAAGACATAACATGGACTGTGTGCAACTATAGACAACCCATGCGCTGTGGCTACCAAAAAATGTAATCTTTGGAATCTAAACATGTTACATTTTTTATTTTTTGTCTTATTACCCCAAATTAAAATTTTGGCCAAATCTTAATTTTGTTATTTAAAATGGAATTTTGACTACATATATGGATTCAACACCTTGAAAAAACCCTAGTGCAATACATTTTTGTTGTTTGTAGATTGAAGGACCTAAACTAATGCAACATGGTTTTGTGGATGCCATTTCTAAAGTTGGGCTGGCCAAATTCCTTTCTGACCTTTCTACCACCTATATGACCAAGTAATTTTCTATCACCTGTATAAAATTGCCTTTTTATTAAAAAAAGAGGTTCCTACACTCAAACAATTGGATTTTCCTAGCCATGGGGAAATTAGAATGTTGAAATTCTATAACCTTTTGGATGATTAGAAGATCCAATTTTGCCATTGCTAGCCTGAACTAAGTTCAAATTGTGGTTTTGGGTGTAAACTGTTGGTCAGTTGAAACCCATTTATCAACTGCACTGTCTGAGTAAAGCCTATATAATATCTAAGATGAGGAGGCTGGACCTATTTCAGGCTATTGTACTCAAGCTAACGGTCAAACATAAGTTTATGCATATACATGTGGTTCAAGGTCTCCTTTTTCTCACATTATTTTCTATGAATTAAGGAATGTATGTTGCCAAGGAGGAACACCTACTGGTCTAGGATCTGATACAACCAACAAGTTACTAGGAACACCCAACATATTACTAGGATCTGATACATGCTTTAGATTGCTAGGATTGAGTCTAGGAACACCCAACAACGAGAGGTATATCCACAAACCACTCCAAGTAAGATATGAAAAGGGCTCTTGAAATGCCTCTGAATACCAAAGCACTCCAATGTTTATAATGACATATTGATGTCCAATTCAAATGCTACCTAATGATTTCACAAAGGTTCTAGTGCCTTTGTTCAAGGGTTCGTTGTATGTTTCCATGGGTTTCAAAAAAAACTTTCACTAGATATTACTAGCCCTTATGATATTTTTTACCACCAGCATTTTTGCCACAAAATTTCTGTAAGGTGAAGACACATGAAGATTTAAATTGGTTCCTGCTTGAAGGAAAGATGAACTGTTCTGATTGATGGGTATTTAGAGTTTTATTGTTCGCTATAATTTTCTTACAATGACCTTAGATGTAGTCACAAACAAGTAATAAATATTATTGTTGTTCACAAGGCTGAAAATTTGTCTGAAATCCCTCAAATTATCCCACAACAAGCTTCCCAAAAACCCCACATCATTGTTGGAAACATTTGTTGATTACACCTGTATTTTTATACGTGTTTTCATGCTGCCCTATCTATCCAAACATTGGTATCAGAGCCATAATCGTGCTGTCATTAACCCGAGTTCTATTTGTTGGTGAAAATTTACCACAGTTGGAGGTATCAACCATTGGAAAGACCAACACTATTGGGTTCCAGAGAACCACCAATCAAAGGATATATCTACTGTTGTATCTTCTATTTAGGGCTCTTCACATGCTACCATCGAATCTGTGGTCATTTTCTTCTATATATCATCTTTATATTGCCTCTTAATCCTACAAGAGTATGTTACATGACCTCACATCCTCCCAACAAAATTTGATCTTATATGCTGAGTTATATTTATGCTTGGATGGTGATCTGTTTGCTTTGTTTGGAGACCATGGAGGATGACAACATGCTACTAAAAACGGTTTTATTATAACAAGATTATTGATGTCAAACTATTCATGGAGGCTACCACCAAATACTGCAATAAGGGAGACTTTCCCATGATATTTTTGGAACCTTAAAACCATGTTAAAATTGTTTGAAACATGAGACCGAAAACTAAAACAAATGCTACAACAAAATCACTAAAATGTAATGGAAGTTCTATTATAGGACTTCTCTACTACTTCTCATACGCTGTTTGAAATAATCAAGTTGAAATTTAGAACCTAACTATCGTTGGTTTAGTATGCAAAATCCAATTCCTGGCATGAGGCATATGATGAAGCCATTGGCTAGGTTACATGTTGGCAGTGTATGTTATGTTGATCTATTACTTTTTCTTTTGGTTAGAAACTGGGAACTTCACCACAACATCATACCAATATGTAAAATCTGAATTAATTGTTGTGAGACAACTAGCATCTAGGATATTTGTTTCTATCCCATACTTTGCCATCAACATCTAAGTTGTATTTCATATGCATGTGTTGAATGGAGTAGCTATTGTGGCATCTTTATGATTGTCTGTTTCAAACATACTATTCTGACATGTCTTCTCTTTTGTGGGGAAGGTATTGCTACATTGTATTTGCTAAGGACGCATGTTCACCAAGACAAGTCAAATACTTCAAAATGTTGGATGTGTTTTGTATTAATGTTCTAGAACATATTTTCTTTGTCTTTGTTTTGTATTATTGTTCGAGAACATATTCTCTTTTTCTTTGTCTTTATTTCACACGTTGTTTTAGGATATTTGAGTGTTTTAGGTTATTTAGGTTTCTGGCCCTGAAATTAGTGATTGAAATGCCAAATAATCACTTTATAATTGTGGATTTTCTTGTCTATTTGAGTTATTTTACATAAGAAATCTTCATAAGTAGATCTTAAGTAGATATTCTACCTTTAGCTCTATTTCAAAGTGTTGTAAGAATTTTTTAGGACCTCTTCTATTCCTTGACTCGAGGTGGTGGATTCCCCATCCTAATGATGCCTTTCTCTTTCATCTAGTCCTTCATTTTCCATTGAATCTGATTCAAGAGATTCTCCCACTTGATCTCTCTTGGGGGATTCTTGTGGTGGTAGTCCATGTATCATTTTTAAAAGTCTAATTCTTCCCTTCACCTACTTTTCATAACTTCCATAACCATTAGGTAGGTACCTGCAATGACGATGGTGTTTTGTTTGTTTAGTAAAATATTGTTGAGACTTTAATTTATTGAAAGTTGTAGAATTTACAATCTATGAAGTTTCAAGATATAATTTTTAAAAGTCTAATTCTTTAAAGGGCACTAGCTCAATGGAAGATCACCTAATTTACAAGCAGGAGGTTGGTGGTTCGATTCCATCATGCCCTGATATTCATATATAGGGAATGATGAAGATAATCTTTTGGTGACAGATGCTCTTTTGACCATCACCAATGAGCTTATGGTGACATTTTTCGACCCTCACCAAAATATGAAATGGTGACGGTCAACAAACACCGCCATATATATGCATCAATAATGACAACCATTAAAGGTCTGTCACCATAAATCGTTGTTGTTGATAAGAAATGGTGAGGGTCAATGTTTGTCATTATAATCATTATTCGTGACGGACCTTGATGTCACCAATGTGTTTATGGTGATGGTCAATGAACATCACCATATATATGCACCAATAGTCACGACCATGAAAGGTCCATCACAAAAAATTGTTGTTGTTCATATGAAATGGTGACGATCACTATCCGTCATTATAATCAATATTCGTGACGGACCTTGAATGTCACCACAACACATACTTTCGGCGACGCCAGCTTTGATGACGTTCAGTTTTTTGGTGACGGAGGCTATTTTCCGTCACCATTGCCCATATGAAATGATGACAGTCACTATCCGTCACTATAAATCATTATTGGTGACAGAGCTTGAATGTCACCACAACACCTATACTTTCGGCGACGCCACCTTTGGTGACGTTCAGTTTTTTGGTGACGGAGGCTATTGTCCGTCACCATTTCTCATATGAAATGGTGACGGTCACTATTCATCACTATAAATCATTATTGGTGACGGACCTTGAATGTCACCACAACACCTATACTTTCGGTGACGCCACCTTTGGTGACGTTCAGTTTTTGGTGACGAAGGCTCTTTTGACCCTCACTAATGAGCTTATGGTGACCATTTTCGCCCCTCACCAATGTGCTTTTTTCTTGTAGTGTATAATGCATATATCTAGATTTTTGCAGCATTTATATTGATCTCCTAACTGTAGATCTAAGGATAGTGGCAACCATCTTTATTGTTAGGGCTGTTGGTTATGCACAGCTAAAGTGGTATTTTTTCGTACGCTTGGAATTAAGATTCATACTAACAACTGGCGACTCCACTGGGGAATCCTAGGCTCTCTTAGGCCCCCATCTTGGGGCTGTATGTGAGGTCGAAGTGTCGGGATCTTCTCAAAGAAGAATAAGCACAAAACTGTACCATATGCACACTCATGGTTCACTTGTCTCTTGCATAGCGAAAAATACCGTTTCAATGAAGACAACATCATCTGGGCCCACCCATAGTAGGTCCCACTCAAAACACTATCCACAAGCATCATCTGCCCTCCAGTGATGCGGTGGAGTGCCTAGTTACCCAGGATCTGCAGCACCACTGCGACCACAACACTTGTCTCTAACCTCTCCAAATCCCCGATGGGTATCCGAGTTCCCTTAACTTGGAGACCTTGTCGACAATGGCACTCTACAAAATCTATGATATTTTTCCCCAACGGTAATACTAGCTGAGTATTCCCTACCATCCCAAGTGGTGGCAGACTAGTCAGGAAATATATCTCTTGGACAGTCAACTTGATCTGGTGCCCCTACACTGTAAAGACCTCATGGTCCAGATCCCAATATCTGACAATCCGGGCCCATAAAGGCTCTCCATATCTCATCAAAGGGTTCTCCACAAAATTTAGAACCCAAAACCCAGCCAATGCACTACGAACACTTTGATCCTCCTGGATCTCTGATCGTAATGTGCCCAGATCTCTCTCTCTCCAGTTGATCCGTAAATCTACCATATCTACACAAAACCATCATATTTGTCAGTGTACAGATAAGAAATACTATTTCTCATCATACAAACCTAGTGCTCAGCCAAAAAATAGCATAGAAAAACCCCCCCTGATAGGTTAAACTATTTTGCTCAAAACCTACTACCCAAGTCGTACTTTTTGCCCCAAAAAGTGTGACCCAACCGTGAAGAGGAGCAGGGGTTTATCCCTAAGCCCTAGGGACCTAATATGAACTTTCAATCCACTGAAAAGAAAGAGTAGGGTTAGGCCTCTTACCTGCAGCTGACGGATCTC
Source organism: Pinus albicaulis (assembly GCA_034641835.2). Lineage (NCBI taxonomy): Eukaryota > Viridiplantae > Streptophyta > Pinopsida > Pinales > Pinaceae > Pinus > Pinus albicaulis. The sequence goes on along the minus strand of CM076574.1, from coordinate 315,307,623 downwards.
GATTCCAATGGTCGGTTTGTCCGCTGTGATCACCGTAAGATTTAGGGCCTTCTCTCCTCTCTACATTCACCACAATTCCACATGAAAATGAGTGAATTTGGAGGGAAAATGTCTTATTAAAAGAGAAACCCCTGATTTTATTTCGCCTATTGCAACCAAATCGTAGCTCATTTTCCAAACCATCTGTAACATTTTAAATCTCTCACCGAGCCCTCAAATGGGTATCTGTTAGTTTTTCATGATTTGATACTTCACCAGTACAAATTTTGTCCAAGAAGGGTCACTTTTCCACTCCTCAAAATTGAATTTCTTCACCTGCCACACTTGTACTTGGGGGAACCCCTTTGCCTTCATAATTTTCCATGCTTGTGTCGATCTTCATCTTGAGTAACCATCATGTACTCATGTTTTCATGGTCCCCATTTGCCCCTTCTTCTATGTGGCAGCACCATCGAGTCGTCCTTGTTTAGAGCATCCGAGTTGAGTCATCATTGCATTCATGGAGTCTATCCCGAGCCCCTTTGTAAATCGCTATAGTCCTCCATCCTTCACCGCTTGGTTTCTCTCTCGTGTCGCCCATTATGGCCTTCAATCTCACTGTCCCCTATCCCTCATGATATTATGTCAGTCGCTGCCAGGTCATCCATGCCCTTTATGCTCTAACAAGGGAAGTCGTCTGTCCACTACTCAGTACCCCCCATTTCATCATCACTCCTGGTGTCCGTCTGTCAGTTGCTCTACTATTTTATATCATGCCTTAGTTGAGGACCTATTATTGCCTCACCTATGGCAGACCTCCTTTTGTTGACATCAGATCATTTATTCCAGAAGATAGGTTTAGAGGGCGGTGTACCTTGGTTCCACCTTCCACTCTTGTTCAGTGCCTCAGATCAGGAAAAGGGACTCCTTATAGCTCTTTGACTTGATTTCTTCTCAGCTCCAGCTCCTTTTAGCATGATCGAGATCTGTATACTTGATGGTTCAGTGATGCAGTAGATTGGACTAGTGATTCTCAGGTGTGTGTGAGATGTTTTCATCCCTCATGAGGGGGTGGCCCTACAAGTAGCCCCCCACATACCCGAATGACCTCTTCACTTCAGCCTTTGATGCAGCTCCATAGATTTGATGATGATGGCCTCATCTGCTTGTAGCACCTTGTTGATTGCATTTATCAATCCAATTTTAAGAGCCCTTTCCTGTTTACAGGGGCATCTCAGTTGTACTTGTATCTCATGTAATAAGATATTATTGTACAAGTCCTGGCTATTATCATAGGCACAATATGAATGTGGGATTCATTATCATGTTGTTTATCTGGCTCATGTTTATGCCAGCATATACTATATTGTTCAGTCCCTTTCTTACTCGACGCCTTATTTTTTGTACTTTTCCTCGGCGGGCATAGGCATGCCTCCCCTGCCACCTATAACATAGGTACTCACTCATAAAAGAGACTTGTCGCACCTGTAAGTCTCGCCTCCTCAGGGTCTAGTCCTTTCAACACTTTGGTCTACCTTATATTCTCTCTCTTTGACTCCCCCTTCGGTGTCTAGTGATTGAATTCTTACAATGTACTTCGGTCATACGATTAGCTCCTAATGCTCACATGTTGTGGGGCAATCTGTTACACCATTTTTTGGTCATCTAACCTATTATCATTAGATGGACCCAAGTACACCATGTAAGACCAATTTTACCCTAAGTAAAATTGCTTTCACTATGAAAATAACTTAGTAAACCACATTTATTAAGTTTTTTATGGTCTAAACAAGAAACCCCATTAGGAAATATTAAATAAATTTACATTTATTTGATTTTCCTCAAAGAATAATTAGTTAAACAACAATTTAATTAATATTCCTAGTTATATTTAACCCAAAACAAGGAAATTAATTAGATAACTCATTATTTATCTTATTATTTTCTAAAGAATAATTATTTAAACCTTATTTAAATAATATTCTTTGTTAAATATGACTAAATCACCCATAAATAATTAAATAAATCATTATTTATTTGATTATTACTCAACCACATCCTTAAAATGATAAATAAATCATTTATTTATTTATTATTTACAAATAAAGGGATTTGACCAAAGTCAAATTCCTTTTCCCTCCAACAAATATAATAAAATATTCCATAAAAGTTGGATCTTGATTTGGTTAATAATATTTTAATTATGCACCAATATCTAGACTAACTCAATATTTTGTTATAAATAGAAGGGTTTTCCCATTCATTTACCACCTTTTGTTGCCTAAATATCACTCTGGATCTATACTTTTGGTCTAACTATTGATCCACCATCATAGTCATATTTTTCTACCATTTTCTGTCTGGTTTTTCTACACCATCAAGAGAGAGAAGTTTTAGATCTGAAGTGCTGAGGACTTACAAGAATCCATCCTATTGAGGAGAACTGGTAACACCCTTCTATGTTTTCCTCCCGGGTGCCCATAATACAAAATTCATTCAACATATTATTGTCTTTTCTATTGGATGCATGGAGTAAATATTGTTTTTTCTACTGCTTAATGTATTCTAATGCATAGATCTAGATTTTTTCATCATTTATCTTGATCACCTAACTGCGTATTTGAGGATATTGGCAGCCATATTTTCTATTAGGGCTGTTGGTTATGCACAGATAAAGTGGTATTTTGTCATATGCTTGGAATTAAGATTCATGCTAACAGTTAGTGACTCCACTGAGGAATCCTAGGCTCTCTCGGGCCCACATCTTGGAGTTGTATGCGAGGTCGAAGTGTCGAGATCTTCTCAAAGAAGAATGATCACAAAACTGTACGATATGCACAGTCATGGTTCACTTGCTGCTTGTATAGAAAAAAATATTGTTTCAATGGTGACAGCATCATCTGGGCCCACCCATAGTAGGTTCCACTCAAAACACTCTCCACAAGCATCATCTATCCTCCAGTGATGTGGTGGAGTGCCTGGTTGCCCAGGATCCGCAACACCGCTGTGACCACAGGACCGGTCTCTAACCTCTCCAAATCCTCGATGGGTATCTGAGTACCCTTGACTTGGAGACCTGGTTGACAATTGTGCTCTACAAACTCTATGATATTCTACCCTCACGGTAATACTGGTTAAGTATTTCCTACCATCCAAAGTGGTGGGAGACTAGTAAGGAAATATATATCCTGGACTTTCAACTCTATCTGGTGTCTGTGCACTATAAATACCTCATGGTCTGAATCCCAATAGCTAACAATCTCAACCCATAAGGGCTCTCGAGCTCTCATCAAAGGGTTCTCCACAAACTTCAGAACCCCAAACCTAGCCAATGCACTACAGACACTTTGATCCTCCCCGATCTCCGATCGTAATGTGCCCAGGTCTCTCTCTCTCTAGTTGATCCGTAAATCTACCATATCTTCACAAAACCATCATATTTTTAAGTGTAAAAATAAGAAATATTGTATATCATCATACAAACCTAGTGCTTAGCCAAAAAACAACATAGAAAAATGCCTCCCTGATAGGTATCACTTTTCAGGCCCAAACCTGGTATAGGTCGCACTTTTTTGCTCAAAACTTGCTACCTAGGTCGTACTTTTTTCCCAAAAAAGTGCAACCCAGCTGTGAAGAGGAGCAAGGGTCTATTCCTGAGCCCTGGGAACCTAATCTAAACTTTCTATCCACTGAAAATAAAGAGTAGGTTTAGGCCTCTTACCTGCAACTAACAGATCTTGATTCCAATGGTCGGTTTGTCCGCTACGATCACCGCAAGATTTACGGCCTTCTCTCCTCTCTACATTCACCACAGCTCCACATGCAAATGAGTGAATTTTGAGGGAAAATGCCTTATTAAAAGAGAAACCCATGATTTTTCTTTCGCCTTCAGCGACCAAACCGTAGCTCAGTTTGCCAAACCGTCTATACCGTTGGAAATCTCTCACCAAGCCCTCAAATGGGTATCTGTTAGTTTTTCATGATTTGATACTTCACTAGGACACATTTTGTCCAAGAAGGGTCACTTCTCCACTCCTCAAAATAGAATTTCTTCACCTACCACACTTGTACTTGGGGGCACCCCTTTGCCTTTATACTTGTCCATGCTTGTGTCAATCTTTGTCATGAGTAACCATCATGTACTCATGTTTTCATGGTCCCCATTGGCCCTTTTTTCTATGTGGAAACACCATTGAATTGCCGTTGTTTAGATCATCTGAGTTGAGTCATAATTGCATTCATGGAGTCTATCTTGAGTCCCTTTGTATCCCACTATATTTCTCCATCCTTCAATGCTTGGTTCCTCTCTCGTTTCACCCATTATGGCCTTCAGTCTCACTATCCCCTATCCATCATGATATTGTGTCAGTCGCTGCTAGGTCATCCATGCCCTTTATGCTCTAACAAGGGAATTCGTTTGTCTGCTACTCAGTACCCACCATTTTATCATCACCCCTAGTGTTCATTTGCCATTCAATCTACTATTTTCTCTCATGCCTTAGTTGAGGACCTATTATTACCTCACCTATGGTGGACCTCCTTTTATTGACATCAGATCATTTATTCCAGAAGACAATTCTAGAGGGTGGTGTACCTTGGTTCCAGCTTCCACTCTTGTTCGGTGCCCCAGATCAGGCAAAGGGATTCCTTATAGCCCTTTGACTTGATTTTTTCTCAGCTCTAGCTCCTTTTAGCATGATCAAGATCTGTATACTTGATGGTTCAGTGATGCAGCAAATTGGATGTTGTGAAACCAACTACAAAAATAGAAGAAAAGAGATATCAATTCCTTAGAAATAAGCCACTTCGAGGGGGAAACTTCCAATACATTACATGAATGAAAAATTCTTGGATGATACAAATTACAAAACCTCCTTTCTATATATAGGAGTCCATGGGGCCACAATGTAATCCTAGTCAACCTAACAATAATAATTTAAGGGCACAATAATAACAATATGGGGGTTACAAGGGTACAATAATAACAATAAGGGGGTTACACTAACAACAATAAGGGACTATACTAGTAATATAGGGACCTAACATGCCCCTCTCCTTCAAAAAAGTGTTGTCCTCAACGCTTGAGTAGCTCTGGGTGCTTCTGTATAAAATTCTCATCCTCCCATGTAGAATCTTCGGTGGGTAAGTTCTTCCACTTGATGAGATACTCTAAAATTGATCGATTTCGTAGCTATTGAGTTCTTGTTTCCGTGACCGCTTCAGGTTCCAATATGATTTTTCCTTCCTCATCAAGTTCTGGAAATATTGTTTGAACTGGAAGATTTTCACCTATAACCTTCTTTAAGCATGAAACATGGAAAATTGGATGCACTTGTGAAGAAGCAGGAAGCTCCAATTTGTATGCCATAGTACCAATCTTTTGCAACACCTTGTAAGGACCATAGTACTTTGGCGATAATTTATTATCCTTCTTAGCTTGTTTGAGGAACATTTGTTTATATGGTTGTAGCCGTAAAAATACCCAATCTCCTATATCAAAACTTCTCTCGCTGCGATGTTGATCTGCCTGTTGTTTCATTCGATTTTGGGCCAAATTCAGGTTATCCTTTAAGAGCTGGAGAACTTCTTGCTGATGCTCGACGTGATCTTCCACTGCTTGAACCTTCGAATTTTCCCTTAAAGATGATGTGATCGATGGTGGATGATATCCATAAAGTGCCATAAATGGGGTCATTTTTGCTGCAGAATGGAAGGAAGTGTTATACCACCATTCAGCGAGAGGTAACCACTTGACCCATTTTGTTTGTTTATCAGATACAAAACAACGAAGATATCCTTCCAAACATTTATTTACTATCTCAGTTTGACCATCATATTGAGGATGATAAGATGAGCTATGAACTAATTGAGTACCCAAACAAGAAAATAACTCCGTCCAAAAATTTCCAGTAAAAATGGGATATATGTCACTCACAATAACCATTGGGTTTCCATGTAGCTTTTGAATTGTGTCCATAAATGTAGTAGCAACTTTACTTGCTTTAAATGGATGAGATAATGCACAAACGTGTGCATACTTGGTAAGTTTATCAACTACCACCATGATGACACTCTTTCCTTCAGACTTAGGTAAACCTGTGATAAAATCCATTGAAATCTCCTCCCAACGTTGACTTGGAATGGATAAAGGTTGTAGAATTCCCGGTGTCCTAATTGTCTCAACTTTATTTTGCTGGCAAACCAAAAATTCTGCCACAAACTTTTGAATATCAGATTTAAGGCCATCCCAAAAAAATTATTTCTTCACCCTGTGTTAATTTTTTAAAAATCCTAAGTGTCCTCCTAAAGGAGAAGTGTGCAATTCCAAAATAATATTTTATTTTAGTTGGGAATTCTTACAAAGACATAAGCGATCTTTGTACCATAAAGAATCATTTTTCCAACTAAATGTATCAGATGTAATAGGATCTTGTTGCAACTTTTGAATGAGTGTCCATACTTCTTTGTCCTTCTTCCATTCATCTCTTGCTTCAGTTATCCAATCCGTTTGGATAATATAAATGGCACAAAGCAATGCTTCCACCTCTTCATTATTTCTTGAGAGTGCATCTGCAACAACATTAAGCTCCCCTTTTTTGTAGATTCTTTCAAATTCATAACCCAACATCTTTGCGACCCATTTTTTCTGCTCTTCTGAAGATAGCCTTTGTTCCAAATAGTGTTTAAGACTATCATGATTAGCTTTTACCTTGAAGTGTCTTCCCATTAGGTAAGTTCACCATTTATTTAGTGCATGTAGTATTTATAACATTTCCTTCTCATAAATAGGTTTATGTAAATACTTTCCTTTGATTGGATGACTTTCAAAAGAAATGGGTCTTCCTTCCTGCATTAAAACAACACCAATTCCATTTCCTGAGGCATCACATTCCATAATAATTTTTTTTGTGAAATCTAGCATAGCTAAAACCAGTGCTAGGAACATTGCCTCTTTAAGATGTTCAAAGGCCTTATTTACTTCAGGAGTCCATGAAAATGCATCTCTCTTCAATAATGTTGTTAAAGGTGCTTCTATTCTCCCATAATTCTTAACAAATTTTCGATAATACCCTGTTAACCTGAGAAATCCTCACAAGTGCTTTATGGTTGTGGGGACTTTCCATTCCTTAATGGCTTTAATTTTGTTAGGGTCTACCTTAACACCCTCGTGAGATACAATATGACCCAGATATTCCACCTCTTGTACTCCAAAGAAACATTTCAATTTTTTTTCATATAATTGTTTCTCATGCAATAGTTTGAGCACCCTGTCAACATGTTCAACATGATATTTCCAAGACCTGTTGTAGATTAGTATATCGTGAAAAAATACTAGCACAAATTTTCTAAGGAAGGGTTTGCAAATGGAATTCATCAACCCTTAAAATGTAGAAGGTGCATTGGTAAGGCCAAAAGGCATGACCAAAAATTCATAATGACCCTCATGTGTTTGAAATGTTGTTTTTGGAATATCTTCAGTCTTCATTCTAATTTGATGATATCTTGAACGAAGATCCAACTTGGTAAAATAAATTTCTCCATGTAATTCATCCAATAATTCATCAATCATAGGAATGGGAAATTTATATTTAATGGTAAGCTTCTTGAGCTCCCTATAATCCAAACACATGTGCCATGATCCATTCTTCTTATATACCAATACTATAGGAGCAGAGAAAGAACTTTGAATAGGTTGAATTATACCTGCCTCTAACATTTCTGCAATCATACATTCAATTTCGCTCTTTTGGACATAAGGATATCTACAAGGCCTGATGTTTGGAGGAACACTTCCTGGAATCAAATGAATAGCATGATCATGATCATGAATAGGTGGTAGTCCTTTGGGAGTTTCAAACACCTTGGAATGATTGTCCAAGACTTGTTGGAGATCTGCAGAAATAGATGATTTTGATGTTGGAACTTCTAGTGAGAATAATTGTGCAATTACACCTCGTTGTTCTTTATTTAGAAGCTTTGTCATGACATTAGAGCTTATTATCTTTCCTGGCTTCCCTACAATACCCCGTAATTCAACTTCCTTTCCTTCTAAAAAAAATTTCAAGAAAAGTTCTTGAAAATTAAAAGCTACTGTCCCCAAAGATTGTAACCATTGTACTCCTAGTACAACATCAACACCTCCCATAGGAATGGAAAGCATTGGACTAGTCAATACATATTCACCCATGGTTAGCTTGATATTATGGCATTTTCCAGAGAAATTTATAGTTCCTCCATTTGCAACCATCACTTGACATTCTGGTGCTGGGTATAGGAAACAATTTAATTCCTTGGCTACCTTACAATGAATAAAATTATGGGTGCTACCTGAATCAATCAGCACTATTACCTTTTTCTTCTTGATTTGTCCTTCTATCTTGAGAGTTTGAGGAGTGGTAATTCCTACCAGTGCATTACACGATATGGTCGGATTCATTTCTTCCTCTTCTAGGGCTGGTTCCTGGTGTATATCCTCTTCTTGTTCATTTTCTTCTTCTCTTCACAATCTATGTAAAATAATTTCTTCTCAGCACACTTATGACCTTTAGTGTATTTGCTATCACAACTGTAGCAAAGCCCTTTTGCTCTTTTTTCTTCAAATTTTTGTGGTATCGACCTTGTAGGTAATGCAAATCTAGGCATAGTAACACTTCCTTCTTTATATAAGTGAGTGGTAGGCTTCCTTGTCGCCATAATTTCACATTAAATTTTTCTTGCCAACTTGAATGCCTTCTCCAATGAATCAGGTTCCAAAACACAAACTTCATGTTGGATGTTATCCTTTAAAGTACTTATGAAGAGATCAATCCTGTGTTCCTCTGGGATATCAGTTACACTTATATTCAATTTTTGGAAGTTCTCAATCTGCTACCCCACTAAACCCTTTTGTTTGAGATTTATTAATTGGCCAAAGAAGGTGTTGCTCTTTGTATCCTCGTAATGTGCTACAATTTCCTTCGTAAAAATTGACAAAAGTGACAATTTTTTTACGGGAGCTGTTAGCCACCTATATTTTTCAATTATATCAGTTGGTGGCTAAATATTCTTTGCAGCCTTCAAGAAACAAATTCAATCCTGAAACTTGTTGGTACTTGAAGACTGTTGGTAAGATCACAAACTGCTGGTTGGTTCTTCATACTTTTCCTTCTCCCCAGCCTCTGATTCCCCAAGAAAATCCAAGTCAAGTATTGCTGCATCCTCCTCCTTTTTCCCCTCCCTTTCCTCCATTTTTTACCTTCATCCTTCAGTTGCCTTTTCTTCATAAAAAATCCCACTAAATCATGTATTACCCCTTATTCCTCCATTAATTTCTTTTTCCCAAGGTTAAAAACCCACTTTTTGACCTATCGGAACCTTTCTCCTTTTTCAAAAATCGGTTAAAAGCCATAGAAAAACATACGTTTCTATGCGTTAGGCTTTAGCCCCTTAGGCTAAGCTCCTGCTTTCTCTCCATCCATATTTCCCCAAGCCAGAACCGTGTGCTAAGTCCGCTGGGCGCTTAACTCTTGGAATTGATTTATTACCCGAAAACATTGAAAAACCTTCATAAAAACACAAAATCGGGTTTTATTTTACTTTTCCGCCAAAGAAATTACGTTAAAACTCAGCCGTTGATCCGTCCTACAGATCAATGGTGCAGAGTGTACCCCATACCCTGGTGGACCCCCGCCCTTTTTCCCCCGCGCTCATTTTCAAAACCGTGGTATGTATCCCGCACCGCTTTCCGCGTTAAATGGTTTTCTCCCGTCGGCCAACGATTCTAACCGCTGGCCAACACGTGTCCTCCACCTCACTCCAAAACCGCCGTCGGCCAGCGTTGCCCATGCATTAAACCTCGTCCCATGGCCCTGCAGCGGGATTCACCCCGGTCGTCGGATCTGGGTCCTCCCATCCGACGGTCCCTGATCGCCTTTCCCGCTCACTCTTTAACGAACTTACCCGTTGATTAAATTTTCCCCGGCGCATTCAAGAGCCGATCCCTACCGTTGATCTCCGCAGATCGACGGCTCTCATTTGTTCTCCCGATTCCGTCGCACGGTCCATCTTTTCCTCCGTTGACTGTTCAAAACACCCCCGACCGTTGATCGCCATACGATCAACAGCTCTGATCGCTCCTTTCTCCCGCACGCCTTCCGATGCAATCTATCCATATAACGCAGGATTTTCTCACTTTTCTCGTATTTTGCAGGGAAAAGTCGTTTGTTCGTGTTTTAAACAGGGTTCTCAGACCAGGAGGGTGACGATCCTCTATGTCTAAATTTCTCTGTAGAAATCACCAGCAAGGTCATTTTTCACGTTTCATCGGTGTTTCTAACGGCACTGATGCCTTTTTCTAGCTACACAGCCCTGCTCAGCGAAGAATACCTGCAGAAACAACGCAGAGGAAGAGTATCAGGCTTTGAAGACAGAATGAACCAGAGAAACAGTTTTGTGAATAGATTAACGGGGATTACGACCAAGACGGTTATCAAAATGCCTAATCCCCGACTTAGAACAAAGATTAAAGAAAAACCTAAAAGTGTTCATCAGACAGATCACCTCCACCGCCATACTTTGAGGCGAATTGATTCCTCAACCACCACAGTGCCACCTATTGCCTCAGAATGCTCAATTAGAGGATGAATTTATTGAACAAGATCAGATATTATGCCTCGGAACAACCAAAGAAGTTATTACTGCATCAGATTTAATGACAGAATGTTTGCAGAGTAACCCTAACGGTACGCAGAGCCTCAAAGGTCAACAAAAGCTCCCTTCGAGCTTACTTCTTAAGTATAAACACATTAATGAAATATAACACCTGTAGAATTTCTTCATCGAGCCTCACGGGGTCAGGAAGACATTAATTCTGCGTTAATTGTATTTGAGATCCTTTGATCAGATCTCACCTCCTCATCCTTCTATAAATACTCCAGAAGAAGATGAGTGAGGGGTTGGATTATTTGGTTGTCAATGTAATTGCTGAAGCGTTGTAGCTGTTTCTGAGTGGAAAAATCCTGACTGTAAATAGTGGTTTCATGGGCCCTTGGAGCTCTGCTTGTAACAGATAGGTTAGGTTGTGAGGAGAGGTGAATTAAAACATTGGATTTGAAGATTGTAACCGGTTTGAAGCAATCAATACAAGCTGATTTATGGGATCCTGGTCTATGTTGATGGTGATGTTATTCTCACTGTAACTTGTCATTTTATTTCTGTTTTCAATTTGTTTCATTTTCCACTGTAAAGAACAGTTTAAACAGTGTTAGAGTTTGTTGTACATCAGTGACCTTCTCTGGCTGAAAAATCTTTATCCCAATGTTTTCTTCTAATTGTGCTATTTAGAAATGATTTAATTCAGTCTAAGCACAGAGATGCTGGCGTTCCCTCATCTTTTCGTCACTACTGAATGTTATTTTTAAATGTTACTTTCATATATGTTGTATAAGGAATGAATTGAGGAAATCAAAGGTTAGCCCTGAGTCCCTTTCTTGTTTGCTCAACTATTTGTCTGTTTCCCTTAGGATGTGTCAAAAGCTAACTAGTTTCAAAGTACTTATCAGATCTTGGGCCATCCTGTGTTATCTTGGTGATTGTCTTGGAAGTAGCTAAGTAAAGAAGAACTAAGATGAGGAGAAAGGTGAGCCCTGCCCGCTAGTTTCTGCTCCAAAGGTTGCCTTCAAGTTTCCCTTTGTTTTTAATCTGTGTTCTATCAGAAGTGCATCAAAGGCTGGGTAGTTTCAAAGTACTTACCATATCCTAGTTTGCTTCTATGTTTTTCTTAAGTGCCTGGTCAAAGGCTGGCTAGTTTCAAAGTACTTACCAGATCCTGGGCTGCTCTTTGTTCTGCATCTGTTAATTCCCTTTCTTTTTGTATTCACCCCATTCCACAAATCAAACTTCAAAGAGATCCTTAGGCCTAGATGACTTGCCCCATAGATTACTCTTGAACCTGGATGTTTCAATTAAATTCTCTTATGACTCCATAGCACAATGGATTGAAAACTTGTCATCATCTTTCTTTAGAATCAAAGCTTATTTTGTTCACTTGCAACTTCTCACCTTTGAACCTATTTGCATATAGATCTTTCCGTCTCAGACAGCAACTATGTTCAACCATCTGAGAAAACCAAACAAAACCCTTGGTCTTCATAACTAGCCTAATACCATCACCCTAAACTTCAAAGACAATATCCATCTTTGTACATATTGGAGAGATCCCTCTCCGGATTCAGGAGGGCTAGATCCTAGAATCCCAAAGTTGGTTGAAATGATGTTAACTCTGTGATCGGACTTTGCCAATATTTCTTGTTACAGAGACCTAACATTTCTGGCGACTCCGCTGGGGACAAACTCAGAGTCTTTTGCATCTAAATCTATTTCAAATCTATTCATAAAAAGCTTGCGTTGGGGTTCATAGAGCACTTGCTTTATTAGCCAGCTTGAGCCACCAGAAACTAACATTTCTGGCGACTCCACTGGGGACTCAAACCCAGAAACTTCCTAACACTTTGAGAGTCATAAGCAGCCTTTTCAAGCAATACCAAGAAAATGGTAATTAAGATAAAGATCAATTGAATCATTGACAAACTAGGTCAATCCTAGGATTCTTTTAAGTTTTTATCTAACCTTGGAAAATCAGCTAGCTTAGCCACAAGGATAGACTGTCCTTGTTTCATAACCGTAGCTAAGTTTTGAGGCAAATTTAGGACATTCTTTTAAAAACCACAAATATAAACAATCCAGAAAATACCAAAAAAATTTCAGATTGGTAGTAAAACACTAGTTTTGATATCTTGTATACATCTTTGATGTGTTTTACCCTATACTCTTAGACAGAGTCTGGAAAGGGCCAGGTAGCCTCTGGATCTCATCCTCTTTTGGGGGTGACATATCTAGTGAATGCCCTCCCAGTCAATCTCTGGTTAGAGTTTGTTGTGGTTTGAGGTATTCTTGAAAAGGAATGTTTCACAAACACTGTGGTGGACAGTGTACTCCTTTGAAAACTCTCTGAACCTTCCACCTGGCGACTCCACCATCTTGAACAGACCTTAAGACTCCACTGGGAAGAACCCTTATCGTTACAAAGTCGTTCAAACTCAGTTAGAGGACTGTAGGATTCGAATTAAGAAAACAGATTAGTTAACCATCTAAAGATTGTCATATCTGGTTGAACTTCTCTTGTTTAGTTGGGTCTAAACATATAAACATTGTGGCTCCTAAAAATATTCACACTAGAGCCCATCCTGACCCAGATCCTCCTGAAATAGTTGATAACCCAGAAAGAATTCTTAGGAAGTCTCCTAGGATACAATCTTCAACTATTTTCAGACCAACCCTAAGAGCTAATTCAGTCCCTGAAAACCTTTCAGCTCTTCATGAATCACAAATTGACTTATTGAACCCATTTAGAACTAGGTCATTTGGTGATTTACATCAATTAGATTCTGAGCCTGCACTTTCATCTCCTGAAACAAGTGAAACTCTTGGGAATAGAGAATCAACACCTCCTGATCTACATTTCTTACATAATCTAGGTGTCTCTCATCCAAGGTCAGCGCATAAATCTACTGTTGTTCCATCCACTTCTGTTCATCTCTCATCCACTATTCAAGCCACTCCACTTCAACCCACACCTCCACTTGTAAACCCACCCCCACCACATATCATGGCAGCATGGTATGCTCCCTTAGTCCTTCCTGTGCCATTAGTCAATCTTCCACAAGATTATTAGTCCAAAATTCCATTATATGATGCTAATAATACCATAACAGCATCTCAGCATGTGGACAAGATGAATGACTACTTTGACAGAAATGAGATTGATAATGAATCTGTCAAAATCAGATTGTTTGCTCAAAGTTTGGGGGGAGATGTGAGAAAATGGTTTAAAGGTTTAACCCCCCATAGTATTAACGACCTTCAAGCCTCCCATCAAACATTATTAAACAAATGGGAAGTAAGGAAAAACCCTCTCCAAGTCCTTGCCGACTATAACAATCTCCATAGGAACCCTGGGGAAAGTGTACAAGCTTATTGTACCAGATTCAACAGTGTGTATAATGCACTTTCCCCTGAACTAAAACCTCCTCAGGGATCAGCCTTAAACAAATTTCCTGAAGGGTTTGATCCAGACATGACATATTCACTCAGAGAAAGAGTCTTTGCAACCCTTGAAGATATGCAAAGAGGTGCTCTTTCTGTGGAGGTGAACCTCATGGAGAAGAGGGCAAGGATCAAAGCTGAAAAGAGAGTATCTTTTAGAGAGGAATCCACCCCTTCTACTTCAAGTTCAAAGATGGAAAGAATGATGGAAGAAATGATGAAGAAAATGAGCATTCTAGAGAGAGCACAAGCAAGTCTAAATCAAAACGCTCCTCAAAACAGAAACCAAAACCAGAATCAAAATCTTAGAAGAAATCAGCCTTCAAACAGACCCAGGGAAGATGATGAGCAGGTCATTCCTCCCTTTCATCAGAACTTTTTAAGTGAGGTTGAACAAACAGATCAAATAACAGAGGAAGATGATATAAACTTATTTGGGGTAGATGATGGTGACTTTGAGGTTCATTATGATGAAAAACAAGGTCTTTATACGCCTTGCGATGACAGAAGAGATGATAATCAGAATTACTATCAAAATATGGAAAACGATGTCATAGAGCCTCTAAGGGAATATGAACTCAGAAGTAGATCTAATCAACAAACCCCCAACAATAAAACCTCTGACAAACCTTCCCAACACAGCACTGCAACCAAATCTAAAATAATCAAACAAAAGGACAAAACAATGGCTGATGATTCCGGTAATGGTAAAGAGAAAGACACTCAAAACATCGAAAAATAGAGTGCCAACGTTAGTAGTACTAGCACCTCAGTTAGTACTCCTGGAAAGACAACTGCTTCAACTGTAGATAAACCAAATCAGCAAGTTGTTATTGCTGATAAAGTGGCAGTAAACAAGGCCGAAACCAATGTTTTAAAGAGTCAAAACCTTTTTAGCCTAGAACAGGAAATCTCAAAGATCAAAATCTCTGTTCCTTTGACTGAGTTAGCTGCCCAACATGTATATAGGTCCAAAATTTTGAAGGCTTTAAACTTAGAAGATAACGAAGATACTCTCAATCTTAGTGATGACCAACCAGAGCTTATTTTTGGCCCAAAGATTGAAGGAAAGCTCCAAGAAGGTCCTGTCCCTCCCTTTTATGTAAGCCTAAACATTCATGACAAAATTCTCCATAATGCTATGCATGACTCAGGTGCTTCCCATAATTTAATGCCAAAAGCTGTAATGGAAGGCCTGGGTCTTGAAATTACCAGACCTTACAAAGATCTGTACTCCTTTGACTCAAGCAGAGTTAAGTGTCTAGGATTGATTAAAGATCTCTGTGTTAATTTAGCCCAAATTCCAGCCAAATGTTTAGTCATGGATGTTGTTGTGGCTGATGTCCCCCCAAAGTATGGAATGCTTTTATCACGATCCTGGGGGGCTAAATTACAGGGGACCATGCAAATGGACATGACCTATGCATCTATTCCTGTTTTTAATCAGACTAGGAAGCTTTATAGGGAATCTCACATGCAGTACACAATAACAAGTCAGGATCAGCCTCAAAACTCTCCTCTTTATGCTATAAACACGAGCCTTGATTCTTTTATCATGTTCAATAATGAAACACTTACAGAACAAATTTTTTCAATAGAATCCATGGTTGAAATAAAAGAGGAGGAACACAACGCTAAATTGCCAAAACAGTCTATTGTGTCTGAAGATCCTAGCAAAATGAACACAGGCCTCGAACTGCAAGTCATCAATCCTTTGAGCTTAAAACTTGACAGTCAGAAAGACAGTCCTCAACCCGATGAGAAACTTGAGGAATCAAAAGATACAAAGTCCATTCGCCAAACTGAAAATCTACCTCTCTGGACTATGTATTTCGATGGGTCATGCACCAAAACAAATGATGGTGCAGGTGTCTGGATCACTAACACTGAAAATAATCATACAGAATGTATCTCATGCAAATTAAACTTTCAGTGTTCCAACAACATAGCAGAATATGAATCCCTTCTCTTAGGCTTGCATCTTTTGAAAAAAATAGGTGCCAAGAGAATCAATGTATATGGGGATTCTGAATTAATCATTAGGCAAGTCAATGGGGAGTATAATGCAAATCACCCCAGACTTAGGGCCTACAGGAATGATGTCATTGATCTTTTAAAAACATTTGAGGAGTACACTTTATCTTTTGTCCCAAGAAAAAGAAACATTGCAGCCCACAATTTAGCCTTTGCTGCTAGAACCTGTCCAATGTTGTATGATGACACCTCTCAGATAAAGTTCAGACCAGCTATCCCAGATAACAAGAAATATTGGCAGGTATTTGATGGAGATAAACAAATAGAAGACTTCATGCAATTCAGAAATGAGTTTGAACCGCATATTTCAGATTCAGTAGGGTTAAGGTTAGGGGAAGGTTAAGGTCAAATTTAGGTTAAGGCAAGGTTAAGGTTAAGGTTATGGGTTTAGTCAGATTAAGGTTAAGGTTAAGATTTTGGTCAAGGTTAGGGTTAAGTTATAGTTAAGGTTAATTTTAGGTTAAGGTTATGTTAAGCTGAGGGTTAGGTTATAGTTAAGGTCAAGGTTAGGTTAAGGGTAAGATAAGGTAAAGATTAAGGTTACGGTTAAGGTTAGGTTAAGGTCAAGGTAACGGTTAAGGTCAAGGTTAAGAGTAAAGTTAAGGTCAATGTTAGGATTAGGTTATATTTAGGGTTAAGGTTAGGTTAAGGGTAAAGTCAAGGTAAAGGTTAAGGGTAAGGTTAAGGTTAATGGTTATGGGTTTAGTCAGGTTAACGTTAAGGTTAAGCTTAAGCTTAAGGTGAAGGTTAAGGTTAAGGTTAAGGGTTTGGTCAAGGTTAGGGTTAGGGGTAAGGTTAGGGTAAGTTTAGGGTTAAGGTTAGGGGAAGGTTAAGATCAAAGTTAGGTTAAGTCAAGGTTAAGCTTAAGGTTATGGGTTTAGTCAGGTTAAGGTTAAGGTTAACGTTTTGGTCAAGGTTAGGGTTAGGTTATAGTTAAGGTTAATTTTAGGTTAAGAGTAAAGTTAAGGTTAAGGTTTTGGTAAAGGTTAGGGTTGGTTTAGGTTAAGGTTATGTTAACATTAAGGTAAAGGTTAATGTTAAGGTTAAGGTTAAGATTAAGGTTAAGGTTAAAGGGGTAAGGTTAAGGTTAAGAGTTAAGGTTAATTTTAAGGTTAGGGTTAAGGTTAGGGGAAGGTTAAGGTTAAGGTTAACGTTAAGAGTTTGGTATAGGTTAGGGTTAGGTTATAGTTAAAGTTAAGGTTAAGGTTAAGGTTACAGGTTTAGTCAGGTTAAGGTTAAATTTTTGGTCAAGTTTAAGGTTAAGGGTTTGGTCAAGGTTAGGGTTAGGTTATAGTTAAGGTTAAGGTTAAGGTTACAGCTTTAGTAAGGTTAAGGTTAAGGGTAAGGTCAAGGTTAAGGTTATGGGTCTTAACCTTAACCTTCACTATAACGTAACCTTAACCTTACTCTTAACCTTAACCTTAAATTTAACTATAACCCAACCTAACCTAAACCTTAACTATAACCTAACCCTAACCTTGACGAAACCCTTAACCTTAACCTTAACTTTAACATTAACCTTAACCTTAACTTAACGTTAACCTTAACCTTAACCTTCCCATAACCATAACCATAACCTCAACCTTAACCTTAACCTAACCTTAACCTTAACTATAACCTTAACCTTAACCTAACCTTAACCTTAACTATAACCTAACCCTAGACATACCCTAACCATAACCTTAACTATAACCTAACCCTAACTTTAACCTTACCCTTAACCTAATCTTAACCTTGATCTTGACCTTAACCTTAACCTTAACCTTAACCTTAACCTTGACCTTAACCTTAACTTTAACTATAATCTAACCTAACCTTGACATTAACTATAACCTAACCCTAAACTTGACCAAACCCTTAACCTTAACCTTAATCTTAACATTTTCCATAATATTCCCATAAACATAACCTTATCCTTAACCTTAAGCTTTACCTTGACTTTACCCTTAACCTAACCTTAACCCCTTAACCTTAACCTTCCCATAACCATAACCTTGAATTTACCCTTACCCTAACCTTAACATTAGCCATAACCTAACCCTAGCCTTGACCAAACCTTAACCTTAACCTTAATCTTAACCTTAACCTTCCCCTGAGCTTAACCCTAACCTTAACTTTAAGCTTAAGGTTAACCTTAACATTCCCCTAACCATCACCTTAACCTTAACCTTCCCATAACAATAACCTTAGCCTTGACCTTGACCTTACCCTTGGCCTTAACCCTAACCTTAAACTTAAGCTTGACCTTAACCTTAACCTTACCCTTAAACTTATCTTAACCTTAACATAACCTTAAGCTTAACTTTACACTAAACCTTACCTTAACCATAACCTTAACCTAACCTTAACCTTAACCTTACCCTTAACCTTATCTTAACCATAACCTTAAGCTTAAGCTTAACCTAACCTTAACCTTGACTTTATCGTTAACGTAACCTTAACCATAACCTTATCTTTACCCTTAACCTTAACCTTAACCATAACCTTGACCTTAACCTTAACCTTAACTTAACTATAACCTTAACCTTCACCTTAACTTTAACCTTAACCTTGACTTTACCCTTAGCTTAACCTTAACCTAACCTTAATCTAACTATAACCTTACCTTAACCTAACTTAACCTTAACCTTGACCTTGACCTTAACCTTAAATTTAACCTTACCCTACCCTTAAGGGTTTAGTCAGGTTAAGGTTAGTTAGGTTAAGGTTAAGGTTAACGGTTTGGGCAAGGTTAGGGTTAGGTTATAGTTAAGGTCAAGGTTAAGGTTAAGGATTTGGTCAAGGTTAGGGTTAGGTTATTGTTAAAGTTAAGGTTAAAGTCAAGGTTATGGGTAAGGTTAAGGTTAAGGTTAAGGGTTTGGTCAAGGTTAGAGTTAGGTTATAGTGAAAGTTAAGTTTAAGTTAAGGGTAAAATCAGGGTTAAGGTTAAGGTTAAGATTAGGTTAAGGGTAAATTTAAGGTTAAGGTTAAGGTTTGCTCAAAGTTAGGGTTAGGTTATAGTTAAGGTTAAGATAAGGTTAAGGTTAGGTTAAGGTTAGGGTTAGGTTAAGGGTAAAGTTAAGTTAAGGTTAGGGAAAGGTTATGGTAAGGTCAAGGTTAATGTTAAGGGTAAGGGTAAGGGTAAGGTTAAGGTTAAGTTCAAGGTGAAGGTTAAGTAAAGGTTAGGGTTAAGGTTAATGTTAAGGGTTTGGTCAAGGTTAGGGATATGTAATAGTTAAGGTCAAGGTTAAGGTTAAGGGTAAGGTTATAGTTAGGTTAAGGTTAAGGTTAAGGTCAGGTTAAGGTTAAGATAGGTTTAAGGTTAAGGTTAAGGTTGAGGTTAAGGGTAAAGTCAAGTTTAAGGTTAAGATTTGTGTTACGGGTCTTAGCCTTAACCTTCACTATAACCTAAGCTTAATCTTAACCTTAACCTTCACTATAACCTAACCTTAACCTTGAAGATCTCTGAGCTTTGAAGATCAGTGCCTTACTTGCACTTTGCAAATATTTCTTTCTTCATTTGTTGATGTTCTTTTGAAGCTATGGTTTCACAATCTGAAAAGAAATGTTTGCTTCAACCTCTTTCCTACCTACCCATATTACTTGGCCTAACATTTTTTCTTAACTTGGGTGCACTTGGACTGGAAAACCCTTGACATCATTTTATTTTGAAAGCATAAAATATTATATATTTCTACTTTTATTACTTCCAAGAGTTCATATTAGGCTAATGAACTCTCTTATTCTCTACCTATTCTAATCATTTGCCAAGATTAAGCAATTTGACAAACTTCATTCTCTAATCTATTGACATGAAATTGAAAACATGGTTCAAAATAGGATTAGGCAATTTGACTTACCATGGGTTGTGGCATTAGGACAAGTTGCACACAAACATTATTTTTTTACAAAAAAAACTAGAAATCATGAGGGTTGTGATTTATCATTTTTTAAGCTTCCTTATATTTCTCTTTGGTTAAGATTTTAGCATGGAGAACTAGTACCTTCTCTTCCTAATCTATTCCTAATGACAAGTCAAGTTTGAATGATTTGACAAGCTCTCTTTCACCAACTTATCAACAAAGAAAAAAACATATTCAACCATGATTAGGCTAGATGATTGAACAAGATATTCTTTTGAACAAGCAGTGGCATTTAGGCTTGCACACTTTCAGTATTACTAAATCTGTAACCTTAACCTTGAATTTACCCTTAACCTAACCTTAACCTTAACTATACCCGAGCCGTATCCTTGACCTGAACTTTACCCTTAACCTTAACCTTAACCTAAGGTTAAGGTTAGGGTTAGGTTAAGGTTAAGATAAGGTTAAGGTTATGGGAAGGTTAAGGTTAAGGTTAAGGTTAAGGATAAGGTCAAGGTTTAGGGTTTGGTAAAGTTTAGGGTTAGGTTATAGTTAAGATTAAGTATAAGGTTAAGGTTAGGTTAATGGTAAAGTTAAGGTTAAGGTTAAGGTTTGGTAAGGTTAAGCTTAAGGGAAGGTTAAGGTTAAAGTTAGGTTAAGGTTAAGGGTTTGGTTATGGGAAAGTTAAGGTTAAGGTTAAGGTCAAGGCTAAGGGTAATGTTAAGGTTATGGTTATGGGAAGGCTAAGGTTAGGTTAAGGTTAAGATTAGGTAAGGTCAAGGCTAAGTTTAGGGTTAAGGTTAAGGTTAGGATAAGGTTAGGTTAAGGTTTGGTCGAGGTTAGGGTTAGGTTAAGATTAAGGTTAAGGTTAGGTTAAGGTTAAGGTTAAGGGGGTAAGGTTAACTTAAGGGTAAGGGTTATGTTAAGGGTAAAGTAAAGGTTAATGTTAGGTTATAGTTAGGGTAAGGTTAGGGTATGGTTAAGGTTAAGGTTATGATAAGGTTAAGGTTAAGGTTAGGGTTACGGGAATGATAACATTAAAGTTAGGTTATGGTAAACATTATGGGAAGGTTAAGGTTAAGGGGTTAAGTATAGGTTAAGGTAAATTCAAGGTTAAGGATAGGTTAAGGTTAATATTAGGTTAAGGGTAAAGTTAAGGTTATAGTTAACCTTACGCTAACCCTAATCTTGACCCTAACTTTACCCTTAACCTTAACCTTAACCTTAACTATAACCTAACCCTGACCTTACCCTAATCATAACCTTAACCTTAACATTAACCTTGACCTTACCCTTAACCTTACCCTAATCATAACCTTAACCTTAAAATTAACCTTAACCTTAACCTTGCCCTTACCCTTAAACTTGACCTTAAGCTTAACCTTCCCATAACCTTAACCTAACCTTAACCTTAAGGGTTTGGTCAAGGTTAGGGTTAGGTTATAGTTAAGGTCAAGGTAAGGGTAAGGTTAAGGTTAAGGTTAAGGTAAGGTTATAAGGTTAGGTTAAGGTTATGGGAAGGTTAAGGTTAAGGTTAAGTGAAGGTTAAGGTTAAGGTTTGGTCAAGGTTAGGGTTAGGTTATAGTTAAGGTTAAGGTTAGGTTAAGGGTAATATAAGGTTAAAGTTAAGGTCAAGGTTAAGGTTAGGTAAAGGATAAGGTTAAGATTAAGGTTAGGGTTAGGTTAATGTTAAGGGTAAAGTCAAGGTTAAGGTTAAGGTTAAGGGTAAGGTTAAGGTTAAGGTTAAGATAAGGTTAAGGGTAAGGTTAAGGTTAAGGTTAGGTTAAGGGTAAAATCATGGTTAAGGTTAGGTTAAGGTTAAGATTACGAGTTTAATAAAGTTAAGGTTAAGGCTAGGTTAAGGTTAAGGGTGAAAATTAAGGTTACAGGTATTAACCTTAACCTTAACGTAACCTAACCTTAACCCTAACTTGAACCCTAAATTTATCCTTAACCTTAACTTTAACCTTCCCCTAACCTTAACCCTAACCTTTATCCTTAAAATGAACCTTTACCCTTAACCTTAACCTTAACCTTACCCCCTTAAACTTAACCTTAACCTAACCTTAACGTTAACTAAAACCTAACCCTAACCTTAACTAAACCCTTAACCTTAACCTTGACTTTACCCTTAACCAAAGGTTCCTCACCTTAACCTTAACTTTACCTTAACCTTGACTTTACCCTTAACCTAACCTTAACCTTAACCTTAACATTAATCTTATCTTAACCTTAACCTAACCTTAACCTTAACCTAAGTATAGTCTTACCTTAACCTAACTTAACCTTAACCTTGACCTTGACCTTAACCTTAACTTTAACTTTACCCTAACCTTAAGGGTTTAGTCAGGTTAAGGTTAGTTAGCTTAGGGTTAAGGTTAAGGTCAAAGTCAGGGTTATGGTTAGGTTATAATGAAGGTTAAGGTTAAGGGTAAGGTTATCGTAAAGGTTAAAGTTAAGGTTAAGGTTAAGAATAAGGTTAGGTTAAGGGGAAAGTTAAGGTTAAGGGTAAGGGTAAGGTTAAGGTTAAGGTTAGGTTAAGATCAAGGTCAACGTTAAGGTTAAGATTAAGGTCAAGGATTTGTTCAAGGTTATGGATAGGTTAAGGTTAAGGTTAAGGTTAGGTTAAGGGTAAATTCAAGGTTAAGGTAAAGCTAAGGTTAAGGTTAGGTTAAAGGTAAATTCAAGGTTAAGGTTAGGTTAACGTTAAGGTTAAGGTTAAGGGTTTGGTTAAGGTTAAGGTTAAGGGTTTGGTTAAAGTTAAGGTTAAGGTTAAGGTTATGGTTAAGGTTAAGGTTAATGTTAAGGTTAAATTTCCTTAAATTTACCCTTAACCTAACCTTAACCTTAGCCTTACCCTTAATCTTAACCCTAACCCTAACCTTAACTTTACCCTTAACCTAACCGTAACCTCAACCTTAACTATAACCTAACCTTAACCTTACCCTTAACAGTAACCTTAAGCTTAAGCTTAACCTTGACTTTACCCTTGAACTAACCTTAACCTTAACCTTAAACTTACCGTAACCTTAACCTTAACCTTAACATTAACCTGACTAAACCAGTAACCTTAAACTTACCTTAACCTAACTTTAACCTTAACCTTCCCCTAAATTTAACCTTAACCTTAACCTATAACCTAACTTAACCTTAACCTTAACCCTAAACATTAACCTTAACCTAACCTTAAGCTTGACTTACCCTTAACCTAACCTTAACTTTAACCTTAACCCTAACCTTAACCTTAACTTTACCCTTAACCTAATCTTAACCTTACCCTGAACTTAACTAAACCTTAAGGTTAATGTTAAGGTTAAGGGTTTGGTTAAGGTTAGGGTTAGGTTATAGTGAAGGTTAAGGTTAAGTTAAGGATAAAGTCAAGAATAGGGTATGGGTTCAGTTTAATGTTAACGTGAAGGTTAAGGGTTTATTTAAGGTTAATGTTAGGGCTAGGTTAGGGGAAGGTTAAGGTTGAAGTTAAGGTTAACGTTACGGCTAAGGTTAGGTGAAGGTTAAGCTTAAAGTCAAGGTTAAGGGTAAAGGCTAAAGATATAGGTAAGGTTAGGTTAAGGTTAAAGTGAAGGTTAAGGTTAAGGTTAAGGTTAAGGTTAGGTTAAAGTCAAGGTTAAGGTTAAGGTTAGGGTCAATGTTAAGGGTAAAGTTAAGGTCAAGGTTACGGTTATGTTATAGTTAAGGTCAAGGGTAAGATTAGGTTAAGGTTAAGGTTACGGGTTTAGTCAGGTTAAGGTTAAGGTTACGGTTAAGGTTAAAGTCAAGGTTAAGTGTTTGCTCAAGGTTAGGGTTAGGTTAAGGTTAAGGTTAAGGTTAGGTTAGGTTAAAGTTAAGATTAGGGTTAGGTAAAGCTTATGGTTAGGTTAAGGTTAGGTTAAGTTAAGGTTAAGGTTTAGTGTTACAGTTTTAGTCAGGTTAAGGTTAAGGTTATAGTTAAGGTCAAGGTTAAGGTTAGGTTATAGGTAAGGTTAGGTTATAGTGAAGGTTAAGGTTAAGACCTGTAACCTTAACCTTAACCTTAACCGTAGTAAACCTTAAAGTTAAGGTTAAGGTTAAGGATAAGGGTTTGGTTAAAGTTAGGTTTAGGTTATAGTTAAGATGAAGGTTAATTTTATGGTTAAGGGTAAGGTAAAGGTTAAGGTTAAGGTTATGGGTTTAGTCAGGTTAATATTAAGGTTAAGGTTAAGGGGGTAAGGTTAAGGTTAAGGTTAAGGTTATGTTAAGGGTAAAGTTAAGGTTATGGTTAAGGGTAAGGTTAAGGTTAAGGTTACGTTAAGGTTAAGAGTTAAGGTTAAGGTCAAGGTTAAGGTTAAGGTTAAGGTCAAGGTTAAGGTTATGGGTTTAGTCAAGTTAAGGTTAAAGTTGTTGGTATCCCGTGTTTTGACAGTTTGGCAAATCAAAAGACGAGGCAACATCAGAACCAATCTTTAGAGTTCCAGGATCTAGTCCTCCTATTATCAGAGAGGGATCTCTCAAATATTTGTTTGCAAAGGTTTATATTGTTTGCTTTGGTTATGGATTTTAGACTAGTTATTTAAGTGTAGATGTTTTTTTGGTTGGGTTGAGTTGATACAGCAGAATATGAAAGGTCTAGGAAAGATAGACAGAAAGAGGAAATATCTGGTTCATTAGGCAATGGAGTCAAAATAAGGTCATGACAAACTCTTCAAGGGATATGGGATATCAAAGGGCAAATCTAACTTGGCCGCAGAATCCTTTGTTTTGGAATGAGATGGACATTAATGTTTTGGAAAGAGAAGCTTAATTCTCAACAAAGGGAACTTGAAAACATAACTTAACAATAAAGAGATATTTGATAGATAGGGCTAACCATAAATTCCACAAACATTCTTTAAGCAAATAATGACTTCAAGACAACTTTTAAAATGAAATCTAAGATTCAGGGAACTCCCTATTTCCTCAAATATTTTATTTTAAAGGACTTAGAAAACATAAAAGATTCACTGATAGCTGCATTCATAGAAGAGGGAACACCTAGATAACATCTATGCTTGCAACTATAAAGACCTTCAAAACAACTGTTCAAGTAGGGGCAAAGGGTAAGATCAAAACCAACCTTTTTGATTAACTTAAGACAATGGTACTTCAAAGGGAGACTTCAATAACAGCTTTCAAGTGATGGCAGACAAGCAGGGAGAACCATAAATCATGCTGAAACCAACTATTTCATCTATCAAGGAAATAAACAAGCATGAAGACTAAAGAGAAGGTTTAAAGCCTCTAAAATACTTTAGCAGAAGAAAACATAAAACAGTGAAGGGTGAACAGGTCTAAGGTGCTTCCAGGAGTCATTTCTTAGCCTAAAAATTTCAGCCTACTGTAGTAAGAGATTATGAAACATAATGAAAAAAGGAGAAAACATTAAATAGTTAGAATACTTCACCAACAACCAAGCTCATGAATCCAATGATAGAGCCTTCTCAGGAACGGGCATGCAACAGCATCATCAAGACATCCAAGACTTCAATTTGTTTTTCAACTTCAACAGACTTGTATATTTATTTCAGAGAGTTTCAATGTTACAACTTGTGATCAAACAACAACCAGCAACCAACAACTTCTCTTCTTCTACAGAGGTATTTATAGAATAATGAGGAAGTGAAATCTAAAAAGATCTCCTAAGACAATTAATACAGTTTCAAGACTTTGCGGCCTTTTGAGGGGCTCGATGGAGAAGTTTATAGGTGGATCACTGTATTATCTGTTTACAATAAATATCAAAGCTTGGCGGGAGCTTAATTTGACTTTGAGGCTCTGTGTGCTGTGTGGAGTAACTCTGTAGATATTTTCTGCATTGA
Source organism: Pinus albicaulis (assembly GCA_034641835.2). NCBI lineage: Eukaryota > Viridiplantae > Streptophyta > Pinopsida > Pinales > Pinaceae > Pinus > Pinus albicaulis. Next base: position 315,281,855 of record CM076574.1, on the reverse strand, counting down.
TTTCCTTGCAGAAGTAACTCCCTGGCTTCTTTGAGGCAAAACATCTTTCTTTGCAATAACTTCGGCCCTGGTTTGAAAGGTTTGAGGCAACAGGTGGCGTTTAGTCGCTGGGAGGAATAAATTCACCTCCTTTTTGTGGCGGTGGAGGGTTTGTTGTCACTAAAACACTTTAGGTATTCTGTAGACTGTGTTTTAGATTGGGGGATTTGGCTTTTGATAACAGTCTTAGCCGTAATCCCCATAAAACTGTCTTCAATTCTTTGTGCTGGCACATTTCTGGTCTTCTACAGCTAATACTCTTTGACTATGTCAGATTCTTGGTGCTTCGCTGTTACACAGGGCTGCGCAGGGTTATATGGCATCAATGCCTCATGAAATACTGATGAAAACGTGAATTTGCACCCTGTGGCCAATTTCCTTTGACAAATCACAAGAGGGAGGGTCGTTACCCTCATCTTTCGAATTTCCTTCTGAATATAGTGAAAAACGTTAAACCCTGCAAAAAAAAAATGAAACTTATGAAATCCTGTGTTTATAGGTTAAACTGCATTAGAAGTTGTGCGGAGGAAGTGGGGTCGTTGGATCATGGAGCGGGGGTGCAGATTGATGGTGGAGATGCAGCGGCGGGATGTAATGGGAAAAACATTTGTAAACCACAAAATATATCATTTTCAACTTTACAAAAGGAAAAAATCGTTTTTATATGAAAGGCGGGGGTATCATGTGGTGGGCCTGACGGGATCGATCGCAAATCGTAAAAGGTGGAAAATGCGATGGCGGATTTATGCGACGGAGAGAAAATGCGATATTGCGATTTGCGATGAGCGCTAGGGAAAAATGTGATTGGAGCGATCGCATCACAAATATTTGTGATGGATCAAACTGTTTAAACAACGAAACATGCGATTTGCGATATGCGATGGATCACATCGCAAATATTTGCGATGGCTCTTTGGAGGAAAACTGAAAATTGCGATCTGCGCTTTGTGATAAGCGCCAAAGGGTTAAAAATTGGTTCCAGGGTGTGGGCGTATGGAAGAAAAGGGGATAAAGGCTTAAGCTCGAGGGGCTTAATTTATGTACATAAAAACATGTATTTTCATGGTTTTTGAAGGGTTTCTTGAAGGAAATGAAAGTTTCGGTAAGGTTAGAAAGTGGGTTTTTAACCTTATAAAAGGGATTTTAATGAAATGGAAAGGGAGAAACATGAAACTATGGGCTTTTGATTGGAAATGGAGAATAGAAAATGAGGTTAGTGAGGAAGAAAAGGAAGGGGACCAAGGGGTTCTGCAACAGTATTTAACTTGGGATTTTTGAAGGATTTCAGAGGCTTTTAGGATGTAAACAGCAATAAGGGATCTGGATAGAGGCATGAGGCCTTAGAGAGACTTCAAGAGCCAACAATTTTTAGTGATAAAATTTGTTCCTTGGAGGCTCCAAAAAGTTTTAGCCACCTTTTGGTATAACAAAATATTATAGGTGGCTAACAATGACTCCACTTGGGGATGGTGCTTTCTTGAAGGCATCAAGAACTTCAGACTTGCATTCTCTGGGAGGCTAATTAGTTGCCTCATCCATTG